>CM045769.1:149251354-149851354 GCA_025200525.1 Camellia lanceoleosa | reverse complement strand
TTTTGCCTAAGTGTTCTTGAAGACAAATTTTGTAACCCTAGAGAAGAAGGGGTTGGGCCCTTTAAGTAGACAAGAAAGGGGTGTAAAAGGGGAGGGAAAAGCACCCAAGCTTTCCCTCCCAAAATATCCCCCGGATGAGGGAGACACTTTGAAAAGCAATGGGAGTTGGAACAGTGGAAGCGAGAATCTGGCCGGCCAGTAACTACAGGAGGTGGCCGGCCAGCCACCCCACTGGTCGGCCACCTACCATGGCCGGCCACCCCAAAAATGAAGTCAATATTTCTTTGGCCGACCACCATGCCAAGGTGTCCTCCCGAGTGTGTAGAATAAGGCCCCTGTGGTCGAATCGCAACTCAAGCGAAGCCACAACATAGAGCTTGAAGGAGAGCCTCAAGATGAACTGCATAATTTCTGGCCGACCACCTTCTTTTTGTGTCCTCCAAGGTGTGTAGAACAAGGATCCAAGGTCTGAAATTGGCAACACTGAAGCAGGAGCCACAACATAGAGCTTGAAGGAGAGGCTCAAAAATGAAACTCTGAGTTTCTGGCCGACCATACATTTTTAAGGTCCTCCCATGTCCCCTGATCACAGATATGTAGCTTTGGTTGGAAGAAAATACCCCCAAGGTGTTCAACATTGGCCCGGAAGTGAGAAAAACGGGCTCCGGAGGAGCGAAACTGGCTATCTGGGATAATTGCTGGCCTCCCACCCCCCAGTGATCTTCCTGGTGTTGAAACAGAGGTACCTGCCAAGTTTGAACAAAAATCAATGAGAAATGAACGCTCGGGGCCAAAACCGAGCAATTCGGGATCCCGAAAATGAAATTGTCGGCAGGAAGTGGCATACGGCAAATAAGTGGATATCTGCAACTCCGGTGTCCTCGGAATGACAAAACAGAGGTTCTGCCAAAATCGAGAAAACGATGCAAAATGAATGCTCGGGGCCCAAACCGTGATTCGGTCCCAAAACCCATGCACCGAAAGTGGCATACGGGCAGGAAGTGGGCATCAGGGGCCCAGTGTTCCTCGGAATAAAAAAATGAGGTGCAAGCCAAAACCGGAGAACTTCGGAGATGGTTGGGCGGTCCCAGCCGAGGCACACGGCTCGACGATCCCAAACCGAACCGGCCTCGAATGGGCAAAATGGCCTCTGACCACGAAAAAGTAGCTCACGGCCACCGGAGATAGTCTCTGAGACCACTCCCTTCCCTCAGGAAAGAAAACAGAGAAAACCGAGTCTGGTTCGCAAACCGAGACAAGGTAGAGAAGAGGGTTCGGAAGTCCGGAGGCAAGGCGCGCGGCCACGACTCTGAGACTTCTGAACGAGCACAGCATGCAACATCACCGAGCGCTCAATCGGTGACGTCTGAGTCTTAAGGTTGGTCAAAAATGGGGTGTCTACAACATCTTTAATTTCCAAGAAGCATGTTGAGATTATTTCTACTTTTTACAAAATTTTCAAGTGTTTTTGTTAAATCATCAACATTATTTTTTAAAGTAGTTTTCTCATTAGAGATAGTATCAAAATCATTTTTGAAAACAATTTTTTTTTTCTTTAATTCTTCTACATTAATAGATAAAGATGCAACAGATTTCTTCATCACACTATTTTTGGCACAAATTTTTCTAAATTCATCTTGTAGTTCATGGAATGCACTTTTAAGTTCTTTATAAAGAGTAGTTACCTCATCTTAAGTAGAGTCCTCATCTTCAAAAGCCATGAGACATAAGTTAGTTACTTCGTTTTCAACTTCATCACTTGAGCTTTCATCTTCACTTTCTCCCCAAACTGCTACCATGGCCATTTTGTTTCTTTTGTAGTATTTTCCATGATTCTTTAATTTTGGACAATCCATCTTCATATATCTAGGATTTTTGCACTCATAACAAATAATAGGCTATTTCTTGTTATCTTTGTTGCACTATTTCTTAAAAGGTCTTCTTCATCCATAATTGTTTTTCTTAAAGTGCTTTTTGAGATTTCTACTAAACATGGCATAGCTTTCATTCTCACTGGAGTTTTCATATTCTTCTTCATTTGATGAGGCTTTGAATGCAATTCTACTTTTCTTTTTGTTTTCAACATCCTCATGTCCTTTCATGGTGATCTCATGAGTCATAAGGGAACCCATAAGCTCATCCAATCCAAGTGTGGAGATATTTTTGACTTCTATAATGGTCGTGACCTTTGCTTCCCAATTCTTTGGTAAACACCTAAAAATTTTTCTTGCCAACTCACTATTAGTATAAGTTTTGCCAAGAGATTTCAAAGAGTTTACAATTTCAGTAAATCTAGTAAACATGATTGAAATAGATTCATCAGAGTTCATTTTAAACAATTCATAACTATGAACAAGCATATCAATATGAGATTCCTTCACTTGGTTTGTACCTTCATACGTTACCTCAAGTTTGTCCTAAATTTCTTTTTCCGAATCACAACTTGAAATTTTATTATACTCCTTAGAGTCTAATCCACAAACAATGGTGAGTTTGGCTTTAGCATTGGCTTGCAATAATTTATGATCCCTCTCATCACATTTCACCTTCAGTTTTAGGTATACTAATATTGTCTACTAATTTGGTAATAATTTTTGGACCTTTGGTGACAATAATCCACATGGTATAATCAGTGGTTTGTAGATATAGAGTCATCTTATCCTTCCAATGACTATAGTTGTTTCCGTCAAACAATGGTGGCCTATTTGTGGCTTGTCCTTCAGCTAAGGTTGTCATGGATCACAACTCCCAAATGGTTAAATCTAAAACAAGAGTCTAGGCTCTGATACCAATTGCTACCTAAAAGACAACCTACGAGGGAGGTGAATTAAGTTTTTACAAATAAAAATAATAATACCCTAATAAAGATTATGACTAGCACAATAGATAAATATAGTTAATGAAATAAAAATAATTAAAACAAGTGTTCTAACAACTATGGCAGATAATGATTTTAGTACAGTGAAAATGTAAAATATAACTATGGCAATTTAAATAAAATAAAGAGATAAGGGAGGGAGGCAAACAAATTTATAGTAGTTCGGCTTCAACTTGGCTTACGTCCACTCCTCAAGCTTCACTTGAGATTTTCCACTATACTCTAACTTCACAGGGTGTTAGCAATATTTTCACAAAAGGAGCAATCCTCCACAGATTTTACACAGACTTTCTAAGTCAAAAACACTGAGTGTACTACACTCTTACAAGGTTGAAAAGAAGGTATTTTTGCTTTCACAGAAATTACAAGAATTATCTCTCAAAGATAGATATAAAAATAAAGTTCTGGTTTTTCTGTAAACCTCACATAGGAAAAATGGGCTTAAAACTATATGTCATAGTGTATAATTTCTGAAAGAGGATGTAAACAAAAATTGAAGAACACTTTTTAGAGAATTTTTCAGAGAATAGATGTGAGTGATTATAGATCAAAGAATATTTTCTGATTTTTTTTTTTTCTTTTGTAACTTATTTACATTAGAGGCTTTGGTATATATAATGAAACTTATAACCGTTTATAGCCCGTCGTATTCATTTGAATTTATAGCCGTTGTATTCATTTGAATATCTTACACTCCATCATTACTAATTTGAATATCTTCCACTCCATCATTACAAATTCGAATATCTTCCACTTGCACCTTTTGAACTGCTGCTGTGCTGGGCAGTTTGAACCTCTGTTTTTAGGCTGTTTGAACCTCTGGTTTGGACATTATCTTTGGTTTGAAATGAACTCCTGATTTAAGCAAATATTAAATACATTCAAACAATATTTAGAATAAAAATTTAGATGAGAAATAATGGGACAAAATATATTTTGATTCTATTTTTCTCTTTCAAATAAATTAAAACATAATTTAAATAAAATATCAAAATAAATTTTTGATTCTATTTTTCTCTTTCAAATAAATTAAAACATAATTAAATAAATCATCAAAATAAATAAGTCTAACAATCTCCCCCTTTTTGATGATGGCACACAATGATATTTTAATTTGATTTGGGAGTAAGAAAAGCTCTCCCTCAAGTCATACTTCCTGAATTCATTTCTAAATACATAAGTTAGCATATGTGTAATAAATAAGCTTTAATTAGAGACATGATATGAGACTAAGATATCAAACTATAAATACATAATCATCAGATTAGTTTTCAAATAATACCATAATTTGAAAATAATACCATAATACATAACATCATATAATTTCTCCCCCTGTGACATTATTAAAAGAAAATCATAAGTCAGAATCTGGAGGAGGAGAAGAAAAATGATAGTGATAAATGGCATCAATACAATTCAAAACATATATATACGATTCACGCGCCTCTCTCTTTTCCGTCGAAAAGCGCGTCGGACACGCGTCCTCGCTTTTGCGTCAATCGACCGAAAAAAGCAAGATGGGTCAATCAACGGCCTCAGCTCTTTCTCCCTCTTGTCTTCTTCTCCTCTGTCTTCTTCTTAATCACTCTCTTCTCCTTCTTCTTTCTCATTCGCTTTCATCTCTTTCTTCTTCTACGTGAGAGAGATAAAACAGAGAGACTGAGTAGAGCAGAAAAGCTGTCAAAAATGACCCTCCTGTCGATTACATCTCTCTCTTCAACTTCATGGCCTCATCCTGTCCCCTTACTCTCTTTTCGGACCTGAATGATCCCGTAAGCGCTGCTGGGCTGAGTTCTCTGGCTTCTACTCCTTCCAACCTTCCTATGATGTTGATTGAGCAAATAATGGTAGCTCAATCAGACATTGAAGCCAATCATTTCACACTGACGTCCTGTATGGAGGCGGTGACTGCAATCACAAAATTGGCTCACCGACTGCAGAACAAGACGAGTGAGCTCCACTAGGTCAACGCCCAACTCTCCCTGCTCCAGCACATGTACAAGGATGCGCGAGCAAAGATTTGCGCACTGAAGGCCAAAAATAAAGAGCTTAAACGAAAGACCACCTCCATGGTCCGTTTTGGAACAACGTCGTTCTTGGCTTTTGATAGTCGGCGGGAAGTGCTCGCTCTTGATGAAAGCAAGGAGGCAGGGACGTCAAGTGTCGCCCAAGGTGATAAAAAGAAAAAGAGAGCGGTGAAAGAGGCGAGTAAGTGAGGTCGGCTAATGGCTGGAAAAATGAAGGGAATTTTTTGTTTTTTTTTAATTATTATGTAAATATGTATATTTTGATTGTGTTTGTTTTTATGTTTAATGTAATCACTTGAAGATGATGGAGTGGAAGATATTCAAATGAATACAATGGCTATAAACGGCTATAAGTTTTATTATATATACTAAAGCCTCTAATGTAAACAAGTTACAAAAAAAAAATCAAAAAATATTCTTTGATCTATAATCACTCACATCTATTCTCTGAAAAATTCTCTAAGAAGTGTTTTTCAATTTTTGTTTACATTCTCTTTCAGAAATTATACACCGAGACGTATAACTTTAAGCCTATCTTTCCTGTGTAAGGTTTACAGAAAAATCAGAGCTTTATTTTTATATCTATCTTTGAGAGATAATTCTTGTAGCTTTCTGTGAAAGCAAAAATACATTCTTTTCAACCTTGTAAGAGTGTGGTACACTCAGTGTTCTTGACTTAGAAAGTCTATGTAAAATCTGCGGAGGATTGCTCCATCTGTGAAAAGGTTGCTAGCACCCTGTGAAGCTAGAGTATAGTGGAAAATCTCAAATGAAGCTTGAGAAGTAGACGTAGGCCGAGTTGAAGCCGAACCACTATAAATTTATTTGCCTCTCTCTCCCTTATCTCTTTATTTTATTTAAATTGCCATAACTATATTTTACATTTTCATTGTGCTAAAATCATTAACTGACATAGTTGTTAGAACACTTGTTTTAATTATTTTTATTTCATTAACTATATTTATCTATTGTGCTAATCATAATTTTTATTAGGGTATTATTATTTTTATTTGTAAAAACATAATTCACCCCATCCTCTTAGGTTGTCTTTTGGGTAACAGAAATCATTGTTGAATAAAGAAACCGGTGCTCTCTCTACCTATAAAAGGACATTCAGACTACCCATCAAATGATTCTGAATTCAATGTATTCTAAAGAGGGTTAAGAGAGAGAAATATTTTTCCACTAATATTGATATTAAGTTTATGTTTAATCAATTATGGATCACTCGAAGGTTTCGCATAACTGATTCGGGCATGTTATCTATTTTTCGCATTATGTTATTATTTGTGAAAATCATGATAGTTCATGATTTCAGATTATGAACGTTGTTATATACATAACACCATAAAATTATTTACACCGCCGCCATCACCACCTCCACCTGGCCTTCCTGAACCGCCATGAAACCCTCCACCTTTCCTTGCACCTCCTTCATATCCTCCCCCTGGTCCTCCACCTCCGCCACTACTGTTACCAGTCCCACATCCGCCACCATATCCTCCACCATTTGGTCCACCACCACCACTGTAGCCTTGACCGCCACAACTTCCTTCACTGTTGCCAAAAATAAGTCTGGTTTCTTCATCATTTCCACCATACCCGCCAACACCATTGCTTCCACCACCTCCACCGCAGTATCCACTACTAGGCCACCCTCCACCACCGTAGCCTTCATCACCTCCACTGCTATACCCAACAGCATACTCATCTGCAATTAGAGGTATGCATGGGTCGAGTCGGCTCGATTTTATCATAGAATTGTCACTCGAACCAACCTGCTCCGGATAGAGAAATGTTCATATGATCTCGACCGAGGTAATGATCAAAATCATGCACATCGGGTATTTGGTTTGACGGGGGGTTTTCGGTCAAGTGATTTTTATTCACCATTTCAGTTTTATGGCTTCTATTCCTCTCGCCTACAAAATCAATACCGAACAAATATACACAAAACAAAATCATAACACATACTATACAAATCAGTCTCTCTTACATACACACTAAGCATGATAGAAGACAATGGACAAAATTGAAAATAGAGAGGAAATACTTACCTTTCTACCATGGCACAATGTCATCATCGTCCTTACCTATTGTGTATCCCTTCAATCGTCGTTGTTTTGCAAGAAAGGTTTTAGATTCAGTAGATTTATAAGTTGAAGATAAGGATTTTAGTGTTTAATCAGGTAAATCGGAGAGAGAGTGTGAGAGGGGGAAAGAAAGAAAAAAAGAAACGAAAGGATGCAAGAGAGAGAGAGAGAGAGAGAGAGAGAGAGAGAGAGAGAGAGCCTTTGTTTGAGAAGGGAGAGGGATGGGGGGATATCAGTCGGTGTGAGAGAGAGAGAGAGATGAAATGATTAATGTTTTACAGTTTTTTAGGAGAGAGAGAGAGAGAGAGAGAGATAGAGTGGTGTTTTGAAAAGTTGGTAAAAAGTGACCTTTTGACTTTTTTAGTCTATTTTATTTTTTTGTAAATAAAAATTGTGAGAAATGACGTGACTTAAAATAAATAAAAAAACTAAAAATTGTTTTTTTTTTTTTTTTTTTTGTTTCCCAAAGTGGGCTAGGTGAGACGTCAATGTCTTTGTACTTGGGAGAAGTATAATTTATCTTGAAAAGATTTTTTTTATTAAAAAAATATTTATATTTTGAGTGGTAGGGGCTAAGTTAAGATAAAGGTAATAGTTTAGCTGTTTTAAGTTATCAATGCTCTGACATTGTAATATACACTTGTATATTATTCAGTCAGTCGGTTATATATATATATATATATATATTTTTTTTTTTTAAGTCTCATCACCGATCGAAAATAGATGAAATTTTCAAAATAAAACCGTAGCCGACCGTTGAAGTGGTCGAAAATGTCAGTAGCAATAATGGGTCGGGCAGGTCTGCGGGTAATTTGGATTTTTGCACACCCCAACTTGCAATGGTGTCCTCCTCTTGTTGCAGAACAACATATGACTAATAACCTCAAAAACAAAAAGAGAACAACACTAAGAACTTTGTTAGAAGCCATGACAAGAATGTTTTTTTGATCTCATCACAACCATATAACTTGGACATGCGACAGAAGTGGGGCTATATATAGGAGTCGGAGGATGGGTGATGTTATCATTTAATAAATAAAAAAAGAATTTCGAGCAATCACATACACTTTTATTAAGTAGTTAGCATATAAATCCTGACCGACTTAATGTGTGTTGCAGGGATTGTTCATTTTGAAGGGATTATCCATTAATTGGATCAAAGAATTTAGTTGAAGGGATTGTTCATTTTGTAAGCTTATTAAGTAGATTATTCATGTAAAAAATATTCTTTTTGTTTATTTTTTTAAACAAATATATTACAATCATACGACTGTCAATATCCGATTAATTAAAAAAAAATTTACATAAATAATCTATATAATAATTTTTAGAAACGATTTAAATTACTGAAATGAATCCTGTTTGCTCATCCCCTGAACTAGACCTATCACTATTTGATAGATATCTCATTAATGCAAAACCTTTCACATTAGGTGCCAACTTACTAGATTGCCTAATTAATGGAAGTTTCTTGTTAATGAGTGACTTCAGATTGAGTAATAATTGAAGAATATTTGGAAAATTAAATGCATTTTCCCTTTTGTATTTTTTGGTGTTTATCTTACATGTCTTATGGCTAGTATTTAAAAAAGTTGGTTTATTATTTTCTTTTGTGATTCTTAAATTAAAATTGAATTTTAAAATTCTAACACTAAGGTCCCTTTAACAGTTGATATTATATAACTTTAATATTCTCTTTTAAGAAAACAGTATCGTGTGGATAAAAATATGTTAGCATTCGTAAGAAAATAATATTCAATAATTCTATTAATTGGTACTTTTAAATCTTCTAAGATAAGGAAGAAGATAATATATATATATATATATATATTTGAAAAGTTTTTAAACAAAATCCGAAATCCTTAATTTTAGAGACTCCTCGGTAGGAATTGCCTCAAAAAACGTTTTTAGATTCTTTTAATTATCTATACATGTAATGCTCCGTTTGTTCCCGTTGAAAACATTTTTTCGTAAAAATAAATTTTCTTATATTTGGTTATATTCTTAAAATTAATGTACTAATAATTATATAAGTGGTGATATTTTCTACTAAAACACATAGAGCATGAGGATATGTTTTCAATTTTATAAAAATAAGATAAGAACAAAGTATGTAAATAAGATTTTAGGAGTAGCAAATAGCAATTCAAAATCACACATTATCTTTGCCTTCGTTTGGAATAAACTAAAATGAATTTTTTTGGGAGCTAAAATAGTCACAAAATAGACTTTTTAATCCAATAAGACAAAATTTCACATTCAAACCATAATCATTTTCATTTTTTTTCTCACAAAAATCAAAAAAGTCAAAAAGTCTATCCCAAACGAGACTTTTTAACCCTAAGATAAAATAACCAAAAAACCAAAAAGCTAAAAAAAACTAACACACATCGCAAACGAACCCTTATTAGGTTTAAATTTGGGACTTTGGTAAAAAAAAAAATTCTTGAAATTGTTTTGATGGATTTCAGACAATCAATTATGCTTGAGCTATTTTTGTATACATACAATTGTAATTGCTTCATCATAACCCTATGTGCTAAATGAGATTTATAGTCAATCATGATTGATCAGAATCAAATATGAAATTACAAATTTCAAATTTAATGACTTGACAAAATAATTTTCCTTTGTCAAGGGGTCCAAAAGTGAAAATTTTATGACTTGTGATAATACCATAAATACATTCAAATTTTTAATTTCATTTATGTTAGAAATATAGAGACTAAACACAAATATCTCACAAAATGTGAGGCTTACATCCTGTAAGACCCATATGTGTGACTCATCATTTATGAGAATTTGTGTCTCATTCTCTATTTAGTTCTATATATACTTCAATTTATTATTTTAATTTATATGAAATTATGTGAGTCCCACATAAATTGGTTGAAAGTCTCCGACAATGTGGGTGATTGGTAGAAATTAATTTCAACTTAAATCAGCTTTTAGCTTAAATTAAGCTATATTGGTGCGTTTGGTATAGATTATGGGCATAACTTATGGCTTAATTTAAGCCAAATTTCAGCTTAAATTCAGAGTTGCTCTAAAGATGCTTTTTAAAATGACTTATGCGCGCAGCTGTTTGGGGAGGGGCAAAATGACTGAAATGCCCCTCCTAATCTCCATTATTTACGAAGATGCCATTATATAATCCCATCTGAAAACACTATTCACTCTCTCTCTCTCGATTGAGGCGATTTTCGGCGAGTGTGGAGGCGATTTCCGGCGGACTCCGTCATTGCGATCTCAAGGCACAACATCGTCATCTCAACACAGCACATCACAACATCCATCGTCATCGCGACCTCTCTTCTCTCTCTCTCTCTCTCTCTCTCTCTCTCTCTCTCTCTCTCGATCGTCATCTCGATCTTCCCCGTCCGAGGAAACCCTAGCGCCGTCGTCATCTCTCGAAGCTGTAGAAGCTCTCGCGCGATCTCGAAGCTGTAGAAGCTCTCGAAACCAGAGGAAACCCTAGATCTGATCTGCAATCTCAGTCGATCTCGTCTGTCTCTTCTCTGTTGCAGACCACCGGCGACGGGGAAGATCGAGGCTAGGGTTGCGGCGTACGGAGGCTCAGGAAGGAAGACGAAGGAAAAAAAAAATTTAAATAAATTAAACAAAAATAATAATTAAAAACAAAATTGTGCATAAAAATAATTTATTAATATTGAAATAAATTGTGCAATTCATACCCATTAAATAAATAACACAATTTAATTGTAATGAAAAAGAATAATAAATTAAAAAAAGAATTATATTAACATTATAATAATTATATTAATATTAAAAGAATTAAATAAATAACACAATTTAATTGTAATGAAAAAGAATAATAAATTAAAAAAAGAATTATATTAACATTATAATAATTATATTAATATTAAAAGAATTAAATAAATAACACAATTTAATTGTAATGAAAAAGAATAATAAACTAAAAAAAGAATTATATTAACATTATAATAATTATATTAATATTAAAAGAATTAAATAAATTACACAATTTAATTGTAATGAAAAAGAATAATAAATTAAAAAAAGAATTCTATTAACATTATAATAATTATATTAATATTAAAAGAATTATATTAACATTATAACAATTTAATTGTAATTAGTATTAAAAAGAATTATATTAAAAAATAATAATAATTAGTATCAAATAATATTAATATTATTTGATATTAATTACATTTTATCAAGTGCAATAATTTTTATATTAGTTGATACTAATTAATACTAATTATATTAACTTTTATTAATGAAATAATTTTTTTAAATTAAAATTAAAAAAATGACAAAATTATCATTTTTATATCATATAAGGGCAAAAAAGTCAATTATACAGAAAAAAGTTATTTTACAACTTATTTACCAAACACTTTCTGCAACTTAAATCTATAATCCCACAGTTACACCAAACAGGTTACCAGCTTATGCTCACAGCTCTAAGCTATAATCTGTTAAGCTATAATCTATAATCACTTTCCCACAGCTCTACCAAACAGGGCCAATGTGATCCAGTACACAGAGAAAAATGCTTAAGACTCCCTTCTTTAAAAATTTATATAACCTTTTTAAATCTTAACCATTGATATATGTTTAAGATTTATTCATATATGTATGAAATTTATACCAACAATAGTTAAAATTTAAAAAAAAATTATTTAAAAAAAAAAAAAAGAAGTCCCAATCATTATTGAGACGATGCACTCCAGGTTCCAGTACGCTCTCACCTGCACCAGTACGCCCCACTGCCACTAGGGAGCTTTTGCCCTGTATCCCACATTTCAAGTTATATAAATACATCTCAAGCTAAAGCTTTTATTTATTTGTATTTTTATTATTATATCTAGCTAGATATCCTTGTATTACTTCAGATGGGTTTGTTCTGTTGCTCCTTCTGCCTCAATCTATCAAACATGAATAGTTGTTAATTTGTTATTTTTTAGAAATTTTATCATGTCATCCCATAGAAAAGTACATATCATATGCTTTTACAATAAGTCGTCGAATTTTAAAAATGAATCTAAAACATTGATCAAGTCAAATTTAAAAAATGAATCTAAAATATTGATCAAGTCATATAAGTAATAATAATTACCACTTTATAGTATAATAAAAAATCACTTTGGTCAAGTTACTCTACTAAATATGAATAAACTCATTCTTACATTTAAAAATTAAAAATTAGCACTTGCGAAGCCGCTGAAAATGTGATCATATGATTAAGTATGCATTGAGATTGGGACAGATGAATTTCGGTGTAGAAGATTTTGCCAAAGTTAGTGATATCACCCTATGAGTTTCCCAGAATTTAATGCTTGTCCACAAATATAGGAGCCAAACCCATTGGTTAATTTAGGATTATCATGGGACTTTTGTGGATAAAATTGCACCATTATCTTAAATTTAAGAAGTCATAAAAGAAACAACACACTTTTTCATGCAAGTCTTGTAGGCATCCGTTTTTGGATTTCATAGAATAAATATAACTTCATGACATAAGCATCCTCTTGCCAAAATTAAACTTATTTTGCACTATTACAATAGTAATAAGTAAGAGGACATGTCCCCTTTGAGGAGAATGAGCCAATGAGGTATTCTCAAGGGATGTATCCACCATGACCACCACCTTCTCCACTCCCACTTCCTCCTCCATATCCGCTTCCATGTTCCCCTCCAGCACCATAACCACCTCCACCACCAGAGCCACCACCGCCGCCACCCCCACCACCAGATCCGCCTGCACCACCTCCTACACCCCCTCCTTCTCCTCCACCACTACCGTATCCACTACCTCCTGCACCTCCTGCATATCCTGCTCCACCACCACCACCACTACCACCACCCCCACCACCACCTGCGCCATGCTCTCCACCTGCGCCGTAGCCAGCACCGCTGCCACCTCCTTCACCATAACCACCTCCGTGGGCTCCACCTGCACCATACGCAGCACCACCTCCCCCTCCACCACCACTTCCTCCACCACCACCACCACCACCACTTCCATGTTCGCCTCCAGCACCATAGCCAGCACCGGCTCCTTCACCACTTCCACTTCCACTTCCATATCCAGCACCATGCTCTCCTACAACACCACCAGAGCCTCCTCCACCGCCACTGCCACCACCACCACCTCCACCAACACCGTGTTCTCCACCACCAGCACCAGCACCAGCACCGCTTCCACTACCACCTCCATAGGCAATAGTTTCATGTTCGCCTACAGCACCATAGCCACTACCGCCTCCACCACCATGGCCTGAGCCATAGCCAACACCTCCTTGAAGGGTGAGGAGGGCTCTAGTGGCAGAACACAGACCCAACCCTAATAACACGAGGAAAATAACACTCATAATTTTGTGGGAAGCCATATTAATGTGTTTTGAACCCACAACCTTGACTCCCAAATGCATGAAATGGTGGCTATTTATAGGCATGTAAAGTGGGGTCCAAACTGAGGGGAGTGGTTGAAGCACATGCAAAGAGAGAATTTTGGGGACTACCAACAATGTGATCCAGTGCACACACACTACACAAGTCATACACCTCTCAAGTATGCTCTCACTTACACTAGTATACCCACTATAGCGTGCTTTTGCTGTCGTCCACATTTCATGGTCATTTCCCACATATATATATATATATATATATTTTGAATTTATAATGAAAATCTTCTATTAGAAATATGAAATGGGGAGAATTAAAATTTAATATTGAGTAGTTTCAAAGTATTATATAGAAATGTCGACGTGTTTTTTTTTTTAATTAATGGTATAATAAAAAGAATTACGAATAAAATAATAGTGATAAGATATAAGTTATGACCCAGTGTATTTTATGATTTGTCATTTTCGAGAGTAATGTATAGGCAATGCTTGATGGATATATTAGGCTCCTTCAATCCCTTTTCAAACTATTGATATCTTTGGAGACTAATTATATACCTGCATCCCCCCCCCCCAAAAAAAAAAAATTTGTGTTCAAAATTTGAATATAAGATATAAATTTAAATAATGTGTGGTGTGAGTTACATTCAAATGAATCTTATCTTCTCATTTTAAATTATGAAGAATTTTCTAAAATATTAATTTTGAGTACGTAGTATTTATTGTTTTTGTTAATTTGATGCTGATTTAATCTGATTTATTTATTTTCTGTTTTTGGGTTTTGATATTAGAGATAATTTTAATTGTTAATTGTAATATATATAGATATATATATATATATATGAGATAATTAGATGTCCGGACCTGCTAATCTAGATCTGTTAATATATTTTCATAGATTAAGTGATCAATGAAGTATGCAGATTTGGCTCTTCAAATTCAGAGTGGAGAAAAGAATAAAATACGATAGTTGGAAGGTGATGTTTTCAGATATGTTATTTTCACAAACTCCTACAAAGGTTTCATTATTAATCTTTATGGATAAGAACTTGCTTAGATTTCAAAAATAAATTAACAGTAAACAAGAACTAAAGTTGCTGATCAATGGCCCATTTACCACTATAGGCATGAAATTTAAAATGACTATATGGTGCCACATTTTTAATACTATCCGCATGGTAAATTAAATTATGAAATAAAAAATTATATCTAATGTTCACTATGGTTGCTGATGAGATGGCGAAGGAAAATAAAAGTATGTGCACACGATTACGCTATAAGTACTAATATATAAGTAGAAAAGTACAGATAATTAGTATATATAATGATATAGTTGCATTGAGATTTATCTTCTTCCTTCTTTTTTTCTTTTTTTAATTTATTTAAAGAAAGTTACCCAGATTTCCATAGTAGCCCCATATCCAAATCTGGGTCTCGTCTCTAAGCAGTTCATCATACAGAACTTGGAGTTTACATGTTTGAATATGTGAAATTAATTGGTCCTAAGTGGGGTGGGGGGGGGGGGGGGGGGGTAGAGCAGGAATTTGACAAGAGGGTCAAACTTGATATCATGCCATTGCTAGAGCAAAGCACAATTCTTCTTCTCACCTAAATTATTAGTGGGGGACCTAACCATCTGGTTTTGCTTTGGCTAGTGGATCCTTCTTTAATCTCCACGTTTTGATAAGTTGATATTCTTTAAATTCAAATCACTTGTCTCCTCCCTTTTTCCTTTTTTGGTTACTTACGTTTTATTGGTTTGTGAAATTATTTTTTATACATGCATATAATTTCATAAATTAATAAAATTTAAGAGGACAATAAAAGGGGTTCGCGATCCTCCACTGTTTTTTTTCTCTGCAATGATCTTGTTCTGGCAATCATACAGTCCAAGTTTAAAATTGAAGCAAAACCACCTAATTTTAGCTTTTATTATCAAAGATGGCTCAAGTTTATAATTAAAGAAAAAAATATTATAAAAAACTAGCTTTTATTTATTTATTTTAAATTCTTTTATTTTAATTTATAATTCAAAATCCAAACACATAATTAATGGTTTAAACTTTTTTAAGTATATAATGTACAGAAAATTCTATTTCTACACACTTAATTACCTCAATGCACATATTTTCTCAGTACACATATCTATTAATTCAATTATTAATTAATATTCTTAATTCACACACTAAAAGTTACAATTACACCTTTTACTCATAACTATTATACACATACCAAACACTCCTTTCCACACACTTGTTCATTGACCCTATGTCCACAAGTGTAGACCCACCCACATGAACACCTATTGAAGACTTTGGTCTGCAGTGAGACACTTTTCCTCCATTAAAGACCATATTCAACCTCCATTCCAAAATATTGTTGAAGGTAAGACATTCTTTCCATGGACATCTTATTCTTTCCACACAAGAAATGGAAAATTTATAAGAAAGCAAGCTTGATTTTACCAAACGTGGTCGATTGCTGGGTACCTGACTTCAAAAATGCTTTTGGAAAATTCAGAGATGGCTTCTCTTTTATTCTGGGAGGAAGACTATGAACTTCTAGAGATTTGTTTTTGTGCTCTTAGCAAATCCGGCCGCAAAAAATGCTCTCGAGGTGCAGCAAAGTCTCAATGCTTGTTTAAAATTCTTTTGTACAAACCCCACTGGGCCACTGCATAAACACAGGGAAATAAAGTTTGTTGATAGCATTTTCTTAGCAGAAAATTTCACATAAAAATCATCCGTTTTTGTAACATTTTAGTGTAGAATGTTCATTGGTTTGTTGCCTGATCAATTACACAAGTTGATCGGTGCTGGAAGATTAAATAACTGTTTTTCGGAGAGCCAAAACATAGTAATGTGGCTCCTTTTGATTATCTATATGTACAAATATTACATAACAATTGCTATACATTTACATTTTCTCTAGGAATAGTCTTTTCCTTGAAGCTGGACCAAAAAAATGAAAGAGAGAGAAGGTGGATGGAACCCAGTACTAAGAAGGAGAAAGAGCACGATTTGGCAGAGAGGATATCGATCGGAGCAAGGGTTAATCACCATTTTTGTGGATTATATCCCAAAGTCAATGGATCCCAAAGGATTATTCAACCTTTTCAGTAAGTTTGGTATCGTTAAAGATGTGTTCATCCCAAGGAAAAAGAGGCAAGCAACAAGATCTAGATTTGGCTTTGTTAGGTACGATTGTGAGGTGGCTGCAGAGTTAGCAATCCAGAAGACAGATGGTTTGTGGTGTGATAATAGGGCTTTGCAGGTGAAAAAAGCAAAGTTTCAAAAGACCCAAAGTTTTGATCCGATGGTGCGGAGGAGGATAGGAACGAAAGAAGGCGGGTAGAGGATACAAAACCGACTTCAAGGGCAGCAGATTCAATTTCAGGGAGGACAGAAATCATATGCCGATGTACTGGTTAATGGTGGAGCTCGTGTAACGGATGAGGTGGTGATCAAAACATTTGAGGAAGGTAATAGGTGGGGGTATGAAAGCTTAGTGGTGACAATACGCAATTTTTTAGCTTTCAAGGAGTTTAGAGCAGAGTTGTATAAAAGGGGGATGAAGGATGTGATTGCAAGGGAGTGTGGAGGCAGATTAGTGGTGTTAACCTTCAGCTCAGTACAACAAATGAAGGAAGGGAAGGCCAAGCTGAGTGTGTGGGGACAGGAGTGGTGTGATTCAGTTAAAGAATGGGGGGAAGGGCACTACGTAGAGCAGGAGAGGTGTGTTTGGTTGTGTTGTTTCGGCATTCCAATTAATCTTTGGAGTGTCACTACCTTTCGCAGCATAGCTACTCATTGGGGGACGATGGTCCAACTTGAGGAGGATGTTAATAACCCTCAATCCTTTCAGCAAGGCAGAGTTCGAGTGGTAACGAGGTATATGAAGATGATTAACACGATCGTTCACTTGGAATGTAAAGGAACTCTGTATCCAGTAAGGGTCTGTGAGGAATTACCTCACTGTTTATGTCCGAGTTTAAGTTCTAGTCGGGGTAATGTTGTTGGTCTTCCTCCATCCCAAGTTAATGAGTCGCCAGAAACTGTAGCAAGCCCGCGAGGGACCTCGCTACAGTTCGGACTCGATTTTATGTGCCGAGCCCGGTGCATGCAAAACAGATGAATGATGCAAACATGCTGTCATACTGTATGCTAATTGAAATATGCCCTATATCTAACCATCGTAAGCAGGTAAATAAAAGGGAGAAAGACGTGGGGTTGGAAGACATATATCACACTCACGCACACTTATTACAAGTTTGCCCTCGCGCAGAGGGTCCGAATAAATAATAATACAGTCCGAAAATGAAAGAATAATACAGTCCGAATAAATATACAAATTTCTAATTAATTGACAAATTAAATAAGAAAAACTGGCATGCAAGCCAGGGACCGCCTTGCTTCTGATGGATGATGCATTTTGGGCTACCTGGCGCGGAAATCCACTGGGATGCCCCAATTAGCCTATGTTTGCACTTTTCTCGAAATGCGTGCCAAACTCCGAAGAGCTGTTGATCCTTCATTTTCAAGCGGAGAGCGTGAAAAGGGCATAGCAATGTATTTCACACATATATGCATGCCTCGATCCTCGTGCCACCAATCACGCATCTCGATGCATGATGGCCGAGGAGCCGAATTGCACAACTCAATATAGGATGAATGCAGATGAATGCTACAACAAAACCTAACTCCATCATGGGTAATCCGGAGTGTCGGTGACTTGGGAATTTGAGACACACTCCGCCACTCGGAGCACGGAATGTACCTCGTTTCCCGTGCCCGGGCTAACGCCTATCCCGAACACGATGCAATATGCATGGTATGCATAAAATGCAGCTAACATGTGATATAGCATGCACAATGCTATGAAAGTGAGATGCCTCAAAATGCGTGCCCAAAGGGCACGCAAATCGAGGTGATGACATAAAAGCATGAAATGACATGAAATATGATATACAATGAGACTAAAATTAAATGCCTCGAAATGCGTGCCCACGGGTACGCAAACCGAGGAAATGGCATACGGAATGCAATGATGGGCTTACGCCAATGTGAGAGGGCCTCAGCCACACTCACATAGGCTGCCATCGGACAAAAAAGAAGTGCCTTGGAATGCATGCCCGCAGGCACATAAACCGAGACAGTGACATACAGGCATGAAATAACAAATTGGACTTATACTAACATGAGAGGACCTCAGCCGCACTCACATAAGATGCCGATGGATGAAAATGAAGTGCCTCGAAATGCGTGCACACGGGCACGCAAACCGAGGCAATGATATAAAGGCATGAAAATGCCAATTGGGCTTACACTAACATGAGAGGGCCTCAGCCATACTCACATAAGATGCCGATGGATGAAAATGAAGTGCCTCGAAATGCGTGTACACGGGCACGCAAATCGAGGCATGGCCCGAAGGCATGAAATGGCATGCAAATGAAACGTGGCATACGGCATATGAAAAATGCAAATTTCAGTAGCTAAAATGATGCACAAATAGCCCCCGAATTATGAACAAATTACACCCGATGCCCGAAATGCAATGTTATGCACCCGAAACGGCCTACAGCCCTACTTAACATGCACAATATGGACATAACATGTAAAACAGTAGCAAGGAAGCCCCTAAACTAGCATTTTTTCAGTACAAAGTATGGCCAAACAATGATCACAAGTATGGCAAAAATAGCTTGCAAAAATGGGGGAAAAGAGGAGAATTACAAAGCAAGTGGTATATACAATGCTCAAACTGAAAAACACAGTTCTAAAAAATCAAAGAGGGGCCAAAAATATGCACATTTACAAGAGATGACATCCCCCAATTCAGCATGTAGATAGGATAAACATAGCATGCAAAATAATGAGCCAACAAAGGCTATAACATGAGGTACCAAAATAATGCATCAAACAACTTTGGACCCTTAACAAAACATGAAGAATGGGTAATTTTAAGACACTTTCTAAGCCTGATGAAGGCTGAAAACAGAAGCCAAGAAAGCCTAACAAAGCATACAAATTAATGAACCAAATAGGGAGTACAACATGAAGTACTAAAAGCAGTTATCAAATGGCCTAAGACCCTTAACAAAACATGAAGAATGGACAAAAAAAGGCTCTTTCTAAGCCTGATGAAGGCTCAAAACAGAAGCTAAATAAGCTCAAAGGGGCATGCCAAATAGGAGTAGAACATGAATTCAAAGCAAGTGGCATGTAGAGCATGAAAACCAGGTTGAGCCCTTCTTCAATGTTGAAGAGGGGATCAAAATAAGCATAATATCAGTTCATGAGATGCTCCAAATCAAATCACAAATAGGCCAAATAAACCATGCAATTTTACAGAAAATATGGAGGATTACAAAGAAAGTGCATGATAGAGCCATCAAACATGATGGAGCCCTTCTTCAATGTTGAAGAGGGGCTCAAAATAAGCCCACTCACAGTTTATAACAGGCTCGAAATCAGATCACTCATAAGTCAAATAAAGCATGCAAAATAATGGCATAAAGAGTGATATTGAAAGAGGTGTGTCATGGAGACACCAAACAGAGTTGAGCCCTTCTACAAAGTTGTAGAGGGGCTCAAAATAAGCCTAAAACCAGTAGGGGTCGGAGCCCAAAACAGAGAGTAAATAGGGTAAAGAATTGATTCAAAATTATGCTAGAAAAAGGGAATTAGTGGCTTACCCTTGAAGACAAGTCTTTTGTTGCTTCTTGGCTTGAATTTTCTGGTCCTTAGCCTTTGAAAATCACTTCTTTGCTGCTGGAATGGAGGTGGTGATGGTGGTGCTTAGGGTTGATGAAGAAAGGAGCTAGAAACTTGAAGCTTTTTAGGGTTTTTGAGATAGAAAATGAAGGTTTTGGAAGTGAGGTTCTTGAGAGAAAATCTTGTAACCCTAGGGAAGAAGCTGTCCAGCCCCTTAAATAGACCAAAAAGGGTGTAAAAGGGGAGGGAAATGCACCCAAGCTTTCCCTCCCAAAATATCCCCCGGAGGACAGGGATATTTTGAAAAACAACTGGACAGACAGGTGTAAAAGTGAAAAGCGGTGGCCAGTGGCTACGGAAGGTGGTGGCCACCCCAACTGATCGGCCCACCACTCCGATGGCCATGGCCAAAAATGGGACAAAAAAATTGCTGGCCGACCACCATGTTTTAGGGTCCTCTCAGGTGTGTAGAATAAGGCCCCAGGGTTGGAACTTGGCAACACTGAAACAGGAGTCACAACATTACACTTGAAGAAGAGGCTCAAAAATGAAAATCTGAATTACTGGCCGACCACCACTTTTTAGTGTCCTCCCATGTGCCCTCATCACAAATATGTAGTCCCAGCTCGAAGAAAATATCCCCAGGGTGTTCAACATTGGCCTGGAAGTGAGCAAAACGGGTGCCGGAGGAGCGAAACTGGTTTTCTGGAACAATTGCTGCCCTCCCACCCTCCAGTGATCTTCTTGATGCTAAAACAGAGGTACCTGCCAAAATTGAACAAAAAACCGATGCAAAATGAATGCTCGAGGCCCAAACCGCGAGGTTCGGGGTCCCGAAAATGGGCTGCAGGCACCGAAAGTGGCGTTCGGCCTCGAAGCGGGCATCAGAGGCCCCAGTATTCCTCATAATGACAAAACAGAGGCACCTGCCAAAAATGAACAAAAACTTATACAAAATGAAAGCTCGGGGCCAAAACCGCAATGGGGTCTCAAAACCCACAGAAGCACCGAAGTGGCGTCTGACGCAAGTGGGTACCAGAGGCCCCAAGTCCTCGGAATGATAAACAGAGGCACTTGCCAAAAACCGGAGAAATCGGAGATGGTTGGGCGGTCCCGATCCGAGATACAAATGACGGCTCAAAACCGAACCGCTCGAAATGGCGAAATGGCCTCTGACGGCCACGAAAAGTAGCTCACGGCCACCGGAGATAGTCTACGGAACCATTCCCTCCTCAGAAAGAAAACAGAGAAAACCGAAGTCCGGTTCGCAAAACCGAGACAAGGCACAAGACAGCCGAAGCCAGAGGCAGGGCGCACGGCCGCGACTCTGAGACTTCTGAACGAGCACGACATGCAACATCACCGAGCGCTCAACCGGTGACGTCTGAGTCTTAAGGTCGGTCAAAAATGGGGTGTCTACAGTAGACCAATTATCAGGAAATGGAGCTTGTAGGAGGAGTGTCCAGAAAGTTCCTGTACCAAGGGAGGAGGTCATGGGGGGAAGATCCGCGGAGGAGAGCAGGGTGCTGGAGACAGAATCAGAGGGACCAGATATGGTGGGTAAGGATGATGAAGATCAGCAAGCAGTAGCCGAAGGTGAGTTACAAGGAGGCATGGGGCATGCTAACGTAGGTGCATGTTCCAATGAGAAAGGTATGGTTCAAGTTGTCAACTCACAACAGGTTATGATGAAAAACATTCAAATTTCAAACGGGGTTCTTGGCTCTTCTGGGCCTTGTATAGAGATGCGTGGGCCTGAGGAAGGTACATCAAAAATTAATCTTGAAGTAGTACTTGAAGGGGTGCATGTTGGGCCTTTGCCCAGTGGATTAGACTACAGGGAGAGGTTGACATTGGAAGAGAGTGTGGCCCAGCCCAGGTTTAGGCCCAATGTGTTTCAGTCCATACAGAATAATTTAGGTAGAGCTGGTGTTACAAGCAGTCAAGTCAAGAAAGTTGCAGATAAGGCAACATCTCACAATTGTTAAAAAGGCTTTGTCAACAAACAAAGGGGAGCACTAGGCAATTTTGGGTTCCAAAGAGGTGCCATTTTCAGAGCAACGGTAGCAGCTGCAACTTCCTCTTGGTCATCATCCCAAAATCAATCGAGGTGTAGTAGAAGGAATTTAATTGAAGAAACGAAGTCAACTTTGAAGGTGGGGGCAATTTTGGGACTGCAGTACCAACGTAGAGAGAAAGAAGTTGTGAACAAAATAGTGGAGCTTGAGGAAAACGACGTGGAAAGACTTGCAGTTGAGGAAAATAGAAGGTAGCAGAATGTATTTTGGGGAAAAAATGGTGATAATTCAGTTTATCCATGCATATTTTATCTTGGAATGTTAGAGGGTTGAGTAGATTAGAAAAAATGAGGAAAATTAAGCAGCTGGTGAGGGAGAGGAATGTGGATGTTTTATTATTGCAAGAATCTAAAAGAAGTTCGGTGGATGCTAGTTTTGTGAAGTCTATCTGGCCTTATGAAGAGATGGAGTTTATGGGAGTGGATTCGGAAGGTTCTGCCAGTGGCCTATTGAGCATCTGGAGGCCAGAGGTTTTTAAGCTTACTGACTGTTGTTGCAGTAAGAATTTCGTTCTTTTATTAGGTATATCTAGCCCTTCTTTTATGTGTACCATAGTCAATGTTTATGCCCCAAATGAAGGTATAGCTAGGAGAAAGTTTTGGGAGGTCTTGATTGATGTTTTTCTCCATTATCCAAGCCCTTGGTGTATGGGGGGGGATTTCAATGAAATCAGATTCATTAGTGAGAGGAGAGGGTGCTCCAGGCGGGAGAGGGAGATGAAGGATTTTAATGAGTTTATCAACAAATTGGAACTATCAGATTTACCTATGTTAGGTAGGCAGTTCACATGGTGCAATGCAGTGGATGGGGAGAGATGGAGTAGGATAGATAGATTCCTTTTGGATTCTAGGTGGTTAGAAATATTCTCCTTAAAGCAATGGGGTTTACCTAGAATTGTATCAGATCATTGCCCTATTCTGTTGAAGGAAGATGAAAGGGATTGGGGACCCAAACCATTCAAGTTCTTAAATCCATGGTTAGCACACCCTTCATTTATGCCTGCAGTCAAACAGATTTGGGAAAATAATCAGGTGTCAGGTTGGGCTGGGTTTAGACTCATGAGGAAACTAAGGGATTTAAGATCCCATCTAAGGATATGGAATAAGGAGGTGTTTGGCAATATTGACTCTCTATTAAAGTTTGCTAAAGAGGAGCTACATGAGTGGGATTTGCAGGCAGAATCTGGGTCTCTGGATGATGCAGGTATTAGAAGTAGAAGAGAAGTTAGAAGTCTGGTGTGGAAACTATGCAGAGATAAGGCAAGGTTATGGCATCAAAAGTCTAGGGTGCTCTGGGCCCAAAATGGTGATAAAAATACTAGGTTTTTCCATATTATGGCTTGTAGTAGACAAAGAAAGAACTTGTTGGACTCAGTGTATGTGGAAGGGGAATGCTTGGAGGAACCTGCTCAGATTAAACAGACTGTGGAGAGGCACTTTAGCAAGCAGTTTAAGGAGTGTTGGTCTGCGAGGCCAAAGCTTTCGGGCCCTTTTAAAGTTATTAACTCAGAGGCAGCGGCTAAATTGGAGGCAGTATTCACGGAAGCTGAGATTTGGGTAGCTATTCAAGATTGTGATGGGAACAAGGCCCCCGGTCCTGATGGTTTTAATTTAGCATGCATTAAAAAATGTTGGTCTATTATGAAAAGTGAGATTGTTCAACTATTTCATGAATTTCACACTAATGCTAAGCTATCATATGGGATCAATAGCTCCTTCATGGTTCTTATGTCTAAAAGGGATAGCCCTTCAAGATTAGGTGATTATAGACCTATTAGCTTGGTCAGTTCCATATACAAGATTTTGGCCAAGGTGTTGTCTAAAAGAATAAAGCAGGTTCTCCCAGCTGTGATTAGTGAGGTGCAGTCAGCGTTTGTTAGTGGTAGACATATATTGGATGGAGTGTTGATCGCCAATGAAGTTGTAGATGGGTGGCACAAAGCTAGGAAGAAGGGAATTATCTTGAAGTTGGATTTCGAGAAAGCTTATGATTCGTTAAGTTGGGATTTTTTGCTATCTATGTTGGGGAGTTTTGGTTTTGGGGCAAGGTGGATTAGGTGGATGAAAACTTGTGTTACAACAACTATGGTGTCTGTATTAGTTAATGGTTCACCATCGGAGGAGTTTCAACCACAAAAGGGATTAAGGCAAGGTGACCCTCTATCTCCCTTTTTGTTCATTATAGCGGCTGAAGCCCTTAATCTTTTGTTGGGTAGGGCTATTGAGAAGGGCTTATTTAAGGGAGCATCAGTAGGGACTAATCCGATGGGCATCTCTCATCTTTAATTTGCTGATGACATCATCATTTTTTGTGAAGGAGGCATGGAAGATGTCATCAATATTAAAAGAGTTTTGAGGTGTTTTGAGGTGATCTTTGGATTAAGGATTAATTTCCACAAAAGTGTTGTTTGTGGGGTGGGTTTTACTAAAGACCAGACCAAGGAGTTCGCAAAGGTGCTCAACTGTCTGTCTAATAAATTGCCAATTAATTTTTTAGGCTTGCCTCTTGGAGCAAATCCTAGAAGGAAGAGCACTTGGGATCCTGTGGTGGCGAAATTTCAGAAGAAACTCTCTTCTTGGAAAAGGAGATTGTTATCGTTTGCAGGTAGATTGACTTTGATCAAATCGGCCTTGTCTAATTTGCCTTTATACTTCCTGTCAATCTTTAAAATGCCTAAGGGGATAGTAAAAGCTATTTCTAAGATTCAAGCAAATTTTCTCTGGGGTAGTTCTGCTGACAGCAAGAAGGTGCACATGGTTAAATGGAGTGAGGTCACAAAAGGTAAGAATCAAGGTGGCTTGGGCATAAGGGACTTAGGTGAGGTCAATGAGTGCTTGTTGCTAAAGTGGTGGTGGACGTATGGTAGTGAGGATACAGCTCTGTGAAAAGACGTAATCTGCTCTAGGTATGGTAAAAGTGGCGGGGGATGGTCTCCTATATTGAATCATCCAGTAGGGGTCTCACTGGTTTGGAAGGATATTTCCCAACTTTGGTCGGTTAATCAGCAATTGGGAGAATTTTTTGGAGAACAGGTTCAAATAGTAGTTGGCAATGGGAGGAGGATAAAGTTTTGGCTTGACCCTCGGTTAGGTGGCAGAGGGTTGAAGGATGAATTTTCTAGGCTGTTTAGTTTATCCATAGAGAATGAGGATACCCTACAGCAGATGAGTGCAAAGATTGGTGCCTCAGGTAGGTGGCAGCTTCAATTTAGAAGGCCTCTTCTAGCTTGGGAGGAAGAGGAGCTGCAGAGGCTGGTAGGTATGCTGCATTTCACTCCTAGGCTCAGAGATGGGGTTGAGGACTCATGTTCATGGCTAGCAGAGAAGTCAGGTCAGTTCACTGTTGCCTCTGTATGGAGATGGAGGGTTGCAGGTAGTAGGAATAATCTAGTAGTCCCAGCAGGGGTTTGGGAGAGTTTGGCCCCTCCAAAGATGCAATTTTTCTGTTGGTTGGCTTGGCGTGGCAGAGTTAAAACTTCATCCTTTCTTCAAAGAATTGAGGCTCTTCATTTGGGAGCTAGTAACTTGTGTGTTTTTTGCCAAGCGGAGGTGGAAACTGTTGAACATGTGCTTCTGATGTGCCCTTTGGTATGGAAGTGCTGGTCTCACATGGTTGAGTGGTGAGATCAGATATGGGCTATTCCAGGTTCTATAGAAGGTCTGGTGCAGTGGTGGAATGGGGGCAGACATAATCTCAAGTCTTGGGTACTCAAAGTTTGGAAGATTATTCCCTCGGTAGTTTTATGGTCAGTTTGGAGGTTGAGAAACAAATGCTTATTTAAGGATACTATTCCTGATTTACAAGTTCTTTGCGAACAAGTGAAGGTGCGGGTAGCTTTGTGGTCCAAATGGCACTTGAGGGTGGAGTATTCAGCCCATGATTTAGTGTCCAACCTCTACCAGATCAGATGGCAGTAAGGTTCAGAGCAGTTGTAGGTTGATGTTTATTTGCTGGTTGTATATCTGATTGTAGTAGTTCAGAGCAGTATGGTTCAGATCAGTGGAGGTGGTTTGTCTCTAGCCTGATGTATGCCTGGTTCTCTCATTGCTTATGGTGGATGGAAATGTATTTAGTGTGTGTAGTTCTTAGTTAGTCCGTAGTTAGTGTGTCCTTTACCCGAGCTCCTCTGTTTTGTTGTTTGATTGGAGGCCCAACCGAAGTTTCGCTTTTGCTTCGCCTTTGCTTTTGTCAGAAGTTCAAATGACCCAAGATATTAAATATCCTCATTCTGCAGCTTAGTAGGAGGGTGTTGGTCCGATAGTAGTCTTTGGTTTTGGCCGATAGTGTTGGTCAAGCATAGGTAGAGTTGGTTTGGTATATTTGTTGATGTATTGGTAGGGATGGGCCGCAATGGTTGTGTCTTGGTTGTTTTGGCTATAGTTGTTGTTCATTGCGTAGCGTTGGTCCAGTGGTGTTTTGGCCGCCGCAGTGTTTGATTCTGCTTTGTGTGGTGAAGTTGAACCGGTGGTGTGAATGTTTGTGCTACTTGGAGTGGGTTGAAGTGGGTTGGAGTGGGTTGAAGAGGGATGGGGTTGATCTGTTGTTGATCTGGTTGATCTGTGTTATGCAGTGGAGTGGATTCAAGTTCAATCTGAATTTTGTCTTCTTTGGTATAGTGGTTGATCTGAATCATGTTTTGGCATGCATTAAGGAGGGGCTTGTGTAGAGGAGTTCGATTCAAGCATCCGGTGTTCAAGAATCGCTTGACCTGGGCATACTTGGTTCGATCTGCCGCAAGGTAGAATGCGCCTTTGGTCTGTTGTAAAGCCCCAAAAAGGAGTCATCTTGTTCTACTCGGCTTTGGGTTGGGTGGTTTGGTCTACCTCGTCTCTGTTTCGCTATTAGTGTTCTTTGGGCATGTTGGTTCTGGCCCCGCCTTGGACCGCCTGGTTCTGTTGTAGTGCCCAAAAAAAGAAAAAGAGTTACTCGCTTTTACAATGCCGCCTGAAATTACTTGTGGGTCTCCTGCAATCTGTTTGTGGGCAAGTCCTCTAGGTGTTTGACTTGGTTTTGTTGGATTTTGGTGTGTTGTCTCATGTTGTCCTGCTTTCTTTCGAGTTTGGTTCCTCACCAATCTCTTGGGGTTGAGTTTGCAGATGATTGGGCTACCTTCTCGGTGCCAACCTAGTTGGTGCTTTGATGCTTGATGCTCTCCCTCTCTCTTTTTTGATGTAAACTCATATATTGTATGATTTTCTATCAATAAAGATTCTTTTTGCTGATCAAAAAAAATTTACATTTTCTCTAAAATTTTGATGCAGCTTCTGCAAACATAATTATTGTATAAAAATAAATGTTACAAATGTAAAAATAAATGTTACATAATTATTAACATTACCCTTATTTATTTCTCAAAAACAAATAAGGGTAATGTTATACAAACATAATTATTGTATAAAAATTTTAAACAAAATGATGTGATATTTTTAATCCTTTTATTTCAAGTTAAAACACCTATTATTGTGTCTTATAATGCAAAATAACCACATCATTCTGTTAAATTTTATGTATTAAAATTCAATTTGCAAACCATTTTCTAATAAAAATTATAGGTAATTGAAAGGTTCCTATGCAATGAGCTGAGCTTAGCTAAATTCCTCTAAGCCCTTTTTTTTTAGTTGGTTGTCTCCACTATAATTTAAAGGGAAAATTTCAAATCAGTGTAAAATTTAAAAAATAATTACAAATTAATGGTAAACTTTATAAATATTAATAATTATAATTATAATTTTTTCATACATATGTAATAAGTTTCTCAAATTCTGGGTAATTTCCCCTAATTTAAAAGCACAAGATCTTTGCAATCCAAAGGGGATGAGATAGAATAAAAGTGCATAATTTGGGTAGGTCAAGCTTGAAACCATCCTAGGCCCAATAGACAATCAACCCAAGGCTTTAGGCCCAAAAATGTTTATAAAAATTAATAATTAATAAAAAAAATAAAAATAAAAATAACCAAAAAAAGGCCCATTTTACTGACACTATAATATTGTATTTGGTTGGAGGATTTGGAAAGAGATTTGGAAAAAGAAAAAGAAAATATAGGTAAAATACAAATAAAATATACCTACATTTTACATAATTTTACACACTTTTTTCCTTTCTTATTTTCAAATCTCTTAACAAGTAAAAAATTCAGTTATCAATGATTGATAATTAAACTTGACTTTGAAAAAGTCTATGACTCAGTAAATTGGGGCTTTCTGCACTCAATGCTTCTGAATTTTGGGTTTGGTGTTAGATGGTCTGAATGGATTATGGAGTGTGTTACCACAGCTCGGGTTTCTGTCCTGGTCAACGGGTCTCCTACCAGTGAGTTTTGCCCGCAGAGGGGACTTAGACAAGGAGATCCATTGTCTCCTTTCTTGTTTAACTTGGTAGCGGAGGGTTTAAATGTGCTTTTATCTAGGGCTCTCCAGTTAGGAGTTATTAAAGGGGTGAAAGTTGGGGTTGGGGGAGTGGTGTTGTCCTATTTGCAATTTGCTGATGATTCCCTATTGTTGTGTGAAGCTGAACTGGAGGAGGTTAGTAGCCTAAAGAAGATATTAAGGTGCTTTGAAGTTATGTCTGGGTTGAGAATTAACTATCACAAAAGCCAGGTCTGTGGGATGGGAGTTGCTAATGATGTGTTGGGCAGATTTACTGGTATTCTAAACTGCAAGACCAAGAAGCTACCTGTGCAGTATTTAGGGCTGCCTTTAGGGGCTAACCCCAGTTGTAAAGCAACCTGGAAACCAGTGGTGGATAAAGTTAGAAGTAGACTTGCTAGTTGGAAGAGGAAGACTCTCTCTTATGCTGGCAGACTCACTCTTATTAAATCTGCTCTTGCCTCTTTGCCCGTGTATTATATGTCCTTGTTCAAAATTTCGGATGAGGTAGCTCGAACTTTGGAGAGATTGCAAGCTACATTTTTATGGGGCGGATCAGAAGTCAGAAGAAAGGTGCATATGGTCAAATAGGAGGGGCTATCTAAAAGTCTGGAGCAGGGAGGTATGGGGCTGAGAAGGGTGAGGTTGTTTAATTCTTGTCTACTAATTAAATGGTGGTGGAGATTTGGGTTTGAGAAGGAAGCCTTGTGGAGAAGAGTGGTATGCAGTAAGTATAAGGTGGACACCAGGGATTGGTCTCCTCCAACTTCTACGTATAGTAGAATGTCTAGTGTTTGGAGAGGTATAGTAAACATTGCTGAGTTTAGTAACACCCTCTCGGAGTTCTTCATGAATAACTTTCAACTTAAGATTGGGGATGGGAATAATGTTAGATTCTGGATGGACAAATAGTGGAATAGAGTAAGTCTTAGAGAGGAATTCCCTGGTCGCTATGGGTTGGTGGTGAATAAAAAAGAGTCGCTTAGATCTATGCATGATCAAAAGGTGGCTGATGGTAATTGGGTGTGTCAGTTTAGAAGGAGGCTGTATGACTGGGAGGTCAGTGAGGTTTTCAGACTTAGAAACTTCTGGCGGCGCCCTGCTCCTTCTCTGACTCAAGCAGATTGTCCAGTGTGGAATGCTTCATCTTCCGGGTTATTCACTGTCTTATCTGCTTATTCTGGTGTGATGGCTTCAGCTGGGCCTTCGGTAAGGTTCACTAAATTAGTGTGGATCCCCTACATGCCTCCAAAAGTTCAATTTTTTACGTGGCTAGCTTGGCATCACAGAGTTAAGACTGCAGGGTATTTACAAAGAATTGGTGCCCTTAGCAACTCGGTGTCATCCCTGTGTGTATTTTGCAATGGTGAATTAGAAACTGTGACTCATGTGTTGATTACCTGCCCCTTTGCTTGGAGGGTGTGGGCTTCTATGCTGCTGTGGTGGGATGTTGTGGGGGCCCTACCTGATTTGGTTAATGGAGTCTTATTATGGTGGGAAGGTCAGGGTGTTAGGAGTAAAGAGAGGTTGATCTGGAGATGAGTGCCTCTGGTTGTGCTGTGGTCTATCTGGCAGCACAGGAATGTTATAGTGTTTAAGGCTTCTGTACCTAACTTGGGGGAGTTGTGTGAAGTCATCAAAGTGAGAATTGCCCTTTGGTTGAAACCGAGGTTTTCTAAGCATCTCTTCTTTGTACAGGATTTTGTTCTCAATCTTAAGCAAGTTAGGTCTTTGCATCACGAGGAGTGTGTAATGCTTCATGCAGTCGAAGTCTTCTTTATTCTTTGTGTTGGTTTTGCTGTGTTGGTGTGCTGGCAGGGCTTTGGCTTTTGTTTCCCTGCTTCTGATCTGGGCTGCTGTGTATTTGTTGGCTCATTAGCCTCTGTAGTGCTGGTTCTGATCAGATTGAGGCATAGGCTTGCTTGCTTGTTTGCTGTTGGCTCTTTAGCCTCTGTAGTGCTGGTTATGATCTGGGCTCATTAGCCTCTGTAGCGCTTGCTGTTCTGGTGTTTGTAAGGTTCATCCTTGCGTTGTTGTCCTGCTTTTCTTTCTCCTTCATTCTTTCTTGTCTGTTCTGGTTCATCTTGGTTTGGTGTCTCTCCAAACCTTTCCCTCTCCTTTCATTGGTGTATTTTCATCTTGTATGATCTTATTATCAATGAAGGTTTTTCTTGGCTGTTTCAAAAAAAAAATGATTGATAATTAGAAGATTTTCAGTCAATTATTTCTAAGGATTCGATTTAAAAAATTATTTATTGCTCATAATTTTGACTTAGACTAGGTTTGGCATCCCCTAAAAAAGTCAAAAAGCTAAAAAGTCACTATCCTATTTAAGTTATGTTATCTTATTTAAGTCACGTTATCTTATTTAAGTCACATCACCTTTCTACTACATCATTTCAAACCCAACCCATATTTCATAAAAAATTAAAAAGTACACTTATTTAGAACATCTCAAACAACTCTTAGATTACTAAAATCATTTAAAAAATAATAATAATTAAATCAGTGTTTACTAAATGCTACACTACGACCTTGTGTTCTTAAATTTTCAGTCTCATGCAGACATGGAATGATAGGTCTTTTACAGGTCTTGTATTTTAAAATAACATTAAAAAAAAAATTATATTAAAACCAAAAAGAAATGCTATGAGTGACCAAGCTAATTTCTACAACAGTTTTGATTGGTAGCTCGAATTTCCCTTCCCCGAATCTCCCTAATTTCCATTTTAAGTAAACTGTTTTTTTTTTTTTTATTTTCACTTACCTTGCATTTTTTTTTTTTACCCAAAATGGCAATTTCGGGGGATTCGCGCTCCCCCGATTCGCGCTCCCCCGCTTTTCCCTTTCTACAATTTGTTTTTTCAAAAATGATTTGTGACACTAAAAAGTTTGGCACTAATGCCCCTAATTTTCATTTTGGATAACTGTTTTGTTTTTTTTTTTTTTTTTTGCCTTATATGAAAATTAGGGACATTAATACCCAACTTTTTAGTGCCACAAATCAAAACCCTTGTTTTTTAATTAAGACTGTAAATGAGTGGAGTTGAAAAGACTTTAATGTTGCATGATTTTACAGAGCAGTAATATTATGATTGATTAAATTTAAATATTATTTAAAATATCACAAATAAATTGATGTAAAACATAAAATGTTAAATTTATTAAATTAATACATGGGTGACATATAAAATTATATCTAAAATATAATATCTAAATTTAGGTCTCGTTTGGCAACGTAACTTTTTAACCAAAAAATCAAAAAACCAATAACTTATACCAAAAAGTCAAATATTCTCTTTTCTTTCTATTTTTTTTGCACATCTTTTCGTAAAAAATCAAAAAATCATCTCAAACATACTAAAGAAATATGTTTCCAAATGAGGCCTTAGTCATATTGTTTATAGAGAGTATAAGTTTTATTATGGTAGGAGTGGCGTTAGCAAAATATTTGTTAGGCCCTCAATCAACATGACCTTAATATAAATTTCACTAAGCAATCAATCAACAATCTAATAAGGGTAATTCTATTTCCAACACCCTGATAAACTCAGGGCAAATTTTTTCTTAATACACATCCCTATTAATTTAATTATTAAATAATTATCTCAACCCACATCCTTAAAATTACAAATAAAACCTACACTCATATGTACACACACCTTACCCTCATATGTACACACACCTTACCCTTAAAATTACAAACAACTCAGGGCACTTTACTTTCCACCCACTCGTGAAGACCAAAGTGACCCCAATTTACTTCAAACAGGAAGGAAGAAGAAGAAGTTCAAACAGGAAACAAAAAAAAAAAAAAAATTAAAAAAATCTGCACTTTTCTCACCTCCATTGAAGATCTCAAGAGCTTCATTGAATATCTACAACACACTGTTGAAAACTTTGTTTAAGGTAAGAAATCTTTCAATTTTATTATTACATTTATCATTTTGTTATTAGATTGACAATTTTCGGATCTCTCTTCACTCCATTGGCATGACAGCAGGTTTGGGTGGTTGCAGGAAGTGCTCGGCACTGGGTTTCCGAGTATATGTGTTTCATTCGGAAATTGATTACCGAATATTATGCATATTTTCGTCCATTATGTTCCGAAAAAAATACATATCTTCGTTGTTTTAAATTCCGAATATATTCTATATTTTCGGTGATCTAATTCCGAATAAATACAATACTTTCGGCAACTCTTAGCATCAGGGAATTCTTGGCCAACATGCAGTTCATAACTAGGGTTTGTATCAAGGATACGTTGCTGAAGAAAAGGCATGGGGGTGACTACAAGCTGGGATTCCTGAACATTCATGTAAATGGCCGGTGTTCAATCCCCATTTCTTGGTTCTGATCCACAGCTAATTCCAAATTGTCATCAAGTTCTTGGCTCTCAGAAACATCCAATACTTTCTGTTACGCCTTGTTCGATTTCTGTATTTTTATTTTTTTTGTTTCAAAAAATGTATGTTGAGATATTTTAATTTGTAAAAGATGTGTATAGAGAATTTGTATATATAATATTAGGAGTGTTGATCAATGGTTATTATAGTAATTTTCAATTAGGATATAATTGTCATTAATCTAATTTTTCATTAAGTGTGTTGACTGAGTTTATGAGGGTGGTGGAAATAGAATTTCTCATCTAATAATTGTCAAGAAAAATAAATGAGACGAAAGATGTACAATTTTAAGTAAGTAAATTACCTTACAACTACTCCTACTCCTAAAATTGAAGTTCTATCATAACTAGAAGATGTGTTGATGTCCCTCTCTAATCTGTCTTCAATCTATTTGTAGGGTTACAATCGACAGTTTCTTATTCGGAATACCGGCTGGAAGCAGTTTTCCATTCATTTGGCCACTTCATGAAAAAAGTCGGTCCACATCCCCAACAAAATGTCTCACATTGCCGAATCAAGATCCTTTCCTTGACTTCTTATTTGTTGGATTATTGGACTCACTTTTGGGCCTAATTTTGATGATCCGAACTGTTCACATTTTAAAATTTATTGATTATATCATACCTGTAAAAAATCAAATTGATCAGATATCAAAAATTACGTGTTCAGATCATCAAACTAAAAACTATTTTTTTTTAAAAATTTAATAAACAGTTTTCCAAACACATACTTTTTGATATCCGATCAATGTAATTTTTTACAAGTATATACTCAACAAATCTTAAAATATGAACGGTTCGGATCATCAAAATTAAGCCTAAAAGTAAATCCAATAATCCAGCAAGTAAAAAGTCAATAAGAGAACTCAATGAGAGAATCTTAGCCTCCGTTTGGCAGAGCTTTCAAAATCTAGTTCAACACTCACTTTTGAGTGTTGTGTTTGTTTAGGGTTTTCAAATCACAATTCTACACTCATTTTTCAAAACTCATTTCAAAACATAATCATTACTTTTCAAAACTATAACCAAACACATAATTCAAAACTCCATTCAAATCAATATTCTAAAAATATTTTAATTTTGTTAAGATTTACGATTTTTTTAATTTTTAAATTTTTTAAATTTTTTGAATATTTTTAAATATTACAATTTTAATTTTTTAAATTTTAAAATATTTTATAAAAATAAATTCAAACTCTATTTTATAAAAATATTTTTAAATATTTTAATTTTGTTAAGATTTATGATTTTTTTAATTTTTTTAATTTTGTTGAATATTTTTAAATATTTTAATTTTTAAATATTACAATTTTAATTTTTTAATTTTTAAAATATTTTATAAAAATAAATTCAAACTCTATTTTATAAAAATATTTTTAAATATTTTAATTTTTTTAAGATTTATGATTTTTTTAATTTTTTAATTTTTTTAATTTTTTGAATATTTTTAAATATTTTAATTTTTAAATATTACAATTTTAATTTTTTAAATTTTAAAATATTTTATAAAAATAATTTCAAACTCTATTTTATAAAAATATTTTTAAATATTTTAATTTTTTGTTATGTATTTGGTTATAATTTGAGTGTAGAGTTGTGAAAGTAGTATGGAATTTGAATTATGTGTTTGGTTATGAGTTTTAAAAAGAGTTTTTAATTGAGTTTTGTTTTATGTGTTTGGTTAGGATTTGAGTGTATAGTTGTGTTTAAATTTAAAATATTAAACTTTTAAATTATGTTAATTTTTGAATATTTAAATTAATTTTTACTTATTAAATTTTTTGATTATTTAAATTATTTAAATATTTATGATTTAAATTTTTGAATATTTATTTTGAAAAAATTATTTCCTTTGTAGTATTTTCAATTAAAAATTAATTAATGTTATTTTTTGTTAATAATAAATTTTTTTAATTGAATTTTAAAAAGAGTTTGGTTATGAGTGTTGATCAAAATTTTCAATAATGTGAAAGTAATGTGTTTTGTTATGAGTTATAACAATTTGAATTAAGTTTTGAAAACTCTTTTCAAAACTCATAACCAAACAAATTTTCTTACTTCACATGTCAAATCAAACTTTCAAAACTCAATTCTACACTCAATTCAAAACTCAATTCCACACTCAATTCAACACTTTATTCAAAAACCATAACCAAACAAATTTTCTACACTCAAATCATAATTCTAAAATACACAAACTCAAAATACAACTCATATTCTCAAATCATAATTACAAAGCTCTACCAAACGGAGCCTTAATTTCACATTGTCTTCATCTTCTAAAGCCGAATTGATTATGTGCTAACCATAACAAAACAAATAATAATAATAATAAATGTGGCCATAATTACTCTTAAAAAGATGATTGATGGTCTGAATCGACAAACCATAATTGACAATTTAAAATCAATTAAATTAGATTTTGTTATAATCAATAAGCCACTATCAACAAAAAAAAAAAATAATATTTTGTGGTGCAAAAGGTATATGCACCTCAAATAAAAGCAGAAGCAATTGCGTGCAGAGAAGTTAATAGCAAAAACTCAAATCGGATTTTGATGATTTCTATTTCATTTACAACACGTAGTCACGAAAAATACAAAAATTAATGATCTGTATCTGGGTCTACAAAGTGACCTTAAGACTAAGACAACCACACAAATAAAATTATCTTCATTCTAAATGATTGATCTGCATCTGGGTCTACGATGTAACCTCAAGCCTAAGACAACCACACAAATAAGATGATCTTCATTCTTCTTATTATTATTTTTAATTTTTAGGCTCAATAGGATTTGCTAAAGACGATGTTATCCCTGCTGCTGATACTTGTCCCCATGGGTGTATTTTTGACATTTGGGTCCTACGCTGAAAGACAGTGCCCACGAAAAAAATCAGCCCCTAGGACTCTCATTAAAGGAGAGCTGGAATAGAAGGAAGGGAAAGTAGGAGGCTGCAAGAATATGGAGGCTTCAAGCACTGCCCAACAGTCTCTCAGGTTTCACTTCTCTCATCCTAGAAGTAGTTATATGCAAAAAATACATGCATACATACCTGTGTGTGTGTGTGTGTGTTACTTTTCATTCTTTAAAAATTTTCTAAAATATAAAGCAAAAAGTGATATAGAAATAAAAAATTATTGCTTCTGGGCTTTCTAAAAAATTGAGGCAAAAATTCACCAGAAGTATATAAGCTGAAGGCATGCAAAAAGGCATTAACACAACTAGAATCTGGTTATCAAGAAACCTTAACTGATTAAAAAAGAATTGATGAAAAGAGCTAGGTTTACTGATTGACATTAGAAATATGTCAGATTCACAGTAGAAGAAAATCAGGGAAGAAATTTAAACGAGAAATCTCTTATCAAATGTGTAAATCATGTGAAAGGTCTGTCATATTGCCAGAAAAAGTTCCAGTATTGTCGTTACGAATCAGAGTAACCACATTCAAGAAAGGCTAGCAGCTATAGTTTCACAAAACAATTATGATCAATAAAATAGTGAACAAGCAAGCAAATATACTGAATTACCATAGATGTCTAATAATGTTTTGTTCTCTTTAATGTCTTGTTATTGACAAGTAAAAACTATATGGACATGGTTACTACGTGCTATAATACTAAAGCCTCTTAATTGAGCAGGTGTGTAACAATGGAGGAGGGCAAGACATTCTGCAAGTGCGCTGAAGGGTGGACATGCGAGTTCAGCAAGACAGAGGCGTCTAAAGTGGGCAAGCCCTTCTCTAATTGTGGAAACAGCTGCACCTGTATCACGTATATCTAACATCCTTAAAATTTACTTCTATCAAATTAAGGTCATAAGACTAGCTAGCTTTCAGTAGCCTAGCAGTATTGCAATTTGTTGAAAGAAGACTTAATTTCTTTCTATCTCAAGTCTTCGCAAATAAAATACACAAGAATGGTGAAATTTAGGCATATAGCCATAAGATGCATTTCAGTATGAAGAAAACTTTCACTGAAACTGAAGGTAAATATCAACATAAATATTATTTTCTGAAGAAAAGAAACACTGAGATAACACATTTCAATAGGCAGAAGATGCCAGCATCAAGATTCTCAAGATATCTCTGGCTATTGTCTAAAAAGTTATTGAAATTCTTAATATTTGGAAGTCCCTTTACACAACTTCTGTGTGCAAGAGGATCATCACCCACCAGTGCTAGTTTTCCAAGTGGTGTAATTTAAGATTCATAAAGTTGTCTGCATTACAGTTAGGGGTGTAATCGGTTCGGGACGGTCGGTGTTTAGGTGAAATTTTGCACCGAATCGATAATGCCGGTTTTATTATATTGAAAAACAATACAGACCAAATTTTTTATTAAAACGCACCAAACCGCACCGATTCAAACGGTTCGGTTCAATGCGGTTTAATCGGTTTAAGTACTTTCAAAATTAAATCATTTTTTTAATTTGTAGTATAATAAATAATTTATATAAAAATATTAAATTAGCCATTTGTACACAATTTTAACCATATCTAATCTAACCATTCACAAAAATACAAATAAAAAAATTAATAAATACTAAGGCTTGATACTTTTACTGAATTAGAATTAGAAACAAAATATAATCTCAGAACCAAAGCCTTGACATCAAAATAAAATCAAAACTTAAAACAATCATCCCATAAGTCTAAACCACAAGTCTCTCAAATAGAGTCAAAATATTCATTATATATTTAATATATATTATATGTAAATATATTCGGTCGGTTTTGGTGCAAATCGGTGTATAGTATATCAAAACCGGCACCAAACCGAAAACTGAAAAAAATTAATTTCCAAAACCGAACAGACCAATTCATATTAAAAAACCAACCAAATATGACCGGTTCGATCGGTTTAATCGATTTTTTCGATTTTTTTTACATCCCTAATTACAGTCGAAGAGTCCTATCCTGTCACTCTCTTAGCCCCCAAATTTTGCCCAAGCCACTTTCAAACAGAAAGAAAGAACAAAAGATACCACTTACAATGGCGATGATGTGAAGACAAAAATATGAATGTAACCATGGAAAATACAAAGAACAAAAAATGAAACCAGGGTCTTGATTAGGAGTTCTTAGAGCAACATGTACAATACACGAGCGTACCTTCTAATTTCAGAAGGCATCAAATAGCGATTTGAACTAAGCTATTAATTTATCTTGCAGGGATGCAAGTGCAGGTCAGGCATCAAACCAGCAGAAAACTCTTGAAAGCTCTACAGAAAGCAAGGTCTTCATCAAGTGTGGTGAAGGGTGGACATGTACCATCACCAAGACCAAGGGCCCAGATGCAGGCGCAACCTTTCTCCAATGTGGTGAAGGTTGCACATGCTTGATTGATGAAACAAATGCAGTGAAGTTGGCATCTGCATGATCTGTGGAGTATGGACCATCTGAAAATGTAGCATACATTTAACTATAACGTGTTTGATGTCAACACCTGGCTGGTTCTTGTCAAGGAAATTTGTCTCACCAACTCTGTTACTCAGGTCACTTGTAAAAAGAACTCATATGTGCATGTAATATATGTGTGTTTTTCAAATAAAGGGCTAGCTATGAAGCACCAACACGTCCCTAGGGCCTGGGTACGGGTGTCGGACACGTACATACATCGGACACGTTGTGGACACGTGTCCGACACTATCTAACGTGTCCTCTTTTTCTTTTTTAATTTTTCCAGTCGGACACGGGGTGGACACGCGGTGACACTTTTTGGACGCGTGCGAGGTGGATCGAAGAACCCTAACCTATTGGAGAGAAAGAGAGAAAGAGATCGAGAGAGAGATTGATTGAAGGAAGAAGCCCTAACCTGTTCAAAAGAGATCAATCGAAGAAACCCTAACCTGAGGTATTCTTCTTCGTCTTGTCTGTCCTTCGTCTTTTTATTTTTTTATCCTTATTTTTGTTAAACCTAAAATTCATAAAATAAATTATTTTTATTAAAAAAATTTAAGAAATGTGTATATTAATTTTACTATTATTGTAATTGTATAGAAATTAATGATATATATATATTTTTTAATTTTGGACATATAATAAATAAATAAAATTATATATATTAAACTTGTCCCAACGTGTGTTGTCCCCCATTTTTTAAAAATTTGCGTGTCTGTGTCGTGTCCGTATCCGTATCCGTATCCGTATCCGTATCTATTTCCGTTTCTATTTCTGTGCATCATAGAGGGCTAGCAAGCTGCCTGAAGTGTGATTATTTGCTTATGTCTATATGCATGTCACTGGTTTAATGTTGCTAAATATGGAGGGATATGTGTTGTTTAGCAAATGAGAAAAGTGGCTTGTTTGTACAACTGCGAGATCACAATAGAAATAGTCCAGCAATTGAACAAACATCAAGTTGGTGTGGTCATGACACCAAAATTTTTGCTAGCATTAGATATAGAAACTAAGAAAACTTAACGCTTATTGGCTCGTTTGGGATTAAACAATAATGGGTCAGTCCAACTTAGGAGCACATATGAGGAAGTGTCCCAACTCCTAATCGGTCAGGCAATAGCTCAAGCCAGAAGGGAGCGCTTGTGGTACCCTGCAACTTGTCTGATTCAGTGTGGATAGGGACTAAAAAACTAATATCATCTATTCTATCCCAAATTGACCTGCAACTCCCTCAGTGAAGCTTCGTCACAATTTTTCATTCTCAAATTGACCTGCAACTCCCTCATTTTTTAATTTTTAAATTTCAATTTTTCATAACTTCTTCAGTTTTCTTTTCTCTTCATCTACATTTTTTTTGGTCAATCAGTAAAAGATCAATCTATTATTTCATAGCACACCCATCAGGTGTGCACACCTTCTAGTTCATCATAGTGCAGAGAATAAGTTTTGAGGACGTCAATGATGTTCAAATTTCCTACTTGGGACATAATTTAATTAACAAGATGCATAATAATATTCAATGAACATAAAAGGAAAATGTTATACAGGAAAAGGGGAAAAAAAAAAAAAAATCATTCATAAAATCGATTGAAAACGACAAAACAGTAAAGTTTAGAAATTAAATTGACGATCCTTTTGTTTGGATTAACTAAAAAGAAAAATCAATGCATAATTCGATTCAATTTTTTTTTTTTTTTTTTAATTCACAATGTCACAAATAAAAGACTTTGGCAACCAAATCGAAACAATTCAGATGAACAGATATGTATAGACAATATTTAAAAACGTAATCAACAAATTCATTGCAATTGCCTCACGACGAAGAAGATGACACAAACAGTTGGATGTCCTCGAGAAAAGTCCTATCCTTGGGCCTCAGATCTCTTCTCACGTAATCTTTTGCCTCTTTCTCCGAATAAACTCTAAACCCTACCCTCCCATTCCTCCTCCACATCTCCTCCGCGTAGCTCCGATGGGCATAATAAGCCTCCGCCTCCACCACCGCTCCTCCGCCGTCGTTGGCAGGGAGGAGTTGAATAGGGAGGCGCTCGTAGTGGCCGAGGGAGATGCCTTCGAGGTGGTCGAGGGGGAGGAGGGCGCGAGGGGAGACGGAGTAGAGCTCGCCGTGGACGCGGTGGTGGGCGGCGGCGGAGGAGGGGAGGTTGAGGAGGAAGGGGACACCGTGGGGGCCGCAGACGAGGGGGAGGGGGTGGAGGGAGTGGTAGTCGCCGACGAAGTAGGCGTCGTTTGAGGAGATTAGGTCTTGAATGAGACAATGGTTAGGGAAGCCTCGTTTCAGAGTGCCGTACGAGAATATTAGGGTTTGTTTTTGTTCAGTTTCTTCTTCTCTCTCTGACATTTCTCTGTATCTCTATTTCTGATTTCAGTTATAACCAACTGTATCCAGAGAGGGAGAGAGGAGTGATGAGGCAGTTTTTTTTTTGTTTGCTTTTTGGGTAATTCCTTGAAATTGGCTTAGAAGAATGTTTGGGATCTCTTTTGGAAGAATCCCACTATTTATAGTGACGTGAATTAATGATATATTTGTATTCATATAATAATTAAGGAGAATTTTATTATATATATCACATATCACATTATATTTTTAGTTATGCTATTTTTTAAGTTATAATATTATTTTGAGATATTTTAGTTACAACTTTTGATGTTTGATTATGAATTTTTATTTTTATTTTTATTTTTATTACGATTCAAAAAATATGAAATTATATTATTTTCTTCTAGAATGTGCATATTTTACTAATATCAATTGTTATCTATTATTTTGAAAATTATAAATGCCCCTCATCAGAGTTTTTTATTTACCTAAATTAACATAAAAATAAAATTTTTAACCACTCTTTTATATAACAATAAAATTATTTTAACTGTCAAGTGAAATATATTTATAATATCGTTAAAAATTATTAATTAACTTAATTATTTAATAATAAAATGAGTCATTTGTTATATAAATATAAACTTGAAGAGATGAAATGTAATTTTTAGAACTATAGAGACAATTTGTATTTTAAAACAAATTTAAGGAACATTTATAATTTACCTTTTTTGGGGGGACCTGATTGAAAAATCTTATTAGGAAAATGGATGCACCAATAAATCTTCTTGATATTTTGGTCCATTAAAAAATTATGTTCACTTTTAATTGTTATCACATAGTTTTTTTGTTAGCGGTATGTTTATAAAAGTGTTACTTATTATTAAATTTTAGCAATAGTCAAAAAAATTCATCACAAAAAATCACTAATTGTTATTTTTGATCACGAATTTAGAAAATCATTACAGAAAAGTATCACTAATTATTAGTTTTTTAATGACATAACTAATTGTTAGTTTTTAGCAATAAATTCAAAAAATCATCACAAAAAAAAAATTAAATCTAACTATTAAGGCTTTTTTGTCTCTACAAATATTTATAGAATTTAATGATACACAAATTGTCATAACAAGACCGGTAAATAATTAATTTTTTTATTTTGTATATATAGTTTTTAAGGCAAAGTCCGCAAAGTGGTCCTGCGAGGCGCAATATTGATATGACCTGAGTTCAGGATGTGGTCCAGCACAATGTGGATAATTGTTGAAATTCAACCCAGCTTCAACTCTTAAGCCCATTCTGTTTAAGTTTTTGACAAATTGAACTTGGATTTTCTTAACAAACGTACTATCAAGTCACTTAAGACCATCTCCAACGAAGAATCAAATCCAACATCAGATTTAAAATTTGATGAAAAACTCACTTTCTGAGGCTCCAACGGTGGCACCAAACGCATATCAAATTGACAATTCACCAAACGCTACACCAAACTGATACCAACACCCAGAATTTGATGAATCACTGTTACTGACCGTTGAAGGTAGTACACCAGTTGCCCACCCGGTTGTCCGGCCGGTTGCCCAACCGGTCGCCCGGTTCTCTTTGAAATACATGAGTTCAAACGGGTCAAAAACAGTTCAAACCGTTTTAAAAAAAAAAAAAAAAAAAAAATTGCCTAGGTGGTCGACCACCCAAAAGTTCAAAAAGTTCAAAATAAAAGGTTCAAATCAGTAAAAAATAAAATAAAATAAAATAAAATTTGCCCTTTACCGGATCCGGTCAACCAACCGCTGTCTACCAAATTTGATGAAACGGATTTGATCTTTGAACTGTTGGAGTCAGATATCAAATTAAGGAAATAGCTACTTTTTTACTCAAATTTGGTGAAACATTAGATGCACCGTTGGAGATGCTCTAATAAGCGACAACAGCTTATGACATGCCCCAAAAATATATAATTAAATAAAATTAAATATTTATTATTGAAGATTTTAACTTTTCAAAACTTGGATAATGTCACTTTTTAGCCATTTTTCTTGAAGAGTGACGAAATATCATAGTTAAATATTTTTATATTTTGATTCTTTGATTATTATTGAAATAAATATAAAAGTGATCAATAAGTTAGAGAGGCTTCACATTTACGTTTCATTTACTCCTAATGTGAGATTTACATGTTTCTATAAAATATGTAAAGGCTCATATGAATCCTTTCTTTGTACTAATCTGAATTGTAACATATGTCTGGTTTCAATTTCTTAATCAACAAATCAAAAGTGTTAAAAAAAATTTCAAACTCAATCGAACCGAATCTCTTACACCCCTTGTTGTAGAAGATATTAACTGTTAAACATGTGGTTTGTTATATACAACTTTTTAATTTATTTTTACATTAAGATTGGAGGAAAACTAATTATTCCTCTTTCTTTTAAGAGGCAATTACAAATTAGGGTAATTGATAATTATAAATATATGGAGGTAAAACTCTCTCCTGTATAAAAAAAACATAGTAAAAGTTATACATTTTGTAAAGATGTGAAAACCCACAATTATTAGAGCGCAATCCCATGTGAAAAGATGATGTGGTGTATTTATTATAAATTAAGCAATATGTCTAAGTGCATAGGAGATCAAATACAGAATGAGATATACATTTCACTCACTTCTTGTAAAGCATTTGTATCTCATTCTGTGTTCGGTCTCTATGTTATTAGTATTACTCTAAATTAAGTTTACAAAAAATAGACTTTGGTTATAGAAACAAGCACAAAATGTATATGGACAACTAAGATTTTACAAAAGCAACCCAACTAATAAAGTCAGTAATTTTATTTATTTATATATATTTTGTGTCTAATTCAGTAATTGATTTACATGTACATAATATAACTTTTTATTATTATTAGTATTTAGAAGCATACTAGTTGCCCAATCACATTATGCGACTAGCTAGCCAGACCCAAGATTCTCAAATCCAACTTTCAAAAATTCGACCATAAGAAATTATAGCAACTTCAACTTCAACAAAATTATCTCAAGTGATTTTTATAAACAGCTAAAGAAAAACAAAATAAAATAGTAACCAGAGAAATTGTGATATATTATATAGCACATCATACTAGCAATCGTTTAGTTTAGATTCCATGGAGAATCCAAACAATCTTTACAGAAAGTGACTAGGAGGAAAAGGATAAGAGAGAGAACACAAAATTTGAAAGCATTCATCACAAACCAAAGAAATGAAAAGAAACAAAAAGATTTTTTTTTGGTTGTTGGATAAAAAAGACACAAGACAGCGATTAGCGTGTGATAATATTTTCTGAGCTGACGATAATAACCCTACTCTCAGAGCCATAAGGAGGGATCAACGCATGACAACTGTGTCTAAGAATGACGATAAGAACTCTATTCGCAGGAAGCGGTCAACCGGTGACAAGAACCCTACTCGCTAAGTACCCGACAAAAAAAAAGGATTAAAAATCTTGATATACATGTATGATTGCTGATCATTATTACACAACACATGCAAAAGCTATAGGACTTATAGGCATGTTAATGTATGTTTGGTATATATTCCTAGATATATTAGGTATTGATTTCCTAGATATATTAGGTATTGTCATAATTAGGTCTCTTATAGGATACTCTTTCTCATAGTTAGATTTCTAGTAGGATATTATTTTCCAACCTATATATACAGGCCTTCTATTATATAGAAAAATTCATTATATACAATTCATTCAATACAATACATATTATTCTCTCTCTCTCTCTCTCTACTATTCTAATATGGTATCAGAGTTGTAGGTTTAGCACTTGGTGTTTTTCGCCTTATCGGCGGACGGCAACCTTGCCTTGGCCGCCCCCCGAACCTCAACCTATTCCACTATCATATTTTCCTGTCAATATTGCTTCGTGGTAATCTCTTCCTTTGTTCTCTGGTTTATTCCTACCCCAAAAATCTCTATCATATATATATATATTTTTTGTGTGTGCTTTTGCTCCACTATGTCTTTCCCTCTACTTCAACCTCAAATAGGTTTCTATGTTCAAACCTATTTGAGTTTGAGAGGGGGGTATTATATCTATATCATGGTGAATATGGTTATACACCATGCAAATCACCTAAGCCGTCCCCTATGGCACACCATCCAAGTCGTCCCTTGGCACACCACCTAAGCCGCCTCCTTTTGGTGCACTCTCTAAGTCGCCTTCTTGGCGTACTTCCTAAGCAGCCTCCTTGGCGTACTTCCTAAGCAGCCTCCTTGGCATACTTCCTAAGCCACCTCCTTTGGCGCACTCTCTAAGCCGGCCCATTGGCGCATTACCTAAGCCGTCTCCTTTTGAATCTCCTTTTGGCACAGTCTCTAAGCCATCTCCTTAGCACACCACCAAAGTCGCCCCCTGGCGCATTATCCAAGCCACCCCCTGGGCCACTCAATCTTCTATTGCCATCATTATTTAACACCACCTCATAAGTTATGCGTGTGCCATGCTTGTTGGTTCAACATCCAGTTTTCTACTTCGGTCCGGCATGACCCCTTTACACTGTCCCGACATTGATTCTGGTTAGCCAATCTCTACAACGGTCCGGCATGACCCTTTTAAACTATCCCAACATTGATTTTGGTTAGCTCTCACAACGGTCCGACATGACCATAAACTATCTCCTAGCATTAGCTCTGGTCACTAATCCCGGCATTAGTTCTAGCTAGTTTCTACAACAGTCCTGCACAACCTTAAATTGTCCTGGCATTAGTTTCAACCAATTCCTACAATGGTCCAACACGACCATAAATTGTTTCCCGTCATTAGTTCCAGCCTCTAATTTATTTCAAGCTCCCTTGCGCTCCAGTTCGGATTTTGCAATCCATTTGCCTTTTATTTTATTTAGTTTTATTTCATGTTTTAGTTTCTCTCTCCAAACTCAATATGTTTATCCTCCTTGAGTTTGAGGAGGGATGTTAATGTATATATGGTATATATTCTTACATATATTAGGTATTGATTTCCTAAATATATTAGCTATTGCTATAGTTAGGTCTCTTATAGGATACTTGTTAGCCCCAAGGTTATTCAATTCTAAATTTCTATTGATTTTGATTATGAACAAATATTTTGAACTTATTTTGTTATTTAAAATTTTCAAATTAAAAATATAAAAAATTGTGCTTCATAAATTCTAGAAGTCATATGAATCTGAAGTATCATTTTTTAATGATTTTTGGGCTTCAAAACATGAGCATCAAAATTTGATTGCAAAACTTTATCTATACTTAAAACAGGTCTAAGGGTCGACACCAAGATGGCAAGGGTCGACACTAAAATGAGGCTCAAAATGCACAAGTGTTCTAGCTGCAAGGGTCGACACCAAAATAACAAGGGTCGACACCAAATTTAAGAATGTAATTCAGCAGCAAGGGTCGATACTAAGAACTACAAGGGTCGACACCAAATTTCATAATGCAACTCAGTAGCAAGGGTCGATACCAAGAATGATAAGGGTTGACACCAAAGACATTTGAGACTCAACGCAGAAAAGAGAGAGAAGCAAGGGTCGACACCCAATCTGTAGGGGTCGACACCTATAATATCTGGGTTTAAAAATTCAACCTACCAAATCAGATCCAGACTGTTTCTCAGTTACTTTTGCAGAGTTCTGTGCATAATATGTCATCTTTTCTGACCTCTAAACAAATCTTCTAGAACCATATCGTCTTTAAAAAGTTGACCTATGAAGAAGAGCATTAAATAAAAAGCATCTGCATTAAATGATCCTTCCCTTCCCAAGACCTGTCCACAGTCTACAACTCACCATACTTTGATCAAACAACAACTAAAAGATATCATGCTTGATCTACTCCAACGGCTAGAAATTTCAAAACCTCTCTCTTTCCAATGGTGAAGCCATTAATGCTATAAAGATGAAGCTCTTCCTATTCATTCAACACACTTCTTTAATACAACATGCCTAGACCATTCAAGAGCTTTTATTATACTCCATTTTTGTACTTTCATTTTCATATCTGAGTGAGTCTTAAATTACTTGAGAGCTTACACTTTCATATCCATCTTTTGTGAGAGAATTTGTAAAAGAGGAAAGTTATACCTCTTATTCTTATTCTTTATTTTCTAAGAAACACACTTGTAAAGTGAGGCATTTAGTTGAGAGGATCTTAACAGATTGAAGTAAGTCCTTATAAAAATCCACAAGCTAGGTGGAGCTTGGTGGTGCATCTATTCATAGTGAAGAAATTCTCAAGAATGTATCTTGAGGAGTGGACGTAGGCCGGTGAGCCGAACCACTATAAATCCTTGTGTCAAGTTCTTTTTTCCTTTCTTTTAATTTTTCTGTCCATTCATTTATTATCATCTGCCATTAAATACTTAGTCTTTGCAACTTTATTTTTGGACCACATTTTTAATTACCTAATTCACCCCCCTCTTGGGTTGCCTTCCTAAATAACAATTGGTTTCAGAGCCTCGTCTCTACTATTGTGACTTAACCGTCTTAGAGTGATCTATAGCAACCCCTAGCTCTTCTCTTCCTAATGGTCAAGCCTCAAACAGACCACCCTTCTTCAATGGCACAAATTTCAACTATTGAAAAACCCACATGATTATGCATATTCAATCTATTGACTATGAGGTTTGGAAAATCATATGTGATGGTCCTAAAGTCTCCACCAAAACCATAGATAGTATGTTAGTCCCCAAACTTGAAAGTGAGTGGACTAGTGTCGATTACAAAGATATTCAATCCAATGCCAAAGTTGTCAACATGTTATATTGTGCACTTGATGCTACTGAGTTTAATAGAATATGCATTTGTACAACTACGAAAAAAATTTGGGATAAACTTGTTGTAACTCATGAGGGAACTACTCAAGTCAAAGAGTCTAGAATGAGCTTGTTTGTTCACAATTACGAGCTCTTCAAGATGAAACCTGATGAGAATATATCCCAAATGTTCACTCGCTTTATAGACATTATAAACAGTCTTAAATCTCTTGGGAAGACTTATACCAATGCAGAGATTGTCAGAAAAAATCCAATCTTTGCCAAAAAGTTGGGAGAACAAAGTTATTACAGTGATAGAAGTAAGAGACTTGTCAACATTAAATCTTGATGAACTAATGGGATCTCTCCTAACCCATGAAATCATCATGCAAGAAGGAAAAGAAGAAGAAGACAAAAATAAGAAGAAAGGGATAACTTTCAAGTCTACCTCAAAGTCTCAAAAGGAAGAAGAAGATGCTTTAGAGAAAGATGGAGAAATGGCTTTCATTACCAAAAGATTCAAAAGGTTTGTGAAGAAAAAACAAGATGTAAGAAAGTTCTTCAAAAAAGACTTCAACAAAGATCTTCAAAAAAGGAGAAAGTCATAAAAAAAATCTAAAGTCACTTGCTATGAATGTAACAAGCTAGGACACTACAAATCGGAATGTCTAGAGCTCAAAAAACAATTCAAGAAGGATAAGAAGGCCATGATCGCAACTTGGGGAGAAAACAGTGATGATAGCGACTCAGACACGGATCTATGCAAAAATGAAGTCACAAATCTATGCTTGATGGAACTTGAAGATAAGGTAAATGATAACTCCTTTACTTTTGAAGAATTACAAACTACTTTTGATGAATTGCATACTGAATTTAAAAAATTAAGTATGAAAAGTAGTTGTCAAAAGAAAATGATCTCAAGTCTATCTCAAGAAAAGGAATCCTTGACTTCTAAGATCAATACTTTGGAAAATAAAGTCTTGACGTTGGAAAAGGAGAAAGAATTTTCAAAGGAAAAAGAATTCTTATTTTTTGAAAAGAAAGTAGATGATTTGCAAAAATAAAATGAAATTTTGAAAAAGGAGAAAATTGTCTTAAATAAAAAATAGAAGATTTAAAAAATGTTCTATCAAAATTTACTCAAGGTAGAGACACCTTAGATAAAATTCTCAAAAGTCAAAATCAAACATTTGGAAGAATGAGAATTGGTTATAAACATTTTTCAAAAGCAAAAAATTCCAAAAGAACCTGTATTTATGCATCATCCAACCATTCTCATCTCACATGTCATTATTGTAAAAGAAATGGTCACATATCTCCTTCATGTCCTGCTAAGAGAAACTCATTTGATAGAATGAAAAAGAAGTGGGTTCCCAAAAACACTTCGACTCCTAACTCTCATGGACCCAAGAAAGAATGGGTACCAAAAGGTCAACAAAAATCATATTTTTGCAGGTGTTCTTTAGGTCAAAATGCAGCAACAACTGATGGTACCTTGATAATGCGTGCTCAAGGCACATGACCGGAGATAGAGCAATGTTCTCAACCCTTAAATCCAAAGAAGGAGGTCACGTAACCTTCGGAGACAATAGTAAATGAAAGATCATCGGCGAAGGTAATATTAGTAAAACTTCTTCACCCATCATCGAAAATGTGTTGCTTGTTGAAGGATTGAAACATAACTTGCTTAGTATTAGTCAAATGTGTGATACAGGCAATCATGTCACTTTTGAAAAATCCCACTACACCATTAAAAATTCTACTGAAAACAAAGTCCTTCTTGTTGGTTATAGGCATGAAAATGTATATATATATGATTTGCACAATTTGTCTTCTAATCATGATGTTAAATGCTTATCTGCTATAAATGAATCCGAATGACTATGGCATAGAAGGCTAAGACATGCTCATATGGATTTGTTTTCAAAACTCTCAAAACTTGACTTAGTTGTAGACTTACCAAAAATTGATTTTGAAAAAGATAGACTTTGTGATGCTTGTCAACAAGGAAAACAAACAAGGGTTTCTTTCAAATATAAAAATATTATTTCCACTTCTAGACCTCTTCAATTGTTGCATATTGACTTGTTCGGACCGTCTAGAACTTTAAGTCTTAGTGGTAAATTTTATTGTCTTGTTTGTGTGGATGACTTTACTAGATTCACTTGGGTGATTTTCTTGGCACACCAAAGTGATACTTTTTCTGCATTTATTGCTCTTTGTAAACGTATTCAAAACATGATTAGTCTTACTATTTGTTGCATTAAAAGTGATCATGGAAGAGAATTTTATAGTGATGAGTTTATTTCATTTTGTAATGAGCATGGTATTGATCATAATTTTTTTGCTCCTTGAACTTCTCAACAAAGTGGTGTGGTAGAAAGAAAAAATAGAGTTCTTGAGGAAATAGCTCGGACTATGCTTTGTGAAAATAACTTGCCAAGATACTTTTGGGCAGAAGCCGTCAATACAGCTTGTTATGTTATTAATCATGCCATGATTAGACTCATCTTTAAGAAAACGCCATATGAATTATGGAATGGTAGAAAACCCAACATTAGTCATTTTCGTGCATTTGGTTGTAAATGTTTTGTACTTAATAATAATAAAGAAAATCTTGGGAAGTTTGATACAAAATCTGATGAAGTCGTGTTCCTTGGATATGCAAATTCTAGTAAAGCTTATCGTGTCTTTAATAAAAAAAAAAACCGTACTTGTTGAAAAATCTATACAAGTTGCTTCTGATGAATCTAACTACTTTGCTTCCAAGAATACCGCCAGTGATGATGTTGTAGATTCTAATCCAAATATTGAAGGCATTTACTTATCAGAAAATGATGAACTTTATTCTTCAGAACCCAATATTGAAGTCTCTATGGAAGATCTTCAAAAAGAGTATACCCATCAAACAAAGGAAAATGATCTACCTAAAGAATAGAAGTATGCTTATGGACATCCCAAAGACCTCATTATAGGAGATGCCACACAAGAGTTAAGAACTCGTTCTTCTGTTCATAATGTTTGTGGAAATTTAGCATTTGTTTCTCACATTGAGCCAAAAACCTTTTAAGAAGCTGAACACGATGAAAACTGGATTTTTGCTATATAAGAAAAGTTAAATCAGTTTGAAAGAAATGAAATTTGGTTTTTAACTCCTCGTCCTATGGATCATTCCGTTATTGGAACTAAATGGGTTTTTGGAAACAAAATAGATGAATTCTGGATTGTTATCTGAAACAAAGCTAAACTTGTAGCCTAAAGTTATAACTAAGAAGAAGGCATTGATTTTAATGAAACATTTGCACCCGTTGCACGCCTTGAAGCCATTCGTATGTTGCTTACATTTGCTAGTTTTAGAAATTTTAAACTCTACCAAATGGATGTGAAAAGTGCTTTTTAAATGGGCATATTTCGAGGAAGTGTACGTTGCACAACCTCTCGGTTTTGAAAACCACAAACACCCGGACCACGTTTATAAACTTTCAAAAGCCTTGTATGGTTTAAAACAAGCTCCTAGAGCTTGGTATGAATGCTTGAGCAATTTTCTTATTGAAAAAGTTCAAATTTATGTTGATGATATTATATTCGGAGCTGTTAATGAATCTTTGTGCGAGGAATTTGCTAAGGATATGCAGGGCGAATTTAAAATGAGTATGATGGGAGAGTTAACATACTTTCTTGGATTGCAAATAAAACAAACCCAAGACGACATTCATCTATCTCAAGCCAAATATATCAAAGATCTCCTCAAAAAATTTGAAATGGATTTGTGCAAACCTGCAACAACTCCTATAAGCACTTCGATTAAAATCGATAAAGATGAGTAAGGTAAATCGGTAGACGAAAAGAAATATCAAGCTATGATCGGTTCCGTACTCTATCTAACGGCTAGTAGACTCGATATCATGTTTAGTGTTTGTATGTGTGCTCGTTTTCAATCATCTGCAAAAGAATCACACGTCACCACAGCAAAACGCATTTTTAGATATCTCGTTGGCACTCCACTTTTGGGGCTTTGATACCCTAAAACAAATGTTTTTGATCTTATGGTTATTCGGATGCCGACTTTGCGGGATGTAAACTTGATCATAAAAGCACTAATGGCACTTGTCATTTTCTTGGAAATTCACTCACATCTTGGTTTTGTAAAAAACAAAATTATGTGGCTTTATCTACAGCTGAAGTGGAATATATTGTCCCCGCTAGTTGTTGTGTTCAAATGCTTTGGATGAAACAATAACTTTTTGATTTTGGACTTCACTTTGATCACATACCTATTAAATGTGATAACACTAGTGCCATTAATCTTTCAAAAAATCTCATACAGCACTCACGCACTAAACACATTGAAATAAGGCATCACTTTTTACGAGATCATGTACTTAAAGGTAACATTGAACTTGAATTTGTGCCTACAAGTCAACAATTGGCCGATATCTTTACAAAGCCTCTCAATGAGGAACATTTCTACTTTATATGAACTGAGCTTGGGATGTTAAATATTCCCATGTGATGTTAAACTATGTGTTATTATGCCTATTTGAGAAATTTGATGTGAAAAATTTTAGTTTTTTGTCTTTCAGGACACTTAAGGGTCGACCCCCTGCTCTATAGGGTCGACACCTTATGAATTAGTCATGTGATTTCTATTGATAAGGGTCGACACCCCTCTTCACTAGTGTCGACACCAGTTAATTTCTGATTCACCGCTTTGTAGGGTCGACACCTCTCTTCGATAGTGTCGACACCTGGTGTGTTTGAAGACACTATTTTTTAGTGTCGACCTCCTTTCCCTAAGGGTCGACACCTGTCCTTGGCCAAGAGTTTTGGTACGTGGTCCTTTCAAATTTGAAGAGTCGACCCCTCTTCACGAGGGTCGACACCCTTTCAAGGAAATATATATACCTCGCAACCCTTCTATTTTCCCCAACGACACCTCACAAAATCTAGCCCTAGCCCTTTTCTACTCCGACGCCCCTCTCCAACAATTCTCGTTCCAATCTTCTCCCATTCTCCTTGTGACCTCTCCTTCTTCATCTCCATGGATTCGTAGGCCCCTTTTCCTATTACAATACGAAAGCGACCACGAACCTCCTCCACTTCCACTACTGTCGCTGCTTCTCCTCCCATTCTTCGATTCAAGAACCCAGAATGTCAATCTGTCTTCAACAAGGACTTTAATCTTTGAAAGGTAATTTCTAGTCGTACGATTGATCTCGCATTTTTTGAAAAAAAATTTATACCCGTAAAAACATGGTTCGATAATCAAAAGTGGTCATCCCTTTTGAAACTCGACTATGATATTTACCCTACACTCATCATAGAGTTTTTTGCAAATCTATCTTGTGATGAGGACACCTCTCCACATACCCTTGACTATTTTGTAAAAGGTGTCTCATTCACTCTGACATCCTTTGTTATTAACTCTATTTTGAAAATCTCCAATGATAGATATCGGGTAAATCCATTTGTAACTCCCAAACCACCTCAATACTCTCATCTCACTGGTCTCCGTCTCCTCACAAGCAAACCTAATTTAGATCACCTAGTTACAGTCTTTGCGAAAGATCTCTCTCTAGAACTGAGACTGTTACATCACATCATCACTCATAACATCATTCCTCGTTCTGACCTTTTTGATGCCGTCACATACGGCCACATTTATCTCATTTGGGCCTTAACCACTGGTTTCCCCACTGATTTTGGTTTTCTGGTTATCCATTGTATCAAAAATGCCCACAAACAGAACAATCAAGCTCTTCCCTACAAAATGATCTTCACTAAAATCTTCAAACATTTTAAGATTGATTTGAAGGGAGAAGAAAAAGTCCCTAGAGACCCCTCGTGTTATGGGGCTGAAACTCTTCGTAACATGAGATATTCACTAGTCAACCGTATTTGGACAAAGACAAAAAAAACTGTGACTTCTTCTTGTTAGGGAAAATCGATGTGATTCTCCACAAGTAAATCAATCAATGGGAATAAAAACTAATGCGGAAAAATTAAATCAAAGACAACACAAGAATTTTACGTGGTTCCCTCAATGTGAGGTACGTCCACGGGATCGAAATCCGATTCCACTATCAACCAAATAAGTTCCAAACGATTACAAACGAGACACTAATGGTCTCACAAAACCACCCTTAGGTGAATTCCAAATAATCACAAATAAACAAAAAGGAAAGACCTCACCAAATAGATGAACCAAAATCTTCAGAATCAGAGTTGAAGAAGACCCAAATTAACGACCCAAATCAAAATCGAACCGAATCACCGGCTTCAAAGTAGAGCAACAAACTAAGACACCAAATTTTGGTTGACCAAGTCAAAACCCAAAGCAACAATTAATACCAATTGAACACCCAGCAAGTTGAGTTATTAACCAAGCACAGTTGCCGAAGCAAGGTTGCTACTGCCACCCTCTACTACTTCGGATGAACAATACCAATAACAATATATTGTGCATCTAGGGTTTTTTTTATCAAACCTTAGTTATTTCCAAATTGGATTGGGATGAACCAAAATCTTCAGAATCAGAGTTGCAGAAGACCCAAAATAACAAACCAAACACCAACCGAAGATGCCCCAAAAAATCGAGCTTCAAAGACCGAAATTGAACCAAATATACCAATCTTCGGCACTGTTACCGAAGTGATGTAAGTCGCCGCACCTTTTTTTTGTGTGTATGGAACAAAAATAATATATATATTAGATATATATATATATATTATTAAATATTGGGTTTTGTAATCAAACCTAATTGTATCCAAATTGAATTGGGCCTCCACAAATATAATATATAAAAATATATTATACCTAAACCAAGTCAAATTAAAACTCTTTTTCCAAAACCAATTGGGTCCCACACTCCAATAAGGAGGTATACCCAACACTTCTGACTTGTCATCTCTCTCTCACAAAAAATCAATCACCTTGACTTTATGGTTCAGGGTCCCCTAATGGATGGGATTGCTTCCATCAACTCTAGGATTAACAATTTAAACCTCGAATCCCAATCCATCCATGCCTCTGACATTCCCTCATCCTCACATACTGTTCCTCCTTCATCCCCCTCTACTATGAAAGAAAAAATAGATAAGTTGAGTGCCCTGGTTCTACAACTTGTTTCTCAGCAAACTAAAATGCAGCATGATATTGATTGCATGAAACTGTAACAAGACCAAGTCATTGCAGCTGCTAAAGAAAATATCGAAAGTATGGCGATCGCCATCTACGAGATCAAGGCCTCCAATGAAAAATTTCGTCAAATCTTTCAACAGCACTAGGATGATGATTTGGGGGAACAGATTAGGAAATTTATGTTGTGGTTTGCTCAAGGCTAGCGCAAAGCTACTCTTCATTGGCTGCGTTCTCCTACACATTTCCGCTTAGTCAGCTTTTTGTTGATGACAAAAGGAGAGAAGTTGTAGCTTTTTTTTTTTTTTTTCTTAAGTTGTCTTACTTGTACTTGGTTACTTATTAGATGTGGATGCTTAGGAACAATTATTAGATGTGGATACTTAGAAACATTTACTTTTGGACACAAACATTTGAGAAACTGAAGTTCTTGATATTTCTTTTGGAAACACAAATATATTATGGTATGAAAACATTCTGTTATTACTTGCAATTGGTTATGAATGTTTATGATGTGTTGTGAATATTTATACTTGAAGCATTATGGAATCTGCTTTAAATGCTTGTGATTTCATTCAATAAAAATAAATTAAAGAAATTGATTTTACTAATGATGTTTTCAGTGCATAATGATAGGAGAAACTTGATCTATTGTCTTGATATATTTATTTCTCATCTTCTTTGATTTGGTCATGAAGCCCTGTTTATAGGGAGAGTTCTTGATCTCATGTTTCAAATCCATTATCTTACAAAAATTCCTTAAAACAACTTTTCTTAATGCTTTTACTCATTCTTTGAAAACTTTAAATATTTTTCATCATAAAAAATGGGGAGATTGTTAGCCCCAAGGTTATTCAATTCTAAATTTCTATTGATTTTGATTATAAACAAATATTTTGAACTTATTTTGTTATTTGAAGTTTTCAAATTAAAAATATAAAAAAATGTGCTTCATAAATTCTAGAAGTCATATGAGTCTAAAGTATCATTTTTTAATGATTTTTGGGCTTCAAAACATGAGCATCAAAACTTGGTTGCAAAACTCTATCTATACTTAAAACAGGTTTAAGGGTCGACACCAAGATGGCAAGGGTCAACACCAGAATGAGGCTCAAAATGCACGAGTGTTCTAGTTGCAAGGGTCGACACCAAAATAACAAGGATCGACACCAAATTTCATAATGCAATTCAGCAGCAAGGGTCGATACCAAATTTCATAATGCAATTCAACAGCAAGGGTCGACACCAAGAATGATAAAGGTTGACACCAGAGACATTTAAGACTCAACGCAGAGAAGAGAGAGAAACAAAGGGTTGACACCCAATCTGTAGGGGTCGACACCTGTAATATCTGGGTTTAAAAATTCAACCTACCAAATCAAATCCAGACTGCTGCAGACCGTTTCTCCGTCACTTTTTTAGAGTTCTGTGCATAATATGTAATCTTTTCTGACCTCTAAACAAATCTTCTGGAACCATATCCTCTTCAAAAAGTTGACCTATGAAGAAGAGCATTAAATAAAAAGCATGTGCATTAAATGATCCTTCCCTTCCCAAGACCTGTCCACAATCTGCAACTCACCATACTCTGATCAAACACCAACTGAAAGATATCATGCTTGATCTACTCCAACGGCTAGAAATTTCAAAACTTCTCTCTTTCCAACGGTGAAGCCATTAATGCTACAAAGATGAAGCTCTTCCTATTCATTCAACTCACTTCTTCAATACAACAAGCCTAGAGCATTCGAGAGCTTTTATTATACTCCATTTTTGTACTTTCATTTTCATATCTGAGTGAGTCTTAAATTACTTGAGAGCTTACACTTTCATATCCATCTTTTGTGAAAGAATTTGTAGAAGAGGAAAGTTATATCTCTTGTTCTTATTCCTTATTTTTTGAGAGACACACTTGTAAAGTGAGGCATTTAGTTGAGAGGATCTCAACAGATTGAAGTAAGTCCTTGTAAAAATCCACAAGCTAGGTGGAGCTTGGTGGTGCATCTATTCATAGTGAAGAAATTCTCAATAAGGTGTCTTGAGGAGTGGACGTAGGCCGGTGAGCCGAACCATTATAAATTCTTGTGTCAAGTTCTTCTTTCCTTCTTTTTAATTTTTTTGTCCATTCGTTTATTATCATCCGCCATTAAATACTTAGTCTTTGTAACTTCATTTTCGCACCAAATTTTTAATTACCCAATTCACCGCCTTCTTAGGTTGCCTTCCTAAATAACAATACTCTTTCTCATAGTTAGATTTATAGTGGAATATTATTTCCCAAATTTAAATATAGGCCTTCTATTATATAAAAAAATTCATTATATACAATTTATTTAATACAATACATATTATTTTCTTTCTTTTTCTACTATTCTAACAAGGTATATCACATTTTAAAGTAATGGTTGATAATGATTGGCAGTTTAATTAGTTTGTCATGTAAGTATGTATGATTTAGAACAATCATATAACAACTGTATAGATTTTTGTCATATATATATAGAACTATTAGTGAACTAGCTTCCCATTTCAAACCAAAGCATGAAGATTAATCATTGAATTGTATCATTGTCACAATGACCAGCTCAGCATGAATACTAACTACAAAAAAAGATAAAAATCAAAATAAAAATAAAAAGAAACAAATCAAATACTCAAAGAAACGCTAACACCACATGGTCAGTCTCACTAAGAATCTTAGTTTTTAAATTTAATAACAATGTAATACATTACTAAATCCCATCATACACGGAACAAAGAATCAAAGCACCCTTGCCATTAGAGTTTTTCTTACTAATAATGTTGCGATTCAAAAAAAAAATTAATTAAAAAGTTATTCAGAATTTAAAATGTATAAATTAGATTCATTTTGAATGTAACATACATAATATCAAATTTAAACATAAACCATCTACTCAAATTTTAAATATTATTATTTTTATTCTTTTTGAGTACATAACATTTATAATATGGTATACCTATCTTATGGTTGAAATCTTCAATTTCATGCATAGAAGTTTCCACCTCTATTTGAAATTGTGGTTGTAGTATGTTTGGACTTTCAATGAAAATTTGCCAACCAACATACTAATAAATTGACTATTCGGCAACCACTTCACCAAGTGTGCACTAATATATTGCAATCTATGGACCAAAAAATTTATGTTGCCAAATGGGTTTAATTTAGGATAATGGATCTGTAATTTAATACGTAATAATCTACAACTAGAAGTTGAAATTCGTAAGTGGAATCTAAAAGTACATATCTTTCATAATTAGTCTAATTGAAATGATTGTTAAAAAATTAGAGAAAAATAATTACCTCCAGTGGATGCACTAATATATATCAAGAAACTGTGACAAATTATATTAACACTATATTTAGTTAGCGGATTTGTGGCGGGATTTGGAAAGAAAAATAGAAAAGATGTGTGAAATTATATAAAATGTAAGTATATTTTATTCACATTTCACCTAATTTTTTTTTTTTTTTTTTCTAAATCATTTGTCAAATCTCTCAACCAAACATAGTATGAGAGAATATGAATTTGCAATCCATGAGTCCAAAAATTTATATTGCCAAATGGGTTTAATTTAGGATTATGGATTTGTAATTTAAAACCTAATAAGCTATACCGATAGAAGTTGAAATCTGTAAAAGTACACATCTTTCATAATTAGTCCAATTAAAAATGACTGTTAAAAAATTAGACAAGAAATAATTATGTTGAGCCCTAGTGATTCTTGAACAGAGCAGCCCAATCAAATGAAGTAACCAAAATGTTTCAACCAAGCTAAATTAGGGATCTGGCATCAACTTGATGAATTTTAAAGCCCGTCGATAATAAACCTTTTTTATAAAATGAAAAGATATTTAAGTTTGATAATACAGTGATTGTCCGCGTGAATGGGTTGGACCGATCCAAGCTCCTTTAGCCTTTGGATAACTCCAAAACAAGTCCAATCGAGAACGGGGTGATGAACCGGATGTAGAGAGAGAGAGAGGAGGATCGATAACTTCACCTTCTTCTTTTCTCCAGTTTAGTTTATATCCAATTAGTTTATATCATTTGTAATTTGCCTCGTCGATTGTCCGATTGAGGCGTTGTCGTGTTCAGTAGCGAGGGGTGTCATTCCTAGGGTGTTGTCATTAAATGCGATGGGTTGCATTAATGTGATGATGTAGCAATAACTGCGAATCTTTGTCTGTGACATGGCTTTACTTTCTTCTGCGCATGGCCCAAGCATCATTAGCCTTCCAGCTCAATTGGTATCTGGTTTTACTAACCGGGTTGTGTAATGGGGTCTAAATGGTAAGCTTGGGTTTACTCATGGTGGGCCGTGGTCCTTGTGGGCCTATCCCTGTCAAAGTTATCTTTAGCTTTAAGTAGAACATAAACTTCAAGTAGCCCACTAAAATGCAGCAAGCAGCACCAATATGTGAATTAGCAGCTATACAATTCATATATATATATATAGAGAGAGAGAGAGAGAGAGAGAGGGGGGGGGGGGGGCAAGGGTATTAACATTATCAACTTGTGTTATAAATCTGTTGTTTGGCAACAAGAAAAGAAAAGAAAAGAAAAGAAAAGAAAAAGGGTGATTGGTTATGGTGATTGTGGTCATCACCTACTTTCATTGACAAGAGAAGACCATGCACGAGGGAGTAATTGAGTTTCCGTTTTCTTCTCTGTATGCTTGCGACCATGGCCAGGCCCACTCTCTCTTTCATAGCGATCCTTTTAGATCCGATAAGAATTAAGCTATTTGTTACCAACAATATGTGTGGGTCAAAGTGCTTAGAGACATTCCACATCGTTTTTATAAGTCGCCCAAGTTTAGATCATATCATATAGTTTGGAAGTTATTTTATCCATTCTCAATTTCGTTTTGAGTTAAATGACTTTAACAAATTTAACATAGCATCAAATTAAGTTATAGATTATGTGTTCTAATCTCACCAACCTACTTGATAATTAAAATACTGATACATGTTTAATTCGCTTATGAAAAAGTGTTTAGTCACACACAAGATGATGATTTTAATCGTTTTTGAAACTTTTGTCAAAAAAATACTTTAAAACCGCAATCATGTAATCACAAAATTTTATTATTTAATCATGTAATCACAAAATTTTATTATTTTCGCATCTCAATGCACCCTTGATTATTGTATTATATAAAAATCTCAAAATACATACATATGAAAAGACATAATATAATGCTAAGAATGTATTGCTGGACACTACACTATACTATTATTTTCAACTTACATTGCAATCAAAACACTAAACAAGTAAACAAACATATTAATAAAGTGACTCCATTGGCAATTCAATCATTACCTTAGCATATAATTAAACTATAGCAATACATCATCACCAGAAATGGACCACCTTCACTGTTGCATTCAATTATGAGACACTCAAAAACACACTGAAAAAGAAAAAAAAAAATTACAAATTTACATACAAACAACAAACAGCAGGAAAATTTACAATCAGAATTCAACTGCAATGCATACAGTTCATACAAATTATGATATCTCAAAAACGATATTGTGAGTTATTGGATTTGGTTAAAGTATCGAATTCTTGTTTTGAATACAAAAATTTAGCGATTAACTTCTGTACAACAAAGGCGATCGTTCTTGAACTACTTTAGAACTCTTGGATTGCCGGAACACTTTGATCGGACTCGGAAAGTACCAACCCTTGCCCTTCGCCGGCGAATTTCTTACGTCTCCGGCGCCGGAATCTGACGTAATCAGCACGCTCACCGATCTCGATCTCATCATCGTCATCATGCGCTGCGCGTAATCATTCTCTGTTTCGACTTCCTTTCTCTTCGCTTCTTCATCTTCTCTCTTGTTCTTGTGCGTCGTGAACACAGACCAAATCGACGAGTTGCTCCGATTTCTTTGAGCCGGAGGCTTGTTGCTGACTCCGGCGAATCGAGGACGGAAGAACGGAATCGCGGCGGATCGAGAGCGCCGAAACGAAGGCTCGGTGTCGATGAGGTTGGAAACGACTCCGGTTGGACCGATGCCGGCGCAACCAGAGGAGGATGAGGAGGAGGAGGAGGTCATGGCGGCGGCGGCGGAGGTGGTGGAGCAATCACAGGGGCGCAAGTTAGCACAATCGGGACAGAGAGTGTTGAGACGGTCCCTGAGGCAGGTAGGGCAAATTCCGCTCCTCCGGCTCTTCGAAGGGTGTTGTGGACATTTCCACACCTCCTCTTCGTCTCTGTAAAACACCATTGCTGTAGAGCTCTCTCTCTCCATCTTTCTCTGGTTTTATAAGGGTGGGGAGGGGACAAGTTAACTCTGGGTTTAATCATGGTTAAGACGCTTGCCGTTTGTTGAGACGTTTAACAGTTTGGACCAAACGGCGGCTTCGTTTGAGACTTTTTTTATAAAAAAAAATTAAAATTGATTTAATTTTTTCTTGTAAGATTAAAGTGTGTATTATAATTTTGTCAAACTTATAGTTTCAATGTGGGTATTTAGAAAGTGAGTTTTTATGTAGGTTTTTTTAATTGTAAGATATTATTGGAGAAATTTTTTTTGATATTTAGAAAGATAATTAGATTTTTTTGTGGTTGAATGTAATGTTTGTGAGAAAAAAAAATGAAATAATTATAAAATTAGATGTGATATTTTGTTTGAATTAATATTTTTTGATTTTGCAAAAACTTTGCGTTTTAATGAAAAAAATAAAAAAACACCCAAACCCACATCTTGCCAAATGTTTTTTTTTTTATAGACGTCAAAGTAGTTTCACTTACTATTCAACTCTTTTTAATCACTAATTTGCTAATTGTATAAACGGAAAAATAAATAATGTTATTTTTCTTATACTGAAAATTAAAATGTATATTTTATTTTATTTAATTGTTATCTTCACATAATTTATATTAATTCTGATTATTTTAATCTAAAAGAAAAATAGTGTAGTTATAATGAAATATTGAGTTTTTTGTTTTTTTTTTTTCTTCTAAATTTCAAAAGTAATTAATATAATTTATCCAAATAAAAATAATTATCTTATTTTTTTAAAAGATTTTTTGCATTAGTCGACTTTTGTGAAAAGCTGGACTAAAACACGAAATGGACAAATAAAAAAGTGGTAAAAAAGTGATGCCCAAATAATTAAGTCTAGTCTAAGGGACTATTTGATTAAATACTAATATTACATCTACTAAATTTGACTTCGTTTGAATTTGTGCATGTCAATTGTTTGGTCGGTCATTTGAGAGGTCTTCAAAAAGATGTCGTCAATTGACATACTGATTGACAAGGATGACAGTCGTAGTTGATAATGGTGACGCCGATCAACTGGACAATGATCCAACTTACATAATTCGGGTGATTCAAGCAAACTCAGGTTTGATATATCAATAATTTTTCAAAAAAGCATATGCAGTAAAGTATAGTGAAAGAAATGATATGATTTATTAGGATGAAAATTTTGTAAAATTGTTTTGAAAAAATATATATTCTTTAGTTTGGATACCATAAAAGTAACAAGAAAATTTGAATTATTCTTACACATTTTAAAAACAAAAATAACATGTTTAATTGATTTCACATAAATTTAGTTCTTTTTTTTTCTTTTCTTTTTTTTTTGTGTGTTTGGTAGTTGGGCTCATAGGTATAATGTAGAGCCTCTTGGCCCATACGGAACGGCCCTCCAAAAAAAAAATGTCGCTGGTGTTGTTGATAATAAAAATTTGAAAATAGACCTTGAAAGGCCCAAATTGTTGTGGCTGGGCTAGCCTTTGAACAAGACAATCAGCCACTGATGAGCAGAAAGTAAACTTCATTTTTTCTAAGCATGATTTTATTGTGATAATCCAATGGTTCATATTCAAAGTTGAAGAAAAACAACCTTGTTTTTTAAAGTGTTTATTTATATACAAAAAAATTATTACAATTGCGATTTAATTTTAAATTTGGGCTATTAGATAATGTCTTCACTAAGAAATTTTATGAATACTGAGAAATTTTTCATTTATTATTATTATTTTTAAAAAATTTCCAATTTTTGTATGATTAATAGATGAATTATTTTGATAATAAGAACGTTGAACTTCATGTATTAAAAAGGATAGGATCCCCTCGGCACTTTTCGGCTAGGTCCAATTCGGGAAATAATGGGCTTGGGCCTTTCTGGCAAAAGCAATGATACCACGCTTTGAATCCATTAAAAGAAACCCAATAAACATGGTTGGGCTTCCCAATAAATTATGTTATCTCTGTTTTTGCATTGTTTTGTTTTATTTTAGGTACTATGGTGGAGAGAGAGGATGATTTAAGCATGATTTGGAGAAATTTATACTCGTTTTGGATTTGTCAAGAAAAGAGAAATAAAAACTACTTAAATATATATATATATATATATTAGGTCAGTGAACAAAAAGAAAAAAGCTTTTTGATGAATATTATTCATCTTATTCTCATTTCGTAATCAAACCCTAAAAATGAAGAGAAAAAAAATTAGATTATTTTACTTTATTCTTTTTTTTATTTTTCCCTTTCCATTCCCTCTAAATTCACTATCCGAGGTTAGTGCCTTGATAAATATCACATTTTTCTAGTTCATTCCAATTATTTCTTATAATAATGATGAAATTTTATGCCTAATACTTCATTAAAAAAAGAAAAAGAAAAAGAAAAAGAAAAGAGAAAGTGATTTAATTAAAGGCCAATTTATTAAGCCACCTTTTGATTTGTTTCAAATGTTCACTCTTTTTTTGAAAAAAAAAAATAGATGTTGTGTTTAATTCATGAATTTGGATAGGAATTTAAAAATATAAAGAAAAAATGTAGATGAAATGTGAATGAAATATATAAATATGTCACTTATATTTCACACATTTTTTTTTTCCTTTCATTTTCCAAATCTTTATCCAAATCCATTAACCAAATACAACTTCAAAGTTACAAAATTGAAATTTTCCATTAATGAGGAAAAACCTATAAAATAGTTTCTATTTTCGATTTCAAAACTACCCAAAAGAAACTCTTGCAATAAATTTGATAAGTGTAGCTTTACACTAAAAAAATATTACTGCCCAAATTTCCTTTTATTTTCTCCCCTTGCATGATTTTGGGACTAACAGATCTCTCTTATATTAGTAAAATTATTATTCAGTAGTCTCAAAATATTATATGACGTTATTATAATTCTAAAACTATTATATAATTATTCTTTTTACTAGACAATAGTGGCCAACCCTCCCCTCCCCATGCTTTTCCCTAAAATATAAAAATAAATAAAAATGTTGGAAAGGAAAAGTTGCAACTTTCGGCCCTAGTTTGCCAAATGGTATAAACTTTATTGTAATCATAAGTTGCAATAACCATTGGCTTTGAGTTATAGGGATATATAAATTAAGAGACAAGGAATTGGCAAAGCCACAAAAAAGAAAAGGAAAAGAAGCAAACCACAATATAGAGTCACAATAATAATTCATAGTTTTATAATTTGGGTAATAATGAGTAAGTTTGGCCCTATATATATGTAATGAGTAATTTCTTTCACAAAACTATATATAATTTCACTTCACTCTCCACCTTCCACCCTCCACTGATCATCTTTTGTTTCTGTTCCCACTTGCTTTCTTTCCCACCTCAATGATCTTTCACCAGTTAGTTTCACTCTAACACTTCTTGCCCTCTCTCTCTAAAAAAACACTGAGAAAAATGTGAATTGTATTAACAAAATAAGAGAGAGAGAGAGAGAGAGTTACCTTAGATATTTTAACAATCTCTCACATCATTAGGTTTAACATCAAAAGTGGTTAAATTCAACTGAAATAAATGCTATATTTTATTTACTTTTTTACAACCATTTTTGTATTATTGTTTAGGTGAATTTTCATAATTAATGATTAATTTCTTATTTTTTCAAAAATATTAATATGATAGTAAAAATAAATAATATCTTACTATATGTCCAATAATATTAAAAAGTAAAAAAAAAAAAAACACACACACACACACGTTAATAAATAATACATAATTTGTTATTGGTGCTCTTAAAGCAATATTTAATAGTCTTTATCAATTGACAATTCTCATGTTGTCTTTAAAATATTCATATAAAGTGACGATTCTTACCATTCTAGATCAATAACTATAAAATTAGACTATCAAATAATTTTTTATTAAAAAAAATTAGAAACATCAAATAATTTTACCAATTTTTTATTCGTCCTAGGTGCATTCCTCGCTGTCCTACCTATGCGATTTTATAATCTCGTAGTTAAGATTGAAATGATGAATAATCAATGTTCGAGTGGTTCGTGTGAGTGAAAGCGTTTACCTACCATTCATTACTTAGGTCTTCCATTAAGGTTAATAATGAGTCTTTGCATATCTTAATTATATGGACTTTAGCTAAACCTTTGTATGCCACTAAAACAAAGGTTTGTTGTATAATAATGAAAGCATGTATAAGACAAGAAAATGCTTTTCATATATTAAGAAGAAATTAACATTAAATGAAGATTATTTTTGGTCATGTGTGGTTTGGAATTTAGACATTCCTAAATGTCATGGCAAAGAAGGGAGAATTAAAATAAAATAAAATAAAATTCATTTCATTTTTCATTTTTTGTCTATCATCTCAGCCAATATATTTATAATCATTCGATTTATATTGGTGCTGTTTGGTAACACTTACGTTTTCAGTTTTTTGTTTATATTTCCAAAAATTTTAAAAACTCAAATAAAAACTTGTTTGGTAAAATTTTTGATTTATAAATCAGTGGTCTCAGTTTATAAATTTGGCCAAAAAATAAAAACACAAAAAATGTGTTTTCATTTTGAGTTTTGAGTTTTTTTTTTTTTTACCACCCAACACTAGCCACCACCCGCCACCATTTTCCACCACTGTCTTCCGCCATCACCACCCACCCCCCACCACCTCTTACCACTACCACTCACCACCCACCTGCCACCATCACTCATTGCCCGCCACCACTAGCCACCAGCCACCCACCACCCACCTGCCACCCACTCGCCACTACCACCCACCCCTCGCTACCCACCATCCACCTACCATCCACCTGTCACCACCCACCACCCGCTATTACCATCCATCGCCCGCCATCTACTTGCCACCACCACTTACCAGTTACCTGTTACCACCATCCACCACCAGCCACCCACCACACCAGCCACCTGCCACCCACCCGCCACTACCACCCACCATCCACCACCACTACCACCACCACCATCACCCACCAGCCACCTGCCACCACTCGCTACAACCTACCATCCGCCACCACACCCATCCACCCAACCACCACCTACCCACCACCACCCGACATCCGCCACCAACCACACCACCGCCACCACCCGCCACCACCACAACCACCACTACCCACTGCACACCGCCATCACACCACCCACCCACCCATCACCACCTACCACTCACCACCACTCGCCATCCGCCACCCATCCGCCACCACCACCACCACCACCCACTGCTACCACCCATCACTCCACACCGCCACCCACCACCACCACATCCGTCACTTACTGCCACCACCACCACCACCACCACGACTCCACTCGCCACCACCACGCCACCCACCCACCCACCACCCACCCGCCACTACCACCGCCACCACCACCACCACCACCGCCACCACACCCACCACCATTACCACCACCACCACCACCGCCACCCACCACCCACTTGCCACTACCACCACCACCCATTTGCTACCACCCACCACCGCCACCCACCCACCCGCCACCACCCACCACCACCGCTACTCCACCACCCAATCACTACTTTCTACCATCGTTTTTCGCCTCCACTTGCCACCACTTGCCATTTCTCACTCTTTTTTATATTTTTAAATTTTTTTAAATATTTTGTCAATTACCAAACGCGTTTGTAGTTTATGTTTTTCTAAAAATAAACAAAAACCAGTTTATAAAATTTTTGTAAATATAAACTGAAAACGTAAACGTTACCAAACACACCCATTATGTTTTGCATGTTTGACGTTTGAAAATTTATTTTTGAATGGTAGTTTAAGTTAGCAAGTAGGTGATTAGGACCTCAATTAAAAATAATAATAATAAAAAAAAAGAGTAGGTGATTAGGAGTCTGGTTAGCTTTTGTATCCTAAGAGGTTTTTATTTTTTATTTTTATTTTTATTTATGATCAGGTGTTCAGACTAACTTACGTGCACCTTGATTAATCTTGAGATCCACGCAGAATGCCCCTTCCACATGAATCAGGCAAATCTCGGGCAAAGCCTATGGACTTGACCCCAAGAAGCGGAGTTAGCCAAATGCTATCCTAAGAGTTAACCAATGCTAAGAATACGATTAATGTTGCGTTGATCAAATCATTTGATATGTTATTATTGTATTGATTAGAAACAAAGTTAGAATTTTAAAAATCGAAAGGTTGTAGAAGGATTTTTTTTTTTTTTTTTTTTTTTTTGTGGTGAGGGCCACTAATTAAAAAAAAAAAAGAAAAGAGAAGAGAGAATATACTTCATTAGATTTTGAATAATTACATTTGTAATGAAGGAAATATTTCTCTCCAAATATGTAGGCTCTTTTTCTTTTTTTTTCATTTTTTGTTAATGTATATTTATGGACTCAACTCTTTATCCCTGATTTGGATAAAGAGAAAGTTGGAGTTAAGTTGTAAGACCAAATTGAAACACATTTTAGGGGCTAAATTGATGTAATTTAAATATTAAGAACACATATTACATATTTTAAGATCAAATGTATTGTAATTTTTTTAATTAATTTCATTTTTACCCTTGTCTTTAATGTAGGTTGGGGGATCTAACTTGACACGAATTAAGAGTAATGTTAAAAATCTCAAAAGTTCTACAAAAATTTCTGTCAAATATCTCATATGAGTGTAGGACTCACATGGAATTCACATGGTGTGGGTCCCATACCCATGTAAGACATTTGATAAAAATTTTAATAAAATTTTTGAGATCCCTAACATTTTTCCAAATAGGGGACTAAAATGACATATATCATGTACTTTGGCACTCAAAATATAATTAATCTTTTCTTGTCTATATATACAGTAACACTATAAATCCAAGAAAGCTTACTCAGATTTTTACCTAGTAACAACAATAAATTTTTTAAAATTTATTCTATACATAAATTTCATAACACATCAATTAAATCTTATCAAACACTGCTTTTTCTCTGCAACTTTCCTTACCCAAGAGTTTCTGTTATACATGAGACAACATTGAAATAAAAAAATCAAACCAAAGTTGTCAGCATGGTTTAGGTCTTGGGGTTTTATAATCATTTTGTCTATATGAATATATATATAGAAATATATTTATGTATGCATCAAAGCAGTAACCTTGAAAAGTTTTGACAAAAGTGGTATCAAGTTGCATAATTTGGCCCCCACATAATAGATAAAAATTCGTGTACCTCTTGGCAACTTGCTTAATTAGTTCTTTGAATTTAATTCATCATCATTCAATTTATGTCACAATTTATGACTCCCAACTATCACAGTACACTCACTATTTTTACACCTTGTTTTATTTGGAACTTTCTGAGTTTTTTTTGAAAGAAGAATATTAAGAATATTTTTATCAAATGTCTCGTATAGGTACAAGGTCTACACTTATGTGATACATTTAGTAGAAATATTGGTAATTTTTTTATACTGTGTTTGGTTAGAGGATTTAAGGAGGGATTTGAAAAGGGAAATGAAAAATGTAAGTGAAATGTGAATAAAATATACTTACATTTCATCTAATTTCATACACATTTTTCATTTCTTTTTCTAAATCTCTTCTCAAATTTCCCAACTAAACACACCATTAGTGACTCTAACATTGCTCTTCTTGAAATGTATGTATATTCCAATCCAAATGTAGTTTTTTTGCTTTTTTTTTTTTTAAAAAAAAATAATAATTGGGAGGCTGGTTCCAACTCCCAACCAGAAAGCTGAGATAGCAATATCTTTTGATTGTTCCCATTAACTGCACTTTTGAAATCAAAATGACAATATGACTGCTTAACTAAAACTTTCTGGTCACCCTTCCTAACAGAATTACACAATGAATTCTACAAGAACCATCTGTTGAAAATTCGTAGAACACCCATCGACTTCTCATTAGGGTACTTGATTACACGTGTCCTCATTAGGGTAATTAATTTGATGAAATTCAAACATTGGCATTCACTCCACGATAGCTCCCATATTATACTGGATCTAGAACACAGTTTACAACTTCCTAAGTTAAATCTAGGAGGATCAAAATTAGAATTTCGCTTTTTTAAAACTACATTGAGCACCAAATATTTCTTCCTATGAAACTTCAATTTATAGCAAAGAAACACAAAACATGAGCCAACTAAATACATTTTTAATTGAATATGAGCTAGTATATCACCCATGTTATGCACGGATTGTGTTTATAATTATTTGTATATATGTGAATTGTGATTTTTAAATGTCTTCTTTTTTTTTCTTTTTTTTTTTGCACACAGAAAAAGAAATATAACAAATGCAGCATATCTTCAATCAATTATTTTATATTTGTTTTTATTCAAAATTTAAAAATAATATATGGGCAAAATTTATAACTAAATTAAAGCAACATTTATTTACTTCTATATAAATACTTAAGAAAATAAACCTGAAAAATGGAGTCAATATAATATTATACATTAAGTAAAACAAATGTGATTAGCAATTATGTTAACATAAATTTACTATAATTTTAATTTCAAATAAAATATATATATATATTAAAAACATTTTATTTAGCTAGTACCAAATAGAATTTTTTTAACAAAAAGGAAAGTTATAAAATATTGTTGCAAATTTTCAAATGTCTATTGTTAAACATTTTATTCTACTTGCTTATTTGTTTACTTGCTTGCTTTGGGAGTTTTGATCTTTGATCTTTACTCAACATTCATCATATTGTTTTATTTATTTTTCTTCTTCTTACTTGATTTTCGCATGATTTTTTTTCATTGTGTATCTCTGAGTATATTAGTAAAAACATCATACACTTAAAATGCACAAAATTACAATATATAAAAAGAAAAAAAAAGAGTAAGTAATTGCTCAAAACTAAAACTACTATAAGAAAAAATAAAGAATAAAAACAAAAATGAAATTGTTTGAAATAGAAAATGATTACTTATTTATTTATTAATTTTAAAAAATAAATTTTTAAAGAAAATAAAGAAAACTATAAAATAAAATAAAAAAGTACAAAAACCAAATATAAAATATAATATAAAAAATAAATGAATTATAGGATTTTCAAGAAGTGAGACTCACAAATAAATTTTGTAAAATCTTATCTACTCATATACTTTTTGTGTATATTTCTTGTATTTCTAATCCCGAGAATGACATTGAAATAGTCTACACTTCTTGCATTAAGTCCATCTAATAGTTTTAGCAAACATAGATATAATAAATCTCATAACACAAAATACAAAAAATTGTGAGATAAAGTATCTAAAAAAAAAATAAAAGCAACGTTCAATGATGATGTAAAAACACACCTGACGTTTTAATTTGAGGTATAACCAGATAAACCGCCATAGAAAAGGAAGACAACCTTTATTTTTCATTACAACAATTACATAACTAAATATATAATTTTAATGTCAATCACTCTTCCACACGTCCAATTCTTTATTAATATTAAAATGAATACATTAACCAAAAAAAGGAAACATTTGACAAGATAAAAAGATGTGGTTTGAGATCTTTCAATTGCTAAATTCTATTAATCAATAGTTATATGGCCTTAATGGTTCTCTAATATTTGTTAGCTATTAAAGCTGAGTTATTTGATTTCATTTATATTCACTTGATAATTTAAGAGTGGACACTTGTCAAGTCTTTACACAAACACTTATCAGAGGTGGTAGTTAAAGGAAGATCGCTTATGAACGAGTGGTCTCTGATAATAAGGGAATTGCTCCTACACCTGCCGTGGCTACTGAATCTGCAGCTATGTCCACTACTAATACTAAGGGCTCTGGGTTTCCAACTAAAATGGGATCTGTATATGGAACGTCTATAGAGATTGGAAAGGATGTCATGTGCTATGGAACAGGATATAGGGGGTCCATTTCTTTTTTTTTTTTTACACACAGAAAAAGAAATATAACAAATGCAGCATATCTTCAATCAATTATTTTATATTTACTTTTATTCAAAATTTAAAAATAATATATAGGCAAAATCTATAACTAAATTAAGGAAAAATTTATCCCTAACGAAATTTTTTTCCTTCTATATAAATACTTTTAAAAAATAAACTTGAAAAATGTAGTCAATACAATATTATACATTAAGTAAAAAAGATGTCATTAGCAATTATGTTTACATAAATTTTCTATAGTTTTATTTTCAAATTTAAATATATATATATATATATATATTAAAAGCATTTTATTTAATTAGTACCAAATAGAATTTTTTTAGCAAAAAGGAAAGTTATAAAATTTTGCTACAAATTTTCAACTGTCTATTGTTAAACATTTTATTTTCAAATGTCTTTGGGAGTTTTGATATTTGATCTTTGATATTTGCTCCATATTCATCATATTGTTTTATTCATTTTTCTTCTTCTTACTTGATTTTCGCATGATACTTCTTTCATAGTGCATTTGCGAGTGTATTAGTAAAAACATCATATACTTAAAATGTACAAAATTATAATATATAGAAGAAAAAAAAAAGTAAGCAATTGCTCAAAACTAAAACTACTTTAAGAAAAATAAAAAAATAAAAACAAAAATGAAATTTTTTGAAATAGAAAATGATTTACTTATTTATTTATTAATTTTTAAAAATAAACTTTTAAAAAAAACAAAGAAAACTATAAAATAAAATAAAATAAGTACAAAAATCAAATATAAAATATAATACAAAAAATAAATAAATTATGGGATTTTCAAGAAGTGAGACTCACAAATAAATTTTGTAAAATCTTGTCTATTTATATATTTTTTATGTATATTTTTTTGTACTTCTAATCCCAAAAACAATATTAAAATAGTCTACACTTCTTGCATTAGATCCATCTAATAGTTTTAGTAAACATAGATATAATAAATTTCATAACACAAAACACAAAAAATTGTGAGACAAAGTATTTTTAAAAAATAAAGGCAACGTTCAATGATGATATAGAAACACACTTGACGTTTTAATTAGAGGTATAATCAGATAAATCACCATAGAAAAGGAAGATAACATTTATTTTTTATCACAATAATTACATAATTCAATATATAATTTTAATGTCTCTCACTCTTCCATACGTTCAATTCTTTATTAACATTAAAATGAATGCATGAACCAAAAAAAGGAAACGTTTGATTTGAGAAGATAAAAAGATATGGTTTAAGACTTTTCAATTGCTGAATTCTATTAATCAATAGTTATTAGGCTTCAATAGACTTCTAATATTTGTTAGCCATTAAAACTAAGTTATTTAATTTCATCTATATTCACTTGATAATTTGAAAGTGGACACGTGTTAAGTATTTACACAAACAATTAGCACATTTTTTAGCATTATTAATGAAATACACAATGTAATTGTTGTTCTCTTTTTTTTCCCCAATTGCAACCTATTATTTTTTAATAAGAATTTATATTTGTTTTAGGTATTTTTAAATATTTTTTTAATATAAAAATTATTTTTTTTAGATTTTTTATAAAAAAAATAATTTAACAATCTCATTACTAACCATAGTATATGAGAGAAATTGAAAAAGGTGCTCCAGTAGGTATGTAAGAAGTCAAAAAGACTTGAAAAATTTAGTCAAAACCCTTCTATTGGACCATTGTTTAGTGAAAAGGACAACCCAGTTTTTTTTGCTTCATAAACCCTCCAAGGAAAAAATACATAATTAAGTAAGAACAAAATAAAATATCTTTTTTTTTCTTAGACAATATTGTTAGAGTAACATGTTATTGTCAGAGGTAATAAATTTTTTTTTTAAAGAATTTCATAGTCAATATGGATCTTATTTGATAGATCTTGATGAGAAAATTCTAAAAATATTAATTTTATTACAAACTGACATTTACATCAAAAGTTATATTGTATTAAAGTTTAATATTTTGATAATAATCATATGTGTCAGACTTTTTAAGAATTTTTTTTATACTTGTCTTTAATGTATTAAAGTTTTATTATGAAGAAGTTTTAACCAAATCTCCCAAAAGGCTTGTGGGTTAAAAGAAATTAATAAATGCTAAGGCTTTTTTTTTTTTTTTTTTTAAATCAAAAATTTAGAAAATTCTCTTACAAGACTTATGAGTTTGAAATCTCATTTTTCTTATATGGGGTGTTTGGTAAAGGCTATTTTTAGCTTTTTGGACCAAAATTCACAAAATGACAAAATAGACTAAAATAGCCAATCTAACAAAATATCACATTAAACCCATAATCATTTCACTTTTTCTCTCACAAATATCTCATCTAACTACAAAAAAATCTAACTATTTTCTCAAATACAAAAATTTTAATCTATTAAAATAGTCAAAAATTAAAATAGCCTACTAAAATAGCAACTCCCCAAACACTCACAACATATATAGATAGATAGGGTTTCCTTTTCCTGATGGCCAAGTAAACAACATGTCTCAAGCTAAAAAGCAATCACTCATATTTGCTAAATGGTATGGGAAATTATGAGCTTTTCTTGATAATCACCATGTGTTTGGTAACAACCCTTCATCACTTTCATGTTTTTATACTTTTGCCTTTTCATCTCATTATATGCTTCACTTAATTGTTCAATGAATTAATGGACATTTTCTTTGTCACTCTCTAGTTTCATAGATGTTTATAAAAATAAATCAAGGGAAATGATTAGTTAGGCAGTTTATGATTCTATAATTCAAAATACGCACAATTTAGCTTTTGGATAACTTCAAAATCTTTTGGTTTACTGTGGTATTTATCCCACTACAAGAAAAAATACTTTTGGCGATTAAAGTTTTAGTCGCCAAAAGCCTCTTTTTTAGTCGCCAATACTAATTTTTTCACTTTCTCCGACTAAAGATTTTCGTCGCCGCTGTGGTCGCCGATAAATTGTCGTGAATACCTTTCGCGACTAAACATTTGTTAGTCGGCAATACATATGTCTTCAGCGACCAAATAATTAGTCGCCAATACTCCATTCCATTTTGGGAAATTATACTTGTAGCGACTAAACCTTTAGTCGCCAATACTACTTTTTTTTTTTAATTTATCTTTCGGCGACCAACGACTTTAGTCGCCAATACTAATTTTTTCAAAAAAAAAAAAATAGCCTCCGCTGGTTGTCCCAGGGTTCGAACCTGCAACGTCCAAGATTTGCACGCCACTATACCTTTCTCAGATCACATGATTATTAATGCAACATTTATTATTTATATACTATATTCACTGGTATTAATACAAAATTGTATATATAAAAATAAATTATTTTATTTAATATATTTCATGTAAAAAATAAAATATTTACAAAAAAAATTGGGTAGCACTTTTGGCGACTAAATCTCAATTTTAGTCGCCAATTCTCCATTTTTTGGCTACTAATTTGTTTTCTGTCGCTAAAACAAATGAATCCCGCCTAAGGATAGCACATTTGGCGACTAAACAGAACTTTAGTCGCCAAAACCTCAACTTTGGGAGACTAAAATGCATTTTAGTCGGCAAAACACCTATAATGGGCGACTAAACTGTTTTTTAGTCGCCAAAACCATCACTTTTGGTTACTAAATGATTTTAGTCGCCAAAAACCGTCCCTTTTGGCTACTAAACAACCTGTAGTCGCTAAAAACCCTATATTCGGCAACTAAAGTGCGTTTTAGTCGCTAAAACCATTAAATTCGGCAACTAACCTGTTTTAGTCGGCAAAAGGGATCAACTTTGGCGACTAATTGCATTTTAGTCGCCAAAAATCGTACTTTTAGGGACGAAAAAATAAGTTTTAGTCGCCGATTGTGTTTTTTGTTGTACTGTCCATTTAGCATTTTAGGCTATTTCTTTGATTATTTGATTAATGTACCTATATTAAATTGGAATCATGCTTTTTCATTTTTTACTTTTGAGTTATTTTTGCATCAGCTTTCAGCTCCATTTCATCACTCGAAGTTTGTAAGCAACTATTTCTAGGACTACCTCAATCTACTCAGCCTGAAGAAACCTCTGAAACATCAAATGTTCATGTTGAAACTCTCGACTACAAGTGGTGCACTTGCAGCAGCTATGATTGGTCCTAAATCAACACTACTACACCATATGGCTCTTGCTTCATAAAATCAAAATTCTTATACATGTTAACGGTCTTACATAACTCTAATTTTAAAAGTCTTGTATTAATTAATTATCTACTAATTACTTAATGTATAAATATATACTGAATTATTACAACTTTTTGTAATGTGCATACCATAAACTACTTTTTTGCAATCATTGTCTTCTTATTTTCTTTTTTAATCTTTTCTAATTTGAACAATTACTTTCTTAATCATTTAGTTTAAATATGTATCATTCTCTTTTTTTTTTAAACACACAATTGTGTTCATGTTTTGCTCAGTAATATTACAAAACTTCAAGCTACTCATTCAATCAACCCATACTAAGGGGCGTTTTGAAAAAGTAGTAAAAGTCAATTTTTTAATTCTTTTTATATAAAAAAATCACAAAAAAAATCAACTTTTTTAACACAAAAAAAAAAAAGGTTAATTTTTTTTATCAACTTCTCAAAATAACAGTTCCTTGACCAGCTACTCAGGAACCTTTTTCTGAGACAGGTAGTCCCACAAAAGAATTGTACGTACCAAACAAAAAGTACAAATTCCCAAAAACGAAATTCAAAAAACGGTAGTGATTGGTAGCTCGAGAGTGAGGCTCGAGTGTTGGCTCGAGGGTCAAAACGACGTCGTTTTGACCCTGTGTTTTTTTTTTTTTTTTTCTTTTTCTTATTTTCTTCCTTCACTTCATCTTCTCTCCGCCATTTTTTTTGCAGAAGAAGACCAGGAAGAAGGAAGAGAGGAGGAGGGAGGGAGGGAGGGAGGGAGGAGGAACTGGAGGGGGCCATCAAAATGGCGGTGGCGAGGCGAGGCGAGCAGCGGCGGAGGCGAGGCAGGTCGGCGATCGTTGGTGCTGCGACGATCGGCGGCAGCGAGGCGACGGAGGAGCTGCGACGAGGACGGCGGCGGAAGGCGACGACGGACTGGTGCTCTCTCCCCCTCTGCTTCTCTCCCTCTCCCTCTCCCTCTCTCTCTTTCTCTCTTCCCTCTCCTTCTCTCCCTCTCCCTCTCTCTCTTTCTGTCTTCCCTCTCCTTCTCTCCCTCTCCCTCTCCTTGTTTTCGAGCCAAAACTCGAGCCATTTCGTCGAGCTACGAGGCAATATCGTTCAAAAAATTCATCAATTAATTTTTGTGTTTTTGTTTCTTTTATTAATTGAAAATGCACGTGTATTGAGGTAATATTATTTTACCTTTTAAATTATCACGAATTTTTTAATTTGACTCTTAAATTTTGATTTATTTTAGTTTAGTACTTAAATTTTTAATAAATTGATCAATTTAACCCCTGCTGTCACATTCTATCTATAATTAAACGGAATGTACTGACGTAACACCAAAATTCATTTGAAATTTCATTTTACCGCCCCAAATTATACCTTAAAAATCAATTTGTTTCCCAAATATAAAAAAAATAAATTTAAATATTTAATAAATAATGTTTTATCTCAATAATGAAAAAATTAAATTTTAAATAATATATACTTTGCAAAAAAATAATAAAAAATACAAAAAATTCTCATTTTGAATTATTTTGAGACTATGAAGCATAAATAAATCGACAAATATGTTGTATCAGTACCGGGTACTTACCGACTTATAATATTTTTGCATATGTACCGGGTACACAAAATATGTACTCAAATTTTTCTTTCTTAATTTTTGACTTACCCAGACATATCTAATATATATTTAAGTCGTACCGTATCTCAATGGAAAATAATATTTTTCTTCTATTATAAAGATAAAATTATTTTTACTAAACTTTTTTTTCATTTTTAGTTTTGTGCTTAGCATGATTTTAAAATTAAGTTATGGTTTATAAGTTATTTAATATAATAATATTTAATTTAGTCTTATACCTATGTTTTTGGTGTTAAATGTCAATTGTATATTGGATTTAACAAATTAAATCATTTAATCAATTTTTGTATTACTTCAAAAAAAATATTTTTTATAAACATATTAAACCATACCCATACTTATACCCTACTTTTTAAAGATTTTACCATGTAGATGTACTCATATCGTATCAATACCAGTACTCATACCTATACTTGTGCTTTGTAAATCGCAAATTATATTGAGTTGATCATAGAGAAATTTATTGAGCAGAAAAATTTATTGACTACTCTATGTGTGTATGTGCACGCAATTGTAACTAGTTTATTACCCAAATTAATTTCAATAGAATTGATCGACTAATAGTAATTTCACAATTGAGTAGGAAGTTTTTTTCAAAATTAAAGTAACCGGTATGTGTACGACATGTTTGTCGAAATATCCATGCTTCATAGTCTCAAGATAATTCTAAATGAGGACTTTTATATATTTTTTTATTTTTTTGCAAAGTATATATTATTTAAAATTTAATTTTTTCATTACTGAGACAAAAAATATTTATTAAATATTTAAATTTAATTTTTTTATATTTGGGGGGAAAATAAATTTTTAAGGTATAGTTTAGGGGGTAAAATGATTCTAAATTAATTTTGGCACCACGTCAACACATTCTGTCTAATTGTAGACGAAATGTGACGACAGTGGTTAAATTGATCAATTTATAAAAAATTCAAATATTAAATTAAAGTAAATTAAAATATAAGGATCATATTAAAAAACACAAGATAATTTGGAAAACAAAATAATATTTCCTCACGCCTATTTTTAAAATAAGTTGAATCTTAAGGTGCTTTATGGCCCTGTTTGTCAGCACTTATTTTCAACTTTCAGCTTAATTTAAGCTGTTTTGATATGTTTGGTTTAGCTTATGCTTATGACTTATAGCTTTGTGGAAGTCAATCGACTTATTCTGAAATTTGGTGGATATGCTTTGAGAATAAGCTGGAAATCAGCTTAAGCTGAAAGTTATAAGGTATAAGCTGTTTGGACATAAGCTATAAGCAGTCTCCCACAACTCTGCCAAATAAGACCTATATACCGTCACACTTTTTGTTTTCCTTTACACTTACTTTCTTTTTATACTTAATTAATTTTTTTTTTTTTCTTCTTTGTACCCCACGTTAGTCATGAGCTCAGAGGTGTAATTGTGTGTTTTTAAAGTACAAAAACGTGTTTTTAAGGACAAATCTTGGGTTATATTTGATAAAAAGGAAGATCGTTTGAAAAGAAAAAAAAAATTATAAATACACTCTTTAAAATTTATTTAAATTACAAATTATTCTCAGTGATTTTAGAAATTACATTATGCCTCCTAAAGTTTCTAATTTTATAAAAAACAGGTTTTTTTATTAATAAATCATCAAATTAATTAGCAGTTTTTAATAATATTAAAATTTTATTTCAATTAATAATTCAGATAATTTTATTATTGTATAAGTGAACAGTTAAAAATTTCATTTTTTTAATTAATTTTGTTAAATAAAAAATTCTGACAGTGAGGTATTTGTAATTTTTCAAATTACAAAGGACAATTTGTATTTTAAGTAAATCTTAGGGATGTATTTGTAATTTATCCAATATAAAATTAAGACCCCAAAAAAAAATATCAATTTAAAAGTCAACATCTCTAAGTTATATCATATTTTAAGAAATAGGTTAAAAGTTAATTTTTTGTCTTTTTTTTTAAAAAAAAAAATATGTAAAAAAATAAAGAGATTAATATGATTCAAAAAAATCAAAATGTCAAAAAGCTGGCTTTTAACCCAATAATAGAATTTATGTGTTAATCTTTTTTCAAATGTTTGGTTTGACTAAACTTTTTTTTTATTTTTATTTATAAGAGAATGATGAAAATTTAAATATTGGGTATTCATTTACCCTTTTTTACTATTAAACAGTTTACCTTGTTATTTTCAGAATGTGATATTCTCAAAAAGTACTTGAATTAGAACCTTGGTTAATTTAGAAAAAGTTATTTTAATTTGAATAGTAATAAGGAACCACATTTATATTTTAATCTACTTTAAACATTAAAATCATAGTGGTCAAGAAAATCACATTCTCATTTTTTCAAAATTTTTTCTCATTCAAATTCATCCTAAATGTAAAATAAAATACAAGTAATAAAAGTCTAAAATCAAATCAAATAAACCACTTATATTGTATTTGATTTACTGAAAATAGTTAAAATGGAATGGAATGATTATTCATTAGGTTCTCATATGGAATAATCATCTTTTGAAATAATGCATGTTGATTTCATTTGTAATATATTTTGTGATTACTTTATTAATCAACCAAACATAAGAATGAACATTTTGATGAAGTGATTATTATTCCAATGAACCAATCATTCTCTTAACATATAGATTTAGGACAATAGGGAACCCTTTATTGTTTGGGTTAACTTTTCTTTATTTTGATTCAATGGCCAATTTAAAATTTTTAAAATGTTTCATCCACATAAATTTTTTCTTTCAAATTTCTTTGAAGATATTCATTCAGGGGATTTAGGGGAAATTTGTGTGAATGTAGCATTGCAATTAAATTGTTGTACTAAGAGTATCTCCAACCGTTCATTTCTTTTTTCACAAAATCTGAGTAAAAAATAGGTTGTTTTCTCAATTTGATACGGCTTCCTCCAACGGTGAACTTCAAACCTGTCGAATAAAATATATGCAGAATTGAGGGAAGAGTCGACCGGTAAGACTAAATTTTTTTTTTTTAAACCTATTTGAATCTTTCGACCTGTTTGAACCTACCTATTTGAAAGGGAACTAGTCGACCGGTTGGTCAACCGGGCGAACATCCGACTGGTTGACCGGTTGGTCTCCCCCAACGGTAAAGTACAGTAAAATAGTGAAATCTGAAGCCTGTTCTCAATTTGATGAATTTTTTGTTTCATTCTCATTTTGATACCAATTTGTTGAAACCATTGAAGCTCCAAAAAGTGACTTTTTCACCAAATTTCAAATCTGATGTAAGGTTTGATGAACCGTTGGAGATGGCCTAAGAGCATCTCCAATTTTTCATCAAACTTTTCATCAAATTCAAGTAAAAATTTTATGAAAAGTTTGATCTAATATGATGCACTTCAATAGTTTTCATCAAATCTATCGATCATCCAGTGGCGAATAAATTTTTATCAAATTCATTCCAAAATTCGATTGTCCGGGAAGCCATCCCACCTTTTGTCCATCCGATCATCCACCAACGGTTGTCTCCAAAATTTGATGAAAGGATAAACACAAGCTCAATTTGATGAAATTTTTAGTTTTTTCCTCATTTGATATGGATTTGATGCTAGCGTTGGCGTAGAAAAAGGGAGGTTATTTCATTAAATTTAAATTTGATAAAAAGCTTGATCTGATATGATACACTCAAACAATTTTCATCAAATCTACCAGTCATCTAGTGAATAGTAAATTTTTATCAAATTCATTTCAAAATCCGATTGTTTAGGAGGTCGTGTATCAGTAATAATCTCTAAAATTTGATGAAAGGATAAACAGAGAGATTTGATTTGATGAAATTTTTAATTTTTTTCTTATTTGATATAGATTTAATGTTAAAATTAAAATAAAAAAAAAATTATTTCACCAAATTTAAATTTTATATAAAGTCTGAGTAAAGCTTGCAGAAGCTTTAATAGAATTTGTGAAATCTACAGCAGGGAATGCCATTTATTGGGAGTCGCAATTTCTTTCACAAGGTACGTGTGGTTCTATAATAGTGATGATGACACTAATGATGCGATCACTGATAATAATTAAGAAAATTTCAATTTAGTATGGTGTCATAAAAAAATTATTTAAAATTTTTTAATTATAATTATTAATATTAATAAAAAATTTATTAATTTGTAATCATTTTTGACAAAATACTGATATAATTATTTAACAAGTCAAGCACAGTTAATTATATTAGTTATATTATAGGGAAATTTATTAGAAAATTAGTTTTCAAATGTTTGTATCTTAATTAGTCCATAAATTTTATTATTTGAACATTTGATCTACCAAATCTAAATTTCATATTTAAGATATTTTATAAATGTTTCTACCCTTACAAATATTTTTTGAACGCTTAACAATTTGATGATGTGAACATTCATATTTTACAATATAAATATTCACATTGATGGTGTGAACATTCACATTGACATTCACATTGACGATGTGAACATTCACATCACGAAACATTCGTACTGTAAATGTAAATATTATTAAGGGTTTGGTAACTATGTCACTCATAGGATTTATTGAAATATAAAAAAAATAATATAGACTAAGTGAAACATAAGTAGGTGAAAAAGAATTTATAAAAAAGTGCCTCTATATTATAGGTAAGTTATAATATTTATGGGGTTGATTATTACAAATATCACAATTGAGCCATTTTTAATCATAACTAAAAATAATAATGAGTCATAACCAAATATCACATAAGATATAACTAAAATCTTTTGAATCAGAACAAAAATAATGCCATAACTAATATCACAATAAATTATGACAAATACTACAATATCAAGTCATTATTAAGTTATAACTCATATATCGCAATCAAATGTCACAAATGTTGTAACTAAGACATATGATATATATCATAAAAAGAAATGTGTATAGTATAATTTCTCCTACAACCTATTATTTTTTAGGATAAATTACAAATACACTCTTGAGATTTATTTAAAATACAAATTGTCCCTTACGATTTGAAAATTTATAAATATCTCATTGTTAATTTTTTTTATTTAACAGAATTAATTAAAAAAATAAAATTTCTAACTATTTTCCTATATAATAATAAATTTTTTTGAACAATTAATTAAAATAAAATTTTAATATCATTAGAAACAGTTAATTAACTTAATAATTAATAAATTATGAAATTATAAATTTTAAAAAGCAGAACATAATTTTTAAAATTATAAAAAACAACACGCATATGAAGTAAATCTTATATTGTGTGTATATGTAATTTATCCTATTTTGTAAGCATTGGTGTACACCGGTGTTCCATGCTCGTGGTGGTTAACTTGTCAAATGTGTTGAACAGAGTGATTATTCAGTATTTTTAGAATATGAATATGTAGTGTTTTATATTATTTTAATTAGTAAAAAATGATAAAAATTCACAATTTGTATTAGAGATAAAAAAAAAATAACATAAAGTTAGTTTTTGGCTTTTTATCAAGTTTTTTGATTTTTTTAGAAGTGATTTGAAAAGTTGGTAAAAAGTTGACTTTTTGCTTTTTAGTTTAATATTTATTTATGGTGTCAAATCAAATTAAAATGATCAAAATACCCTTATCCAACATAAGAGATTTATTTTTTATTTTTTTTTCATAAGTCCTAATTTGTAATTTTACGGTTACATTTTTTGCACTTGCCAAATGACTTTTCTGACATTTTTGACAGTCACATTTTTAAATATTTTGTCCAAAAATATAACTTTTTACTATGTTCTCAAAATGACACTAAATAATTGATGTTTAACTTATAATACGTGATGGTCAAGATTATTAAATAATTTTCCGTTGAGCGCACGCATTTTGTTGTGTTGTGTTGTGTTGTGTGGTGTGGTAGCCTCTTTTGCCAAATGGTCGGCCGTGAAAACGCATCTTCGTGACGGCTGTGCAGATTTGATTGGACGGTGGTCCCGCTCTACAATAATATCAGAATATTTTATGTGAAACTTTTAAGAATTATTTACCCAAAAACTATCTAAATTATTACTAGTAAAAAATATCATTTTAATTTTTTAAAATTATAAAAATATATAAATAAATCTCTTAAATTATTAAAAAATATTATAAAAATATTTAAATAGACTCTCTAAATTATAAAATTGTACAAATTGAATCCGTTTGATTGGGAGATTTGGGGAGGGATTTGAAAAGAAAAAAAGAAAAGGTGTGTGAAACTAGGTGAAATGTAAGCATATTTTATTAACATTTCACCTAACTTTTCCCTTTCCCTTTCCAAATCCCTTCTCAAATCCTCCAACCAAACACAGCGTTAACGGAAAGATTCAAAGTAAAATATGTTAATAATTTAAGGGATTCATTTGTACACTTTTATAATTTAAGAAATAAAACGATAATTGTCAATAATTTAGAAAGTTCATTTATAAATTTTTATAATTTAGCCCTGGTTTGACATTCATGTTGGGACTAAATAATTACAAAAAAAATAAAATTGATTACAAAAGCTAATAAGATAAAATATTATTTTTTATTCATAATCATTACACTTTTTTTTCTCACAAAAGTCAAAACAACCTTAAAACAAAAACCAAACGAGATTAAAAAAGTTAGGCTAAAAAAATCTTAATACAAAAAAATTGACTGTATTAGCTAATGCCAAACAAACTTTAAGGGATCCAAATTATATTTTTCATTAGTTTAAAAGTTTTCATGTAAATAACCCAACTTTTAAATATAAATCCCATCATCTAAGAATTAAATATAAATCATTCATTAAAATTTTTAAATAAATTTATAGCTTAAGTTTATGGTCTCTTAACTTTTTTTTAATAATTAAAATTGTGGCCACTTTATTTTTTTTTGTTAGTCAAATTACACAAATCACTTTAAATTTGAAACAAATAAATTAATATGAAAATATTATAATTATCGGATCAATATATATTTTTTATTAATGATATATATTGATGACTTTATAAAATAAATGATTTGAATTATCAAAATAAAATTTGTGATGGTCCCATAGGCTCTTCAAGTTTTCTAACATTTAAAGGTAAATATGAGAATACTCTGGAAAAAAAACCCTTCGCTTGGCATGTCAAATTTTTTTGACTTTTTAGTTATTTTAGTCGCAAAAAGATAAAATAACCTTTTTAATCTAACAAAACAAAATATCACATTGAAACTCTAATCATTTTATTTTTTTCTTATAAAAGTTAAAAAAAAACCAAAAAATTTATCTCAAATACTAAAAAATCAAAAAATTAAAAAGGTAATCCACATCCCAAACAGATCCTAACGAATTTTTATATTGTGTTTTGAGTGAGGGAGTCAACCGCACGTGTGAAACACTGAATGCACAATCAATCAGCCACTTTGGTTTTGTTGTGTAGGTGGCCTGCTCGTATTGGGGTGAGTCATGGGTCATGGATGGCATGCCGAGACGGTAGACCGTGTGGTGTTCAAGCCAGCCCTTTTGACTCAACACGTCACCGCTGATGCTCACAATCTGATCGCTCATATCACAAGCGTCACCTACCGACCTCCTTATACTTTGGGGTGTTTTGGGAATGACATATATATATCTTTTTAATGATTTTTTTTTAATTTTTTAAAAATATTTAAATTTTTAAATTCAACTTGACAAGTTAAATCGAAAAATTATAATTTTTTTTAAAAATAGAATAGATAAAAATTAAGTAATCTTTTTTGACTTATTTTAATCTTTAGTTTTTTTTTTTTTTTTTTGAAATTTTCAGAAAAATATTTTTTTTAGATTCGTCTTGACATGACGGAAAAGTAAAAAATTTTAACATAATTTTTTTTAAAAAAAATCTCTAAAACTAAAAAATATCGAAAAAAAACAATTTTTTTTTTTTTCGCCCGCTGACATTTGGGAGTTTAAGAGTACTTTTTGTATTTCCATCCTACGTTTTATCTTTATCCCACAGATACACAATTTACTAAGTTCATATCTATATCTACATCTATACCTATCTATATATATTATATAAAAAAAAATAAAATTTTTAGTAAGGGACTTTGTGAAAGTTTTAATATCTCATATTAATTTTTTTTAATTTTTTTAATTTAAACAATTAAAAAAAGCTCTATTAGATAGCTTTTATTTGATAATCTCACACAGGGAAAAGAGTAAAAAATGAGTTGTTTTACTCATATAAAGTGAATTTTATACTCTCATCTCATTTAGCGAAGAGCCTTGTGAGAGTTTCAATATTTCATACTAATTTTCTTAATTTTAAACAATTAAAAAAATCTTTATTGGCTAGCTTTTATTTGATAATTCCACATTGGGAAAAGAAAAAAAAAAAGGAGTTATTTTACTTATTGACATGGGTGAGCCCATAAAAGATATGATCCACTACTTAAGGCCCAGCCCATGATTCATAACACTAAAGCTCAACATTCTAGGAACCCAACATTACACCAAGCACCAATGACATCTAAACACTTGGCAAGTGAAGAACTAACCACATCAGCAGACAAAGATCCTGCAAAGTTATTGTACCACACATCAGCCATTAATAAGTTTCCCTGCAGCATTTATTGCGATAACCTTTCACGTCGGAACATAAAAACCTCACCATGAATAAGGCAAGCTAGAACATAGACTTTCGGCCAATATGACGGCTCAGAGTGGACAAGGAAAGAATGAGTAAAGGATATAAGCAAGTTTCTAAGACAAAGAAAAGATTAAGTTCTCTATCTCCATCATCTCTCGACACCATCATCACTCTTACCTCACTAACTTAATCGTCAGAGGGTTCACTGAGGGACTCCCCGTTCCCCGTTAAACTCTTGTGCAGGTTTCTCTGTGGGCCCAACGCTTGGGTAACGGTTTGGGAAGCGTGGACTAATCCGACCCGTTCCATCTGGAGCAGTCAGTACCATCACTTATAAAAAATGAATCTTATACTCTTATCTCATTTAATATTGTAGTGTTGTGTATGTTTCAATTAAATATAATTTAAATTTTAAAAGTTTTAATTAATTAATTATGATCTAGCCGATTAGGCTAAATTATTTTTGATTTTATTGATTCGTTGATTTAACTGCGATTTTAGCGATTTTATCAAAATAAATTAATTAGATTTATTTGATTTGAAATAAACTAAAGATTGATATAATTAAAGATTAAAAGATTGAGTTTGTTTGATTAGAAATAAATGTTTCGTCCAAATAATTGTTAATTTTTATTTTATAATCACACATCGAAAAAAAAAAATGAGTTGTTTCACTCATATAAAGTGAATCTTAATAGTGTAATATTGTGTATACTTCAATTCAAGACAGTTTAAATTTTAAAATTAAAATAATATTTAAAATTTTTAATTAATTAATTTTTGTATAAGTTGATTGATCATTTGACCTAACCAATTAGGTTGAATTATTTTGGGTTTAACCAATTTGTCAATTTAATCGCGATTTCTCATACTGATTTTATTAATTTTAAACAATCAAAAAAAAAAAAAAAATTCTATTGGCTAACTTCCATTTAATCATATAAAATAAAACTCTAATTAGTTTATGATTTATTTTATAATCTCACATCTGGAGAAGAAGAAAAAGCAAAGTTTGTTTCACTATCTATCTATCTCTATATTACATAAGAAAAAAGGAAATTTTTAGGGAGAAACCTTCTAGGAGCTCTATATCCTTATTTTAAAATTATTGAATTTTTTTAATTTTAAACTATTAAGAAAATTCTCATTCACTAACTTCTTATTTTACAATCTCATACCGGAAAAAGAAAGAAAAACTTAATTGTTTCAGTTACATAAAGTGAATCTTATACTCCCATTTATATAAATAAAATGAGATTTTTAGTGAGAAGCCTTATGATTAATATCTCATACTCATTTTGTTGACTTTCTTAATTTTAAACAATTAAGAAAATTTTCATTGACTAACTTCCATTTAACTTTTATTTTACAATCCCACATAGACATTTTGATTTTAAAAATAATTTTGTATGAGATTTTGAAACTTTCATCATATTTAACTTTAAAATAATTACAATCTCACATCGATAAAAGAAAGAAAAAGTGAGTTGTTTCACTTATTCTATAAAGGGTTACAATCCCATATCGAAAAAAGAAAGAAACAGTGAGTTGTTTCACTTATATAAAATGAATCTTATAATGAGAGTTTTGAGGGAGAAGCCTTCTAGAAGCTCAAAACCATCATTCTAAAATTATTGAATTTTCTTAATTTTGAATAACTAAGAAAGTTTCCATTGGCTAACTTTCATTTACCTTTTATTTTACAATCCCACATCGGTAATAAAAGAAAAAAGTGAATTGTTTCATTTATATAAAGTAAATCTTACGCTCCAATTTATATAAATTATTGAATTTTCTTAATTTTAATAATTAAGAAAATTCTTTTTGATTAGCTTCCATTTAATTTTTATTTTACAATCTCACATTGAAAAAAGAAGGAAAAGGTAAATTGTTTCACTTATATAAAATGAATCTTATGTTCCTATTTATATAAGCAAAAGAGATTTTTAGTGAAAAGCCCTACAATAAATATCATTTTTTATTTTTTATTTTTTTCTTAATTGTTTAAAATTAAAAAAATCTCTATTGGTTAGTTTCAATTTAACTTTTAATTTACAATCCCACATAGAGGTTTTGATTTTAAAAATATTTTTGTATGAGATTTTGAAACTCTCATAATATTTAACTTTAAAATAATTACAATTCCACATCGAGAAAATAAAAAAAAAAGTTAGTTGTTTCACTTATATAAAATGGATCTTATACTCCAATTTAATATTATAGTATTCTGCATGTTTCGGTTCAAGATGGTTTAAATTTTAAAATAAAATTTAAAAGTTTTAATTAATTAATTTTATTGTAAATTAGTTGGTCTTTTAACTTAGCTGATTAGGCTGAATCGTTTTCGGCTTGACTGCTTCATTGGTTTAATTACGATGTTAGTTGTTTTATCAAAATATCACTACAAGAGAATGCACCTTTGCCAACTAATTTTGGCAACTAAAACATTTTTAGTTGCCAAAAGTATAATTTTTGGCGACTAAAATTTAATTTGGTCGGCATTGCTTCCATATTTACCTACTAAAATATTTTAGTCGGTAAATATTTGTAATTAGCGACTAAATTTCAAATTAGTCGGCAAAAATTAAACTTTTCAACGACTAAATAGGATATTAGTCGCTGTTGGTGTACAATTTAGGCTAAAAAAAAAAATTACACTGTAATATTCACTTTTTCCCGACTAAATAGTGCTTAGTCGCCAAATGGGCTTTTAGCAACCAAAAATTTTGTCGCTAAAGCCTAATAATTCATTCATTTCCTGACTAATTACAAAATAGTCGATAAAAGTTGAAATTTCAACTCGCACCACTTCATTAATTGATGTGCGCGCGTTGATGTATAGACAACAATATCACACACTGAACAACAGTGTATCAGACACACCTCACCAAATCTCACAGAACTCAGCCCCCTTCACCATATTCTCATCAGACGGGCGACGACAAACGGCTACTCAGAATAACGCATGAGGACCTCTCGCATACTGACTCGATTTTGTTGCGGTTCTCAATCTTGAACCAAAGAGTCCAACTCTGGCAAATCGTTTTGAAGAAAAACAGATTTTCTTTGAAAGAAGTGCCAAACATGGACTGCTTTGCCAGATAACAGAGTCGCCACCTAAATATTTTTAAAATGGGAAATTTAGGAAACCCTAACTCGGTGCCAAAGGCCACGTGTCCGTCATCACCAAAGTTGTCTCGGGAACTTGGGTACGATTGGGGAAGGTCACATCGTGAGCACTTTCGCCCTCAAGACCGCCTCTACTAACCATGATATCTGATTTTGAAAACATTGTATGTCCTTATTCCGGTTATTAGCCTAGGTTACTATGTGATGCGCACAGCATACAAGTATAGACTGAATCGCCTGAATTGGAACAAAACATTTCATGTTTGTTTGTTTGAAAATGGTGTGAAGGTGCTACCCGCAGGTAGGCTAAAATGCGGATTTGCCACCCCCGCGTGGGCTTAGAAATGCTGATGTTGCCACTATCTAGTGGGCTTAAAACAAACAGTCAATGCATTGTCCCAATTCAGATAACTCAACCTCCACCCACAGGCATTCAAGGCAGTTATATCACATAAGCAGTTAGCCTCATGGTAAGCATGCAATCATGGCAACACTCACACGCATGCAAGTATGCTAAAGCATAAAACTCACCGAGTATTCCAAGCCAAAATAGAAAACTGATTAGAAATCATGCATGATCCTAAGAATGCAGAGATGCCTAACGCAACACATGCAAAGATGCAATTATAGCAGGCTCGGCTATTCTAAATATGGCATATGAGATGCAACAGCTATCAAGTACTCAACTTGGAATTGAAATACAGATGCAGTTTGTATGATGCGCCGAGTCTGCAAAAGCAGATGAATGATGCAAACATACTGTCATGCTATATGCTAATTGAAATATGCCCTATATCTAACCATTGTAAGCGGATAAATAAAAGGGAGAAAGAAATGGGGGTTGGAAGACATACATCACACTCACACACCCTTATTACAACATTGCCCTTGCGCAGAGGGTCCGAATAAAATAATAATACAGTCCCAAATGAAAGAATAATACAGATTTCTAATTAATGTACAGATTAAACTAAGAAAGTCAGAATCGCGCAAGCAGTGGACCGCTTGCTATGATGAATAGTGCACTGGGTCGCCTCGGAAATCCACCGATGCCCCAATTAGCCTCTCGTCAAAGATTTCTCGAAAGCGCCACGGACCAAAAGTTGTTGATCCTCGATTTTCTTCAGAACAGAGAGCAGGAAAAGGGCATAGCAATGTACTTCACAAATGTATGCATGCCTCGATCCTCGTACCACCAATCACGCATACCGATGCATGATGGCCGAGGAATCGGATTGCACAACTCAATATAGGGATGAATGCGTATGAATGCGACAACAAAACCTAACCCCATCATGGGTAATCCGGAGTGGTGGTGACTTGGAATTGAGACTCGTTCCGTTACTCGGAGTACAAAACGTGCCTCGTTTCCCGTGCAATATGCATGATATGCATGAAATGCAACTAACATGTGATATAGCATGCACGATGCCATGAAAATGAGATGTCTCGAAATGCGTGCCCACAGGCACGCAAATCGAGAAATGCGGAAAGACATGCGAAATGCAATGATGGGCTTATACCAACATGAGAGAGCCTCAGCTCACTCACATAGGCTGCCGAAATGATAAAAACGAGATGCCTTGAAATGCGTGCCCGCGGACACGCAAACTGAGGCGATGGCATGAAATGTAAAGCGGATAAAACAGAATGCCTCGAAATGGGAATCGGATACAACCTAAGTGCCTCGAAATGCGCACCCACAGGCACGCAAACCGAGGCGATGATGCGAAATGAGAAATCGGATAAAACCGAAGTGTCTCGAAATGCCCGCCCACAGGCACGCAAACCGAGGTGATGATGAAATGAGATGAAAATCGGATACAACCGAAGTGCCTCGAAATGCGCGCCCACAGGCACGCAAATCGAGGCGATGATGAAATGGGATGAAAATCGGATAAAACTGAAGTGCCTCGAAATGCGCGTCCACAGGCACGCAAACCGAGGCGATGATGAAATGAGATGAAAATCGAATACAACCGAAGTGCCTCGAAATGCGCGCCCACAGGCACGCAAACCGAGGCGATGATGAAATGAGATGAAATGGCATACGGAATGCAGCGATGGGCTTACACCAATATGGGAGAGCCTCAGCTCACTCACATAGGCTGCCGAAATGATAAAAATGAGATGCCTCGAAATGCGTGCCTGCGGACACGCAAACCGAGGCAATGCATTAAAGCATGAAATAACATGGAAAATGATATGCAAGCATGCGAAACAAATTTCAGCAGCTAAATGAAGGGGAAAACAGCCCCGAAACGATACGAAATGAGAATCAACGCATGAAATCATCCCGAAATGTAGTTTAGATGCCCGAAATAGCCTACGGCTATGCTAAACAGACAAAATTGGCACGCGACAGAAAAAACAGTAGCAAGGCAGTCCCAAAAATGACATTTTCTCAGTACAAAACAAGGCCAAATTATGAGTGTGGATAGGGCAACAATGGCATGCAAAAATACGGGAAAAGAGGGGAATTACAAAGCAAGTGGAATTTACAATGCTCAAACCCAAAAAAAAAGTTCTACAACATTAGAGAGGGACTAAAAAAATGCATTTTTACAGAAGATGAGATCCCCAAATTCAGTGTGTAGATATACAATACATAGCATGCAAAATTTGGGACAAAAAAGGCTATAAAGAGAGGTACCACAGGCAATGACCAAATAGCTTAAGACCCTTAATAAAACTTGAAGAAAAGACCAAAACAAGACATTTTCTAAGCCTGATGGAGGCTGAAATCCGAAGCTAAGATGGCCTAAACAAACATGCAATTTTACGGAAAATAAGATGGATACAACATGAAGTACCAAAACCAAACACCAAATGGCTTAAGGCCCTTAACAAAACACAAAGAAAAGACCAAAATATGACACTTTACAAGCCTGATGGAGACCCAAAACAGAATCATGGTAAGCTTAAAGAAGCATGCAACATGGGGGTAGAACAAGAATTCAAAGCAAGTGCATAATAGAGGATGAAAACCAGGTTGAGCCCTTCTTCAATGTTTAAGAGGAGATCAAAATGAGCACAATATCAGTAGGTTTCATGCTCCAAATCAGATCACAAATGGGCTAAAAATAGCATGCAATTTTACGGTAAAATGGAGGAATTTCAAAGGAAGTGCATGCTAGAGCCACCAAACATGGTTGATCCCTTCTTCAATGTTGAAGAGGGGCTCAAAATAAGCCCACTAACAGTATATAGTATGCTCGAAAACAGACCACTCAAAAGCCAAACAAAGCATGCAATTTCATGGCATAAAGAGTGATATTGAAGCAAGTATATCAAGGAGACACCAAATGAGGTTGATCCCTTCTACAAAGTTGTAGAGGGGCTCCAAATAAGCACAAAATAAGTAGGGGTCAAAGCCCAAAACAAAAATAAAATAGGGTAAAGAATTGATGCAAGAAAATGCTAGAAAAAATGATTTAGTAACTTACCCTTGAAGACAAGCCTTTTGCCTCTTCTTGCCTTGATGAAAGTTGTTTCTAAGCTTCTGAAGAACACCCTCTTGCTGCTGGAATGGAGGTGGGGATGGTGGAGCTTGGGGTTGGTGAAGGACTTAGCTAGGAAGCTTGAAGGTTTTTGAATTTTTGAAGATGGAAATCAAGGTTTTGAGAGAGGGAGTCTTGAGGTGAAATCTTGTAACCCTAGGGAAGGAGGAGGGCAGCCTCTTTAATAGGCAAAAAAAGGTGTAAAAGGGGAGGGAAAAGCATCCAAGCTTTCCCTCCCAGAATATCTCCCGGAGGGGTGAGATATTCCAAAAAGTATCCGACAATTGGAAAAGGCCGAAAGCGAAGTCGGCTAAGTAATCCTCGAGGTGGCGGTCGGCCACCCCACCTAGTCGGGCCACTCACTGACGGCCGGCCATGGCCCACAACTGTAATGCAAAAGCGGCCGACCACCATGCAGTGGTGTCCTCCCATGTGTGTAGAACAAGGCCCCAAGGTTGGAATCTGGCAACTTTGAAGCAGAAGTCACAACATAGAGCTTGAAGGAGAGGCTCAAAAATGAAACCAACAATTGCTGGCCGACCACCAACTTTTAGGGTCCTCCCAGATGTGTGGAACAAGGTTCCAAGGTCGGAAATTGGCAACACTGAAGCAGGAGCCACAACATAGAGCTTGAAGGAGAGGCTCAAAAATGAACTCCACAATTGCTGGCCGACCAGTAGCTTATAGGGTCCTCCCATGTCCCCTGATCACAGATATGTAGCTTTGGTCGGAAGAAAATATCCCCAGGGTGTTCAACATTGGCCCGGAAGTGAGCAAAACGGGCGCCGGAAGAGCGAAATTGGTTATCTGGGATAATTGCTGGCCTCCCACCCCGAGGATCTTCCTGGTGTTGAAACAGAGGTACCTGCCAAATTTGAACAAAAGCTGATGAGAAATGAACGCTCGGAGCCAAAACCGAGCAATTCGGGATCCCGAAAATGGGCTGCGGGTGCCGGAAGTGGTGTTCAGCAGCGAAGTGGGCATCTGCGACCCCAGTGTCCCTCGGAATGACAAAACAGAGGTTCCTGCCAAAAATCAGAGAAAACCGATGCAAAATGAATGCTCGGCGCCCAAACCGCGCGATTCGGGGTCCCGAAAACCGACTGTAAGCACCGAGAGTGGCATACGGCCACGAAGTGGGCATCAGAGGCCCCAGTGTTCCTCAGAACTATAAAACAGAGGTGCAAGCCAAAAACCGGAGAACTCGGAGATGGTTGGGCGGTCCCGAGCCGAGGCACACGGCCTGACGGTCCCGAAAACCGGGAACCGGGCTCCGAAATGGGCAAAATGGCCTACGGCCACGAAATGTAGCTCACGGCCACCGGGAGATAGCCTACAGGACCACTCCCTTCCCTCAGGAAAGAAAACAGAGAAAATCGAGTCTGGTTCGCAAACCGAGACAAGGCACGAAAGAGAGTTCGGAAGCCCAGAGGCAGGGCGCGCGACCGCGACTCTGAGACTTCTGAACGAGCACAGTATGCAACATCACCAAGCGCTCAATTGGTGACGTTTGAGTCTTGAGGACGGTCAAAAATGGGGTGTCTACACTACCGCCACCGCCACTGCCACCGCCACCGGCGCCAATCACCACCGTCGCAGCCCTTGAATCACAGGTTCTCTCTCTCTCCGTCGCTCTCTCTCTGTCTCTGTCTCTGTCTCTCTCACTTTCGCACTCTGCTTCTCAGTCCGTCTGTGCGACTCTCGCTCGAGCTCTCTGACACAGTGTATCTATGTATTTGTCTGTCTTTGTGTCTCTCAATCTCTTTCGCTCTCTCTATCTCCCCCTTTCTGTGTTTTCCCCATTTCAGACATTGTTGCTGTTTAATGTGTGTGAATGATGTTTAATGTGTGTGAATGATATTTGAATGAACAATCCGAAATTAATTTTTAAGCATTCAAATATGTAATTCGAAAATTGATTAAAAATTTCCAATATGATGTTTAATGTGTGTGAAACTAACCTTGCAATAAGGTGATGAAAACAATAATGGGTTTCATTAATTTGGGATTGCAATAGCTCATATCTGTCTGTCTCTATCTCTCTCTGTGTCTCCCTTTTTCTGTGTTTCCCCAATTTCTGACATTGTTGTTGTTTCATGTGTGTGAATGATGTTTAATGTATATAAATGATATTTGAATGAACAATCCCAAATCGATTTTTAATCATTCAAATATGTAATTCGGAAATTGATTAAAAATTTCCAACATGATGTTTAATGTCTGTGAAACTAAGCTTGCAATAAGGTGATGAAAACAATACTGGGTTTCTTTAATTTGGGATTGCAATAACTCATATTATACTGGGCATTATCTTATGAAATTTAGGTCAATTTGAGTCTTATTATCTTTCTTCTAAGTTAAGATGCTGCTAGACATATTTATTTATACTTCATTAGGTTAAACAGTCAAGGGGTAGTTTGGTATTCTTTGGATTAGCTAGACATGGACTTTAGTATGAGTTCATGGGTCGTATTATGGGACTTAACTACTCAATCTTCATTTCCAATATAGCTTCGCCCAGCATCAAGTTGGATGCAATGGAAATTTCCCAACAGCAACATAAGGTTGGGTGAGCCTAAGGGAAAACCAGTTGTTGATTAGTGGAGTTTACTCTGGTAAGGTAGGCCAAGAGTAGATAAGTACTCACAAATGTGTGTGCAATCAAATTCAATTAGCATGAGGAGTATAACAGCCTACAAAGGTTTTTATTCTATCTCCACTTTAAGATGGATCTTTCTCCAAAACACCCACACACAAACACACAAAAATGAGACACTAACCTCGAAAAATAGTGAGTTCTCAAACATAGGCTCCACAAACAAGAACCACGTCGCATAAGTAGGTACCACAAGATTCTTTCAATGAAGTTAAAAAACACAGCTAAGAAATGACAGATATCAAGATGTTAAAAGTTTAGAATACAAAAACATTCGTTTAGAAAATCTCCAAATAAAATAGTCTTCTACATACAAAATTAAATCACAAAAAAATATCAGGAATGTACATCTCAGCTTCATAGGGCCACTAAAGATACCTTCACTATTTTCACCAAAGGTAGGCCCCATCGTGCTAACATATACATTCTTGGTATTTTTCTATGGTTTAATTCTGTGTGTAAATTTAATCAATAAGATATCAAGGAAAACAATTCCAATGATAGCCTCCTTATTCAATTAGGAAATGCCATGTTTCTCTAATATATGGTAGCAGAAATTTCTAATGGCAATTGTATAATCATTTTGTTTAATTAAAGAAGTGATAACTAACATCATTCATGATAGGTCTAACTATTTCTGCTTGGTTTGTATAGCATAGCTCAGGATTGAAGGTAAATTCTTATGTTGCTTATTTTATCTCACTGTTTGTGTTTGATTTATGTGATTTTAAATGCATAGTAGCACATGGCACAAGTCTCTTTTGCAATGCTTCTTTTTTGATGATGTAGATAGAATGGTCTTTTTTGATCGCTTTAGAACCGGTTCATTTCTGATTCTGAGGGGTCCATTAATCAGAGGCAACACTAATATGGAAATAAAGATGATAAATCCAATATGTAAATGCAATCAATCTATTCATTTCAACTTGCTAATTATCACATTGACAGATTCCATATAAGGAATACATTATATTTACAGTCATCTGTCCAAAAATATACTTATTCGTCTAACACTTATATATATATATATATGTCATCTGTCTTAATTAAAAAGTCAAAATATGACGATCATATCACTCCGTTGTTGAGTATTTTTGTTTATTTGTTGTCAATTCCTACATTAAAGTTTGCTTGACTTGTAAGGTTCACAAGATGGACAAGAGTTGGATGATGATAAAAGATAGGTTGAAAAGTAAAGAGTACCAACAAGGTGTTAAGTCATTTATTGACTTTGATATGAAGGATTTAGGCCCACACGATGACATTCGTTGTCCGTGTGTCGATTGCTTGAATAGCAGAAAACATAGTCCACAAGTTGTACGGCTGCACTTGATTCCAAGAGGAATCATGTGTTCTTATAGAACTTGGGTGCACCACGGGGAACATGTTCCATTGTGTCATGATCATCCTAGTGCGTCAAACATTGATGGTGAAAGATATGGAGCTGCAATTTTTGACATTGATGATAATTTGGGCGAATTGCCTACTATGTTAGAAGAGATTTACATGAGTGGCCTCATGGATAATCATATCAACGAAGAACCTAATAGCTCGAAGAGAGAAAATTTGGTGAAGTTCATTAGGTTGTTTGATGATGCTCGACGCAAAGTGTATCCGGAGTGCAAAAAGTTTTCCGTGTTGTCCTTCGTTATTAAGATGCTTCATATTAAGGTGTACAATAAATGGAGCAACAAATCTTTCGATGTGGTTATGCAAGTTTTCAAAGACATTCTCCCAAAGTGTGACAAAACAGTTTCGTGGACCCTTTATGAAGCAAAAAAGTTCTTACGTAAATTAGGTTTAGGATATGAGGCCATTCATGCATGCAAGAATGATTGTAGTTTGTTTTGGAATGATAATGCGAAATAGGAGAATTGCTCTACATGTAAGGAGTCTAGATACAAGCTCAACAATTAGAGTGGTAAAAAGATTCCTCACAAAATATTGAGGTACTTTCCTTTGACACCGAGGTTGAAGCGATTGTACATGTCGAAAAAAACCGCCGCAGATATAAAATGGCACAAAGAGAAGCGTGTGGATGATGGAGTGGTAAGGCATCCAGTCGATGGTCAGGCATGGAAAGACTTTGATATGCAGCATCCTAAGTTTTCTATGGAACCTCGACATGTAAGGTTAAGGCTTGCCACAGATGGTTTCAATCTGTTTGGAAATATGAGCACATCATACAGCATGTGGCCCATACTGTTAATGCCTTACAATCTTCCCCTGTGGAAGTTTATGAAAGAACCATAACTGATGATGTCAATGCTTATTCCCGATCTATCCTCTCCTAGAAGACACATCGATGTTTACTCGCAACCATTAGTGGAGGAGTTAAAGAATTTGTGGGAGCATGGTGTGCAAACATATGATGCCACAATCGGTGAAATATTTACAATGCATGTAGCAGTCATGTGGACCATCAATGACTTCCTCGCATATGGTACTGTGACAACCATCACCTCTGATTAGTGTTAAACTGTGATTAAGCATGATAAGTAATGGATTAAGATGAAATCCTGAACTGATTACATGAGTGTGTTGCTTTAATTACATTTCTATCTGTTTGTCATTGAATGAGCTGTTCGTGAATTTAATTTCGAATTGCGAATTGAAAACCTTATTGGCGACTGATTCATAAATTGGCTAGTGTTACATGCTAATTAAGATTTATAGAATTTTATGGTAGGTTTAATTAAAATTTGATCTGGAACGATTAGATTAGATTAAATAATGTTAAACTAATTGAACCTAGGTAATTACACTTTTGCCATTAGTGGGCATTTTCTAGGCCATTAGTTTGATTTCATGTTTGGCATCATTCTTCATCTCATTTCCTAGACCAAACCGTGAGAGAGAGAGGGAGATAGGAAAAAAATGGATTTAACAAGAATTAGCTTGGAGATTTAGAAGAAATTGAAGAGAATTTGCAAAATTGAGCTAGCACACTTGGAATTAAAGACCTAAGGTAGGAAATTCATCCTTCTAGTTATGAATTTAAGTTGTTACATGCATGGTTCATGGTAAATAAGTGATTTGAGTCTAGAATTAATTTAAAGTGTTGTTTTAAGAGTGAACTCATGAATGCATGTTCATATCATAGTATTTTGAAGTTGTTTTGCATGAAATTCTTACATGCGTGTTCATATTTTGGTTATAGTCCTTGAATTCATCATGTTCTTGAGCTCAATCTTGCATTTGGTCATGTTTTGGAGCATTGGAATTCATAAGAACTCTTGCATGTTATGTTCTTACATTGTTCATGAAAGTTTCATTAAAATTGTGTTCAATTGGCTTACCTTTGGGCTTGATTTTACAAAATAATCTTTGAAACATGTTGTATTATGGGTTTCTAAGTATTTTCCAAAAAATTAGCCCAGAAAAATCAAATTTGAAGCTTTAGAGGTTAAGTTTTGTACTTGAGAATCAATCTGAAAATTCCAGATTTTTTATCCACGCTCGAGCGAAGGACTTCAAGCTCGAGCATACACTCTGAGTACATGCACTTCCGCTCAAGCGTCGAGGGTCACGCTCGAGCGTGAAATGCATATGCCCAAAAGGTCATGTGTTTTGCAGTTCGCTCGAGCGGAGTAATCTGTGCTCGAGCGAGGGTCTGAGTCTCACGCTCGATCGTGGGTCGAGCGTCCATCGAGCGTGAAAAACATGCAACCAGTACTTTTTCATGAGTTTGCAGTCCGCTTGAGCGATGGAAGTCACGCTCGAGCGGAGCCTCTTTGTCTGCATGTCCGCTTGAGCGGGGAAAGCCACACTCGAGCGAGACCCCTGTTTTTAGCAAATTTCGAAAAGTGTTTTAATGTACATCTTTGCATCATCATCCCATCTTAGTCATTCCTAGACCATGTTTAAGGCATCTTAATGAGGATAATGTTATAGAACCACACCAAGTCAAGTTAAGGGGCTAAGTTATTAATCCCAAGTGTGTAACTTAGTGTGTGTGTGTGTTCGTTCTGCAACTGTGTAGGGTTGGCACCCGAGGATGCTAACTAGCTTGTCTGTAGCCCAGTAATCTGTGAGTAACAATGTTGTAAAGATACGTTTAATTATAATTATTTCTGAACGATTGATTGTATTGCTTTCTGAAATGACGTTGTTTACTGAATGAATGTTTGTCCTATTTGTAAACCGCACTGCGGCATTCATAGCAACTTCATCTTTATCATATCATATCGCCATCGTTATAGAGATCTTTGTCAGTTCCAATGTTTGGAACTACTACTGTTTACTATTTTGATGGCCATCAACTAACTGTTCGGTCTATTAAGACCTACTGTACTGTTTTGCTATTGGACGTACCACGTATGATTGTCATGATTTCTAAATGACTGATATGGCATGAAATATGGGCCACTAATTGAATAACTAGTTTACTGATGCAAATGACTGTTTTAATTAATGAAAGGACATCCATTCTTAACCCCTTTACGCATTTGTGATTCACTGGGTTTTAGTTCACTGGTTATATTTATATGTAGGTATCCAGGCACTGGACCGAAGCTAGGAGCGTCAACTTAAGCTCACGTTTTGTCGAGCCAACCATTGTGCCTCACTTCGAGGTTCCAAGTTCGTCCAAGCCAAGGCTGTTTTGGGGTGTTTCAGATTCACCCTTTTGTCTCTGTTTTGTTTTGACTGAATAAGACTTGACTATACAGTTATGGTGAAAAGATTTGGTCCCTAACCTGGATGTTTGTGTATATGATGTATGTACATATGTTTTGGTTATGAATGTGGCTTGTTCATAAAAGTCTTTTTGCATTCAAATTTTCACAACTCATTGGATATCTTTTTATTACTGTTTGGCTTCTGCCAAATTTCTTTACTCAGACATCACTACTCGTTAAGGTGCCTTTGGTAATCCCGACATCGGCGATTGTGATGCTAAACCCATAGGGGTGGGTTTGGCCCGTGACAGGTACCCTCTCTGGTTGGACAACAAAAGGTTACTTGGCTTGCGCTAATTATAACATGGATGCATCATCTCAGCGTCTGTGAAGAAAGATAGGGTATATGGGTGCCTGCCGCCTGTTGCCCGAGAACCATATTTGACGAAGAAGTAAGCTCTTCAATGGTCAGAACGAGCATCGGTCCAAACCTGTGGAGTTATCAGGAGAACAAATACTGCAACAAATTGATTTGGGGACATATAGGCCATATGGCAAGCATCCAAACAATTGAAAAAGACAACATAATGAAAGTCCACCTTCCAATTGGACAAAAAGAAGCATTATGTTCGACCTACCCTATTGAAAAATGCTGAAGCTTCGACACAACCTTGATGTCATGCACATATAGAAGAATATATGTGACAATCTGGTTGGGACACTACTAAGCATTGATGGCAAGAACAAGGACACCAATAAAGCCCGCTTGGATCTAGAAGACATGCGGATGCGAAAGGAGTTACACTTGAAGAGGTGTTCCAATGGCTCATTTAAGAAGCCTCTGGCATCATACACATTGTCCCTGGTAGAGCGACAAGGTTTTTGTGATTTCTTGAAATCGATTAAGTACCCTGATGGCTATGCAGCAAATATATCCAATTGTGTCACCGCCCAAGGTGGAAAATTAACTGGCCTCAAAACTCATGACTGTCATTTCCTTCTACGATGACTACTTCCAATTGGGATGCATGGATACCTTTCCAAAGAAATTGGGACCACACTTTTTGAGTTGGGAAATTTTTTCAAACAGCTGTGCTCAAAGACATTGAGAGTGACTAATTTGGAGAAAATGGAAGAACAAATCGTACTTATACTTTGTAAGCTTGAGAAGATTTTTCCTCCTGCATTTTTTGATGTCATGGTCCACTTGGCAATTCATTTGCCTCGCGAGGCTATGCTTGAAGGGCCTGTGCAATATCAATGGATGTATCCCATTGAGAGGTAATACCACAAGTTCCCGAACATCCCTATTTACATATAGTATATAATGTAAACATTAACATTTAAATCATATTGGCATGTAGAATGCTCGAACTTCTGAAAGGATTTGTTCGCAATAAAGCTCGGCCAAATGGTTCCATTGCGGAGGCTTACATTTCAAAAGAGTGTACGACGTTTTGTTCAATTTACTTAGACGGCGTTAAAACGATGTTTAATCGGGAAGAACGGAACTATGACGAGGGTGACAATGGCCCGGGGTTTGCGATTTTCACTCAAAATGTTCGTCCGTTTGGTCTACTAACAAGGGAAACTGATGTGTCTGTAGCTGATCATGAAAGGGCTCATCGGTTTGTCTTACACAAAAACTTAGAAGTGGAAGAATATCTAGAGTATGCGGCGAAACTGTGACGTACTATATGTGACCTATATGCTTTTTTCTTTTAGTAATCATTCTGCAAATTACTTATGAATTATATTGTTCTACGTAGGGAACACAAGATGTTGTTGCAACAACAACATGGAAGTGCATGTGACATTGCCAAGATACAATGCAAAGAATTTCCTAAATGGTTCAAAGATCGTGTATGCTAAAATTCCTTATAGTGTAGTTTACACATCAACTTAAGTTATGTCAAAAATAACATGACAGTTTTTTCTTATGTAGATGAACCAATTGCAACACAACAAGTCACCTAAAGCAACCGATGAGATGTGGTCACTGGCAAATGGTCCTAACAGCTTAGTGAACACATATTCGGGATGCATTTGTAATGGCATCTAATTCCATTCTCGCGACCGTGACAACTATCGTAAAACTCAAAATAGTGGATTGGTAGTGGAAGGGGACCATGAAGGCCAACTCATAAAATTCTACGGCTACATTTGCAAAGTTTGGGAAATGACATATTTGTTTAGGCACCGTGTTGTTTTATTCCAATGTGAATGGTATAACACCGGTAGTAACAAAACTTTGCGTGTTGAACCACATTTCACTACTATTGATATACAAGTTGATGGTATAAAGATGGCCCATTTGTGTTACCAAGTCAAGTGCAACAAGTTTTCTACGTGCATGATACGAAGTTAGGTGCCAATTGGAGAGTAGTAGAAAAGTTTCAACAATGACGAATTTGGAATGTGCCTGAGGTGGATGTGCTACAACCTGATGATGTGTTCCAACAAGATGAAAGCACTAATGTTGTACTAACTGAGCCTATGGATAACGATGTGGTGTTGCGTCGAGATGATATTGACGTTGAAATTATTCCAATGGAAGTTTTGCAGTCTGATAACCGTGTACAACCCTTGGTTGGTATGGACGATGACTTCATATATGATGATGAAGATGAACCGACAATTGAGGGTGACAATGAAGAAGAAGATGAGCTTGACAGTGATTTTGATTCAGATATGGACATGGAGTATTGATGTATGGGTTCTAAATTTGGATATGTGATAGAGTCTTGATGTATGGGTTCTAAATTTCGATGTGTGTTCTTGGTAGTTGTTGTTTTGTCTTCTTGTCGTTTTGTTGATGTAATGGGGAAAGGGATAGAGGAGATTTCCCTTCTTTATGTGTTATGTAATTAGATAAGAGTTTAGTCCTTTTGTTTATATTGTTTTTCATGTCATCATGCTGAGCTATATTGTAAACTTTTTCGCAACGTTGAACCTGTTAAATTGATGAACCTTCTCATTTGACATTTATGCTTAACATTGGTTTGTGTACATCACTTTTATTTGACAATCATTATCAATTAGTTTCCTATTGTTATCTTGTTGTAATTTTGTGAATACTTGAGCACCTGTAAACAATCCATATTGGTCATAATATCGATGATGCATGTGATGCGTTTACTTAATATATCATGTTTGGTTCTACTTTGTAGATACGAGCATGGTTCCTGGGACGAAAATAGGGCAGTGTAAGAAAACAGCAACTGACCCCATAGCATCACCCCCGGGAACATTTGCACCTGTCATTGTCACACCACAGACTTTATCCGATAAGACACAACCGCCGGATGACACACAACCATTTGTGGAAGAAACACAAGCACACGGCGTAGGTAAGACCATTGTAGTTTTGTAGGTGCGTTTCGGCCCCTAAAGATCACTTTACTTGACTTAAGCAACGGATTTTATGTCATCTAGAAGAACAATTTCTTGCATGTATTAAAAAATTATAATCCCTTACAAAATTTGCTTGGATGATTGTTAAATTTAATATTAATTATTGTTGATTATATGTTTGGGGAACTAATTGCATGTGAAGGCCTTACACTTGTTGCCCCTTCTTGACCAGGGAAAAGTATGTCAAATCGCGTACACGGTCCTACAGTCGAAAAAGGAGTGCAAAAAAGGCTTGAGAGAAAAAAATGGGAGAAACTACATGTATATGTCAATCGCATGTTGAATGTACTCACTGGAGGGAATGCCACGCCTGCCACAAATGAGTTGGGCTTGCAGATAAGGCGATTGTGCCCCCTTAAGAGAGTGAGGTCATGAAAGAAAATTGATCAGAGTATCAAAGATGCTGTAGTACAGGTTGTGCTAGTAATTTCGGACCTTAAACTAAATGTTGCATTCCATTTTTGTAATACGTCACACACTTATGCATGCAGAACACGTTTGAAATTGGTGAGGATTTCCATACTGATCAACAAGCTCAAGAGATCGTTGACACGAAGCTGTATCTCTTGTACAAGGATTGGAGGTACACCCTGAAGCAACACTACGAAAAACTTGTAGAAGAGGGTGTTGATAACCCATATAGTCATCCGCCTAATGGAGTTTGCTTGGATGATTGGAAACATATGATTGATGTGGCTTGGAAGGATGAATCTTATTTGGTAACAAACAAATATAAACGACTCTATTATTTTATCTATGTATTATGCATTGATATGTACTAAGTCTTGAATAATTCTTTTTTTAGAAATGCTCTAAAGCTCGTAAGGCAAACCGGAGTTTGCTACCATACAATCACACCAGTGGATCTCACTCCTTTCCAATAGCAATGTCGCTCATGGTGAGTTACATACATTTGGAACAGATTTGTCATCACTTATATATGTAAGATGAAAGTCATGGTTACTATTGTGACAAATTAATTTTGTTATTTGAAACTAACAGGTATATGAAAATGCGGAGTTAGATTTTCCCAAATTTAATTCGAAATCACACAAATCGAAGAAAACAAACGAATGGATTGATCCCAAATGTGGTGAGCTACATGTAAGGAGTAAACTTTTTTGGCCTACGGTCGTAATATTAATGCCTATCTTAGCCCAAAATTGCATGTGATTCTTTGTGCCTTTGTTGAATAGTCTACCTTTTTTGATAATGACAAGATGCGGTGGTAAATCTACAAGCGACAGCCACGGATGCAGGGATCCTATCGACACATGAGGAACTCTCACGGCAAGTGCTTGGACAAAGAAAGAATTACTTGCGTGGATTTGGGATAGGCCCACGACCCTATTCGCCATCTGATAGTGCGGACGATCTCGTGACAAACAAATGGAGGCAATGCGATCTGAGATTGACGTTCTTCAAGAAAATTTGATGAAGGAAAAAGAAGAGCGCCAGAGAGATCGTGAAGAGATGATGAGGGAGAGAGAGGAGTTGATGAAAGAAGTAGAAGAAGGAAAAAAAAGCAAAGGAGGCGCAACAAGAACAATTGAATCATTTGAACTCTGTGGTTTTACGACTATCAACACTGTTAGAGGGTTCAGACGGGCATCGTCGATTTGGTAAGAAGAATTTCATTCGTATCATACTAACACTTATGCACACTTAGATTTACTTATTCACTAAACAATACTATGCGATTTTGACCTTGAATTTACTTTAAATTTGTTACTTTTCTGTGATTATTTTTATTGTATGTCAAAATATGTAGAGCCTCAAGGAAAATGGTATGTTCGTAGGAATGAAATGGGGAAAACAGTGTCAAAAAATTGGTTACAAATATGTCCAAAAACTACCAGGAACCATTGGTAAACAAATTTTAGATAAATGGAATAATCTCCTTGGTAAATTCATGAAGGGATTGCGTAAATTCATGTTATGCTTCAAAAATGTTAACTCTATCTGTTAAATGGTTAATTTGATTTTCTAATCTCACAATGTGATTAAGTAAAAATGTAATAACATCGTCAAAGTTGAAAAGGATACATTGGTGTAGATGATTGAGGTGATGAGATTGTGGGTATACCATAACAAGAGACATCAGTTTGTTACGTATAATACATTGGTATTTATTTTCAATACATTTATCTGACCTTCCCAAAAACATTTTGTGCATTGGGTCCAAATTTTGGTGCTAGGTAGTTAAAACAAATATGGCAAGGTTGGTTAGAATTACCTTTTCAGTATCCAATGATGTTCACAATCATTTAACTTAAATTCTTTTGAGGAAGAAAAAGGAGTAAACGTAGTCATTTTTCTTCGTAAGGATTAAATGTGGTTAATTGGTCAAGATAAGAATGTAACTTATTGGTCGTAACATGTAGACCATTTGATTGACAAGGTTCACAATCAATCATCATCAACTCCTTGAATGTAATGATACATATCAAGAGCGTCTATAATAGTACGACACTATAAATTGTTTCGCTTCAAACATGTCCATCAATAGTTGCAAAATCAAGATTAACCCATGCCGTGAGAGTAGTGCCTATCATCGCTAGCAGTGTTTTAATGGGCATTTTCTTGAAAAATGTCTAGGTTTATTACATGTGTAACAATTTAAACTACTATTATATGTTCGTTCAGGATTTACTTTACAAACATGTCTATTTGGATTTAGGAATGGAGCCTTATTTGTGGAATGTCTTGCAGCATATTTAAGTTTATAAGGTCCACTTGGTTTAGAACTAGCTGTGTTACTTTGGCTAGGTCTTTGATTAAATGTTCTTGATCTAGATTGACCAACTTGTTTCCATTTCTGAGTGTTTCTAGGATTCGTAAAGGTTAACCTAGATTGTCTATACTCAGGGGGATCATTTAAATAACTTAAGGGGGTGTCAATCTTACTACAAATCCATAATCTGATTTCTTTAGGGATTGTTGGATTTGTATTTTTACACATTGGCCTCTAGCAACTCCTATTGCATGTGTCATTCTTTGCAATATAGTTGCAGCAGCATGTGGATATTGTATTCTACCAGGGAGATTATTCCATTTATCTAAAATTTCTTTACAGATGTGGTCACTGGTAGTTTTTGGAAATATTTGTCACCAATTGCTTGGTCAAAAGCTTTACCTGCTAAGCATGCCTTATTACCATAAGCTTTGGAGAATTCAAGGACAGACATATAGTCAGTTAAATAGATTTGCTCTAAATACCTTAAGCAATCTTCTTGGAATTTGGTTTGTCCAGAATTTGGGTCTTGTCCTATAACTAAAGAAGCAATTTTGTTTGTAAAATTGTTGATATTTGGTCCTAATTCCATTAAAGCTAGGTAATCAGAAGGATAATCTCTGATAAAAGTTTCCCATAATGCTTTAGCCATTGGACCTAAATAACAAGCTAAGGTTGTATATACTTCTTCAATTGACATTTGTTCTTTACTGTAGATTCTATTAAAATCTTGTTGGAGTAAATTTTCCAACGTATCAATTACTATAGGCCAATCATGGGGATTGTGATTGGGGAGATCTAACATAGCTCCAGGTGTCATTGCTTGGAACTGAAATCTTTCATAAATATTTGGCTTACCTGTAAATATTTGAGCATACCCTTCTATTTTCCTGGAATATTATAAGCATCTTTTTCAATATTGTCATTCAGAATGACAATATTGAAAAAGAAAAACATTGTCACTAGCCTTCCATTACATTAACAGAAAAATATTGGCGCTTAGCCTTCCATTACATCAACAGAAAAATACAATATTTTTGGGTTTTTCATGGTTGGTAGACTCTTATGCTTACTATTTTTCTATCTCTCTTTTTCTCTATAGCTCCAGATCCTAAGATATCTATTCTATAACTAAGGATCTCTATATATAGGTAGAAAGTCTCGGACTTCACACAAACATTACATTGTGAAAAATTAAAAGATAAGGTCCCTCCTGAAATATAGCTGGAACAATGCCTCTCCTGACAGCATAATACTTAAATTTCTGTCTTGGAGAAGTTGCTTTGCAATAATGTCTTCTGAATCCATTGAAGAAGGGCGTTTCGAGGGCGAAAATTGAAAATAGCCTCCAAACTGCCGTGTGGCTGAAACGAATAGCTTCCCCATGCCAAATATGACTTGTGACAACTAACAGAATGTAATTTGGACCCGTAGGTTGGGATTTAGAGCCGAATACACCCAAAACTTAGTCAAAACCTCCATGTGGTTGACACGGGCAGCTTCCCCATGCCAAATATGGATTGTGACAACCGACGAAATGTTATTCGGACCTGTAGGTTGGGATTTAAAGCCGAATATGTCCAAAACTTAGTCGAAAAAGGGCGTTTCGGGGGCAAAAATTGAAAACAGCGCCCGAACTGCCATGTGGATGACACGGGGAGCTTCCCCATGCCAAATATGACTTGTGACAACTAACGGAATGTAATTTGGACCCATAGGTTGGGATTTAGAGCCAAATAGGCCCAAAACTTAGTCGAAAAAGGGCGTTTCGGCGGCGAAAATTGAAAACAGGCCCCGAACCTCCGTTTGACTCTCATGAGCAGCTTCCCCATTACAAATAGGACTTGTGACAACTGACGGAATGTTATTCGGACCCGTAGGTTGGGATTTAGAGCCGAATACGTCCAAAACTTAGTCGAAAAAGGGTGTTTTGAGGGTGCAAATTGAAAACAGCCCCCGAACCGCTGTGTGGCCGACAGGGGCAGCTTTCCCATGCCAAATATGACTTGTGACAATTGACGGAATGTAATTCGGACTCGTAGGTTGGGATTTAAAGCCGAATACGCTCAAAACTTAGTCGAAAAAGGGCATTTAGGTGGCGAAAATTCAAAATAGCCCCCGAACCACCGTGCGGCTGACACAAGCAGCTTCTCCATTCCAAATAGGACTTGTGACAACTAACAAAATGTTATTTCCGTAGGTTGGGATTTAGAGTTGAATACGCCCAAAACTTAGCCGAAAAAGGGCATTTCGGGGGCGAAAATTGAAAACAGCCTTAGAACCGCCGTGTGGCCAACACAGGCAGCTTCCCCATGCAAAATATGACTTGTGCCAACTGACGGAATGTTATACGGACCCGTAGGTTGGGATTTAGAGACGAATACGCCCAAAACTTAGTTGAAAAAAGGCGTTTCAGGGGCGAAAATTCAAAACAGCCCGAACCGCATTGTGGTTGACACGAACAACTTCCTCATGAAAAATAGGACTTGTGACAACTGACGGAATGTTATTCGGACCCGTAGGTTGGGATTTAGAGCCGAATACGCCCAAAACTTAATCGAAAAAGGCGTTTCAGGGGTGAAACTTCAAAACAGCTCCCAAACCGATGTGTGGCTGACGCGAACAGCTTCCCCATGCCAAATATTACTTGTGACAACTGACGAAATGTTATTCAGACCCGTCAGTTGGGATTTAGAGACGAATACGCCCAAAACTTAGTCGAAAAAGGGCGTTTCGGGGGCAAAAATTGAAAACAAATTAACCGCAGTGGCCGACACGGATAGCTTCCCCATGCCAAATATGACCTGTGACAACTGATGGAATGTTATTCGAACCCATAGGTTGGCATTTATAGACGAATACGCCAAAAACTTAGTCGAAAAAAGGTGTTTTTGGGTGAAAATTCAAAACAGCCCCCGAACTGCCATGTGGCCAACATGAACAGTTTCCCCATGCCAAATAGGACTTGTGACAATTGATGAAATGTTTTTCGGACCCGTAGGTTGGGATTTAGAGTCGAATACGTCCAAAACTTAGTCGAAAAAAGGCATTTCGGAGGCAAAAATTCAAAACATCCCCCGAACCGCCGTGTAGCTGACATAGGCAGCTTCCCCATGCCAAATATGACTTGTGACAACTGACGGAATGTTATTCGGACCCGTAGGTTGGGATTTAGAGATGAATACGCCCAAAACTTAATCGAAAAAAGGCGTTTCAGGGGCAAAAATTCAAAAAAGCCCCTGAATCGCCGTGTGGCCAACACGAACAGCTTCCCTATGCCAAATAGGACTTGTGACAACTGACGGAATGTTATTCGGACCCGTAGGTTGGGATTTAGAGACGAATAAGCCCAAAACTTAATCGAAAAAGGACGTTTCGGGGGCGAAAATTCAAAACAGCCCCCAAACCTCCGTGTGACTCTCACGGGCAGCTTCCCCATTACAAATAGAACTTTTGACAACTAACGGAATGTTATTCGGACCCGTAGGTTGGGATTTAGGGCCGAATACGCCCAAAACTTAGTCTAAAAATGGCGTTTCGGGGGCGAAAATTCAAAACAGCCCCCGAACTTCCTTGTGACTCTCACGGGCAGCTTCCCCATTACAAATAGGATTTGTGACAACTAATGGAATGTTTTTTGGACCCGTAGGTTGGGATTTAGAGCCAAATACGCCCAAAACCGCCGTGTAGCTGACATAGGCAGCTTCTCCATGCCAAATATGACTTGTGACAACTGACGGAATGTTATTCGGACCCGTAGGTTGGGATTTAGAGCCGAATACGCCCAAAACTTAGTCAAAAAATGGCGTTTCAGGGGCGAAACTTCAAAACAACCCCCAAACCTCCGTCTGACTCTCACGGGCAGCTTCTCCATTACAAATAGGACTTGTGACAACTGATGGAATGTATTGGAGATGTATAGTAATGGAAAATTATGGGAAAAATATTCAAAAACAAATGATTCAAGTGACATACATTAATCAGCAGTGATGGTTTTATATCTAATCTAATGATTCAAGTGCCTTTTGCAAACAAATAATGATGAAGTTGGTAAAAAGAATACTTTCTATTCACATTGGGCTTTGATATTGGTTTAGCCACATAATTTGGATACATGTTGCATACAAATAGAAGATTGTTACATTAGCTTTATGTTACTAATGAAAGATTTAGTAATGATTGTTCTGTATTTAACAATATTCCTTATAACAAAAGACTTTATAAAGACTGTAGAATGACTATAGAAAGACTGATAATTGATTCATCATGGAAGGTTGCTTCTCACTTATTTTTATTTGTCACTTGTTGCCAAATTCATTCATGAAGTTGGGCACTTTTGGGTCCAATTCTAATGTTTTTTTTTGTTTTTTGTAGATGACTTTGTTGCATGGACTTCCAGAGATATTTTGGTGTATGGAGAAGAAATTGTACTTTTGTATAAAAGTAATATAATACTTTTGTCGTCTCCGGCTTTTGTGCAGTTAACTATTACTGATACAGAAAACTTTTGGCAACCAACAGATAATTACTGGCATGGTAGATAGATCACCTTTTGTTGCCGTACATATATATGATTTTTTGTCGTGGTACATAAATGTACTTTTGTCTTAGTACATACATCACCTTTTGTCATGGTATAGATTATGATGGTAATTTGTACCATACCAAATGGTCATTTCACATGATAGTAAATGTAATTTTTGTATATGGAGGGCTTTATTTTTTGTATGATTCTATATTTTGTATGGAATTATTATTTTAGTTTGGACAATAGTTGGTTTGTATGTATTTGGACAGTTAAAGTAATTTATTTTTTGTATACGGATGCAAATTGTGGAATGATTGATAGTTTATGTATTATTTTATTTATACACGTATTACAGGTTGCATGGAATATAGACAGGTTATGGACACATTATAATATTTGCTATAAAACATAATATCATATTTTTGCCGACTAAACTTTTTGTAGCCAAAAACAAAAACAAAAACAAAAAACAAACATTTGGCTACTAAAAGTTTTGTAGCCAAAAGAAAACCAAACATTTGGCGACTAAAATGTTTCGTAGCTAAAAACAAAAGCTGAAGAATAAAAATACATTTGCCGACTAAAAATTTAGTAGTAAAAAATGTGGGGAGTTTAGGCGACTAAATTTTTAGTAGCCAGAAATGTGGAAGTTTAGACGACTAAATTTTTAGTAGCCAAAACAAATACTATTTGCCGACTAAAATTTTAGTAGCCAAAAAAGTTTAACTTTAGGTGACTAAAATTTTAGGAGCCAAAACATTAGTATTTGCTTTAGACGACTAAAAAATTTAGTAACTAAAAATTTTTCTGCGACTAAATCATTGGTCGTTAACAATAATTGAGGCTTTTGGCGACAAAAAAATTGGTCGATGAAAATGTATTATTTAATTAATTTTTCAACTTTTTGGCGACTAAATATTTAGTCGACAAATGAACACATTTGGCGACTGAAATAAGTTTAGTTGCCAATTAGCTTTCCCGACTACTCTTCGGCTACTAATTTTTCGACCAAAAAATTTAGTCGCTAAAGCCTATCGACGACTTAAAAAATGACTTTTGGCGACTAAAAATTTAGTTGCCAAAAATGAAAATTCTTGCAGTGGATATTGCTTACTTTTGTTAGATTTGAAATAAGCTAAATTAACCTTATTAAAAATTGAACGACTGAGATTGCTTGAATAGAAATGAACTTCCCGTCCAAACAACTATTAACTTTTATTTTACAATTTCACCTCAAGAAAAGGAGAAAAAAATAAGTTGTTTCACTATATAAACATTATACTCTCATTTAATATTGTAGTGTTGTGTGTGTTTTAGTTCAAGATAGTTCAAATTTTAAAATTAAAATAAAATTTATAAATTTTAATTAATTAATTAATTTCTTGTATAAGTTGGTTGGTCGTTTGACTTAGCCGATATGGTGAACCTTTTTCGATTTGACTGATTCATTAGTTTAATTGCGGTTTTAGCGGTTTTATCACAGTATATTGATTAAATTTGTTTGATTTGAAATAAATTAAATATTGATCCAATTAAAGATTAAACGGTTAGGATTGCTTAATTCGAAATAAACTTTCCTCTTATATAATTGTTAACTTTTAAACAATTAAGAAAATTTTCATTTACTATTTTTCATTTAACTTTTATTTTATAATCCTATATTGAGAAAAGAAAGAAAAAATAAATTGTTTCACTTATATAAAGTGAATCTTATACTCCCATTTATATAAGTAAAAAGAGATTTTTAATGAAAAACCTTATGATCAATATCTCATACTATTTTTTTTTTAATTTTAAACAATTAAGAAAATTCCGATTGCTTAGTTTTTATTTAACTTTTATTTTACAATCCCATATAGAGGTTTTGATTTTAAAAATAATTTTGTATGAGATTTTGAAACTCTTATAAAATCTCTCCTTAAAAGTATTCTTTTATAAAATATATAGATATATCGATAGTCTTAATATCACTCTTACTGCTCCTTAATATAAAAATCATGAGATAATTATGATATTTTTAAATCTGTATTTAAAACTTATTAATTATGAGATAGATTATTATAATTTTAAATTTATATTGTGTAGATTTTAAATTTAAATTAATAGATTACTTTCTATATTTAGTAGCATTTTAAATTTTAATAAAATAAAATTTAAAAAATTTAATTAATTAATTTTTGTGTAAGCTTGTTGGTATTTTGACCTAACTAATTAAGCTAAACTGTTTTTGGTTTGAATGATTTGTTAGTTTAATCGTGATTTTAACGGTTTTACATGTTACGATAATTATTTCTTACGCATTAAGTTTTTTAATTTTTTTTTAATTATTTCCCTTTTACAAACCAATATGATAATTTTTTACAATTCATATATTTTTATTCTAAAATAGTGAAGTATTAGAACTATATCATTTTTTTATAACAAAGCATAATTTTAATTATTAATTGTCAATACAACAATTTTAATCTATCTATACTATATATTATAATAAAGGAATATTTGAAATAAAACCCTTAAACTTATATATAAAATTTTATTTACTAAAGACAAAATTAAAAATAATTTTCATATTTTTAATAAATAATATATTCTTTTATCCCGTACATAACACGAGTGATATAACAATTCCACTTAATTTAAATTTACTATTTTTATTTTTCAATTCAAATCATCAAATTTCAAATAAAATCACAATATTTTTATCATTTATAGCCGCTATCCTCTCCTATTTAGAGATGGCAATAGGGATTAATGGGGTGGATATTAATTCCCCATCCTCATTCCCCTGTAATAAATTTTTCCCTTTCCCCATTCCCCATGGGTACCACCCTCCCCATTTCTTAATGGGTATGGATTTTTCCCAACCCATTTTAATCCCCATTTTTATTTTTTATATTTAATGATAACAACCACTTCTTTTTTTTTTTTTTCTTTTTTTTTTTTTCCTAAGATTCACAACAAAAGCTAAATATACCTTCAATCTTTTTTCTTTCTTTTTAAATGTATTTTATGTTAACAACCTTTTTTTTTTTTTTTTTTTTTTTGTAAGGTTCACAACAAAAGCCAAATATACCTTCAATCTTTTTTCTTTCTTTTTAAATGTATTTAATGTTAACAACCTTTTTTTTTTGTAAGGTTCACAACAAAAGCTAAATATGCCTTCAATCTTTTTTCTTTCTTTTTTAATATATTTAATGTTAACAACCTTTTTATTTTATTTTATTTTTTTATTTTTTTAAAGGTTTTAGCAAAATATGCCTTCAATCTTTTTTCTTTCTTTTTTAATATATTTAATGTTAACAACTTATTTTTTTTATTTTTTTTTAAGATTCACAACAAAAGCTAAATATACATTCAATCTTATTTTATTTTATTTAGTTCAACAACAAAATCAAATACACATTAATTAATTAAAAAGTTTGTTTTATAATAATCAAATATATAATTTTGAGACAATCAAATAAGTTTTAGTAATTGAAAAAAAAAATGTGGAAGAACGTGGAAGATTAAAAAAAAAATTACAACCATCTCTCTCTCTCTCACTCTCACTCTCTCCCCTACATGTTATAAGAACTTGATTACAATGTTATAAGAGCATGTTTGAAGAAATAAAATGTGAAAAAACCTGTTTGAAGAAAGTGTTATAAGACCCATATTAACTTGCATCAGGGCATAAACAAGGAATTGTTTGTTGATCTCTTAGCCACGGACATTTTAGACATTAAACCATTTTTCTTTTAGCAAATTTGAACCATTTATTTTAATTTATCCAAAATCTAATTATACCTTTTAACAAATCTGAATCACTCATTTTAAGATATCTATATCTTACCACACCCAATCCATCCTCCATCTTCTTCCTTTAGTGCCCCACGAATTTTGTTGTTTGTTACTTTTAAAAAGCAAAAAATGTTTTTTCAATTAAATTTTTACTAATTTCACAACATCATCACCACTATTCCCACCTTCACTGTCACACTACCATCACCATAGCCACCACCATCATCACTGCCGCCATCACCCCACCACTATGTCACAATCTCTACTTTCACCTTCGTTCTATCACCACCACCATCAAATATAAAAAAATATATTTTTAATTTTTTTTATAAAAAATATTTTTCGTTAAAAAATATTTTCTATCTAAATAAATGAAGCATAACATTGGAAAACAAGTTGATTTTAGTTAAATTTGTTCATAACTAAGAAAAATTCTTTTATTTTAAAAAAAAAAAATTATTTAGTAAGACTTTGTATCCCCTTTTTGTTTTTTCAGCAAATAAATCTTTGTACCTATCCTTTCTAACCAATCACGACTCATGCTTGTTTTGATTCTCTACAATTTCATTATTTTCAAATACATTCATATATATATATGTTGTATAAATTGTGTGATAACATAAAACAAATAGATTCGTACTCGTTAATTGAAATTTCAGAACAAGCAAACCATTCTGAAAATTACAATACATAACAAAATAAAATAACATAGAAAAGCAAACCGAAACTTGCACTAGACAGTGTCCTTAATTTTTTTAAATAAATTAAAAAAATTCTAGACATGCATAAAATTTGACAAGAATAATGTGACAATATTAATTAATGTGTATTTGATTTTATTGTTGAGCCAAATAAAATAAAATAAGATTGAATGTATATTTAGCTTTGGTTGTGAATCTTAAAAAAAAAAAAAATTGGTTGTGAACCTTAAAAAAAAAATTAAAAAAAAAACAAAAGAAAAAAGATTGAATGTATATTTAGTTTTGGTTGTTAATCTTAAAATTTTTTTTTAGAAAAAAAAAAAAAAAAAGGTTGTGAACCTTAAAAATAAAAAAATAAAAAAGATTGGATGTATATTTAGCTTTGGTTGTGGATCTGAAAAAAAAAAAAAAAAGTTGGTTGTGAACCTGAAAAAATAAATAAATAAATAAAAGAAAAAAGATTGAATGTATATTTAGTTTTGGTTGTGAATCTTAAAAAAAAAAAAAAAAAAAAAAACCGTATGGGGAAATTAGTGGGTACCCATCCCCAACCCATCCCCTGTGGATATTTAAAGAATATCACTTATCCTACCCAATGGATAAGAAAAAAAAAAAGGAAAACCCATGTATTTGGGTTGGGTCTCTATAGATACCCACATGGTAGGTTATCCATTGCCATCCCTACTCCTATTATCGTGATCTCCCTTCTCGATCTTAGCCCATTTCTTCTACCATAGCCCTTCCGTCCTCTACCTTTGTGCACAAATCTAACTCATTTTTTCCCTGCGAACCACTTGACTTTTTTATTTTTCAAACCTTAAACCAAAACCCTTAAGTCGTTGGGATCGAAGTGGTGGTAGTGTGGATTTGTGGAGTTAGGATTTCGAGAGGGTGGTGAAGAGGAAGGAAGTAAGTGGTGATAGATAGATGGGGTGATCAAGCAAGAGGGGCCTAAGGAGATGTAATGAGATTGGTGAGGGGCAATGAGTAGGGGTGCAATTTGGACAAGTTTAGACGAGTTGAGAGGTTATTCAAATCTAATCAAAGTTCTGCTAAGAGCTGCTCAAACTCGCCCAAGCCCGAATTGTAAATTAAGGTTGTATGTTCAGGCCCGACCCGAGTTAAATCCGAATTATCTGAATAGCCTGAATTTTCCAAATTACACATAAATTTCAGTTTTCTTTTTTAGTGCATTAATGATTTGTTAAAATAAGACTCTATTTATAATTTTTTTTATAAAATTATTAATAACATCAAAATAAATAATTTATATAATTTAAAAGAGAGGTCACTATAATAGTATTTACAATTTATGAATAAAAAAAAATAAAAAATAAAATTTTGTATTATGTCACCTAATATATATTTAATATGATCTAACAATCTAAATTACTTTAATGGCCCTCTTTGGTAGAGCTGTGGGAAAGTGCTTATAGTTTATGCCTAAACAGCTTATAGCTTCTAACTATGAACATAAGCTGATTTCTGACTTATAAATTAAGTATCTCCTGCCCCACTCAAAGAATAAGCTGATTTCTGACTTTTAAAAAGCTATAAGCTAAACCAAACACATCAAAATAGCTTAAATTCAGCTGAAATCTAAAATAAGCAACTTTTAAGCTGCACCAAACAGGCACAATATCATCAAATAACTAATAATTTATAATATTCAATATATATATAATGTGAATTTCAAGTTGCTCAAATTGTTTAATAGCTTTACCCAAACTTGCAAAAATTTAATTTAGATTTCTAAATTTTTATTTAAGTACATACCAAATTCAAAAATATCTTTAGCAAGTCCTAAAATATTTGGAGTTGGATTTGGGTTGCTCAGATTGAGAAGTTACACCTTGGGAGGTTGATGTGATGGCTTTAGCAATGGCTAATGATGGTGATATTACACTGAATAAAGCTTAGTAGCTCGAGTTTATCATGGCTCGATTGCCCCGAATTGCAAAACGACATCGTTTTGCTCTTTTTTTTTTTTTTTTTTCTTCTTCCTCTTTTATATTTGAAACAGAGAAGAGAGGAAGAGAGAGAGTGAGAGAAAAAGAGAGAAGAGAGAAGAAAGAGAGGGAGGGCGAACACACAAAGAGAGAGAGAGAGAGAAAGAGAGAGAGAGAGAGAGAGAGAGAGCTGGTGATGGTGATGGTGATGGCGATAGGCGACAGTGCGACGGTGATGGGTGACGGTGCGACGATGGGCGACGATGTAGATCTGTGTTTGGTTTTTTTTTTTTTTTGATTTTGAAAATCTGTGTTTGATGATGATGTTGTTGTTTGTTATTGTGGTAGATCTGTGTTTTTTTTTATTTTATTTTGAAAATCTGTGTTTGATGATGATGATGATGATGTTGTGTGTTGTTGTGGTTATTGTTGATGATGATTTGAACAATCTGATTAGTTTTGGTTCTCTCAGTTCTTCTTCTTCTTCTTCTCCTTCTTCTTATTTCTCCTTCATCCTCTCTGTTTCAGAACAAAGAAACGAAGAAAAAAAAATTTCAAAACGACGTTGTTTTGGATTCGAGCCATTTCGAGCCTCAATTTTTGCGAGTTACAAAACAGAACTGATATTACACTTATGTGGTGTGTAAATAAAAGTTCCTTGTTTTTCTTAGTTAACAAAAATAAATAAATGAATGAATACATGCTCTAGATCTATTTTTTAAAGAGTTAATTACCTAAAACATTTATTTATAAATGTTATAATAACTTAGATCCTATTTAAAAAAATTTGAACCAAGAAGTCCTATTTAGTAAAACGGAAAATATTATCATTTGTTTTCAATTTTTATAACTAAGAATATTATCAATTTTGCATATTAATGTTCCAGATAATTGTTTCACCAATTAATGAAAAAAACAGAGCATGAGATTAAACGTTTTTGCCCTTCTACTTATTGGTTTGATTCAACAAATGATAACATTATCAGGTTTTTCTAGTTTTAAAACTGAGAACATTACCAATTTTTTCATTTTGAATTTTTTTTCCCCATTTTTGCACATCAATGTTCCATCATCATGCTCTTTTATAGACACAAAATTTTTAGTTTTGCACTAAAAAAAATTCAGTTTTTTCAAATTTTTCAAAAAAAAAAAAAATCAATTTTCTTTTCACATATATATATATATATATATTGGTTTCTTCATTTTAAAAGTTGATATTTTAAAGTTTGAAAGATCAAAATAAATGTCAAATCATTATGTTCGTTTATAGATAATCATAAATGATGAACAATTATCATTTGAAAGGCAATTCCGACTGTTAAAAATTTAATGAAATTTGAAGGTCCAAAATATTTTAGTTAAGATTTAATAGATTATAAATTCATAAATTAGAATTTGTGTATAAATGTCCATTTTTTAAATTATGTGGGGGTGATAATGAAAAAGTTGACAAATAAATCACCCTTAACCATACATGAGATTTTTGTCTCATACAGCTCTTTGTTCAATTCTTTCGAAACATAATTTTCTATAAATAAAAAAAATATACTAAAACATGAAATTAAGTGCCCCCTAATAAAAAAAAAAATACCAAAACTAAAATGGTTTTAATGGTCTCTTTCTCTTAATTTTGCTTTCAATTTTAATTCAACAATATATCCACTCTAGTACACTACCCCTATTTGCATTATACATCAAACTTCTCTTACAGAATAACAATAAAAAATTGAACTCTACTGCGACAGATGAGGGTTGGAAGGTCCTCAAGTTCATCCAAATTGATTGGTGTCACTACAGGAAATATGTGTTTTGGTGGCGTATTTTTAACAACGTTTTTTAAAACACCTAATATTTAATAGCGTTTCATAAACGTTGCATTTTTCTTTAACTAAAACGGCACCATTTCATGAATAAAGGACATTTATAAATGTCTTCAAATGGGTTATGTCTCACGCGCTACCTCTCTTCCTCTTTTCACCCTTATTTTGAAACTCAATTGAGATTCCAAATCTCTCTCTCTCTCTCTCTCTCTTTGCTATCTAAACCCCATTAATATCTCAGAGCCATTTCAAAACACATCGATGATTCATCAAATCCATTTCGAAATCGAAATTGAAATCGAAGTTTACCTTACCGAGTCAGATCGGTGAGCTCCACTCTCTCTTTCTCTCTCTTTGCTGTCTAAACCCTAATTATCTTAAAGATTCAGCTCCGTGATTCAGAGATTCAGATCGGTCTTAGCGAAACAGATCGGTGATTTATCAGAGCCATTTTGAAGTTCTATCTCAAAATCGAAATCGAAGTTCATCTCAACGATTCAGATTGGTGAGCTCCACTCTCTCTCTCTCTCTCTCTCTCTCTCTCTCAAGTTGAATTGATGATGTAATGTCGATTTGGTTGTTGAAATCAACCCTGTGAAATCCTGTAAAATTCTATGAATGGTTTTGATATTTGATTTGAAACAATCCTATTATATTATTCTCTAGTTTGGGCTGGATTTATTTTTTATTTTTTTAATATTGAGATATGTAGTGGAATTAGTGTTTTTAGATATATTAATATGAAATATTTGCAATTGCAAACAGATTGTTGTCAGTGAATGTGAACCACAACCCTCTTTTGCTCTGCTAGAACTAGAAGCTACATTCTCCAAACAAAAGTTTAATGTTGTGTTTATGTATGAGAATGGAAAACATGAGCATTGTGTTTATATTTTGCATTATATATAAATGTATAGATTTATTATCTATATAGATTATCATGTCCTTACTCTTATGTTTGTAGTTTTTTTGTAGATTATCTATGAGTTCTAGCTCCGACAGTTCTTTTAGTGAGAGTGAGCAATCAAGCTCTAATAGTTCTAGTTCAGATGAGACTTATGCCACACTCAAGATAAGAGTCATATCCAATCCACCGATATCATGGCATCCACCAGGCAGTCTTCTTACCACATCACGTAGCAGTAGTACATCACATGGCTTAATTTCAGCTAGTACGTATAAACTTTGGGGTTGCTTGATATTTTCTTATGGTGTTTTTGGGTTAGATCTGTAGTCCTATCTATCGTAATGCATGGTTATTTTTTAAAAAATTGAGTTTGGATAATTAAAAACATAATGTGTGGTTATAGCAAAGGATAACAAAATTTTAAAATTCTCATATATATTCACTTTGTTTCCTTATTCTAAAATGTAACAGCTGATATGTTTTAAGTTTCTGGAAGAAATAGGTCCTTTTTAGACAACTTTCTATTACAATTATTGTTGAAAACTGTGTACACTCTACACCTTCACCAGACCTTTATTAATTTTGTGTTAACAAGTTAAATTGGCGAATGACTTTGAACTGCCACCTTCTAGATGATTAAAAGAGACTTTGTACACGTGGTTCTTTTTGATGGATTATTAATTTAGCTCTATTTTTGGCATCTAAGTTTTTATTTTTTTTGTGCTGACGAATTAATTATTTAGAATAAATGATGGTTGCATAACATTGTTTTATAGGTCATAGTTCAAGTCAAGCCACACAAAAGCAGACGAGGGGTCCCACATATGTGCATAGTCCATGGGGTACTAGTGAAGATGGCGTTTTAAAAGTTGTTTCAAATGAGTTGAATCAAGTAGTTGAAGGATACACATCCCTTGCTTCATATTTGGACGTTTTGGCACGAAATGGGAGTTTTGCACCACTCATTTTTACGACTTGACATTATGTCCCAGAACAAAACAAAGATAACATATAGGGAGAGATAAAGGTAAATACAGATATTTAATACGAAATATGTCACTGAACTTAAAGTATATAAGTTGAAAAGGTGCAATGTTAGTTACAATTAGATTCCATATGAAATGCATATTACAAGTGTAGTTGACATTGCATATTACAAGTGTGTATAATTGCAATGCAAGCTCATGCAGATGCAGATGAATCCATGAAGAGAACAATAATGGCTTTATTTGGAAAGAAATTAAGAGATTTGAAAAGTCGAGTGACAAAAATGGAATACAAACCCTTTGAGAATGATGTAGAAAGGTTGGCTCATCGACCGGACAGAGTACATGAGGATTAGTAGCGGGCCTTGGTTTATTATTGGGGCACTCAGAGTGCATTGGTACAATTTTATTTATGTAAAAAAATATTTTTATATGATAATTTTTTTATAATATCTTAAATAAATTTCATATTTGACAGAAATCAAGAAGAAGAATAGAAAAATCTAGAAGAAAAACACATTGCATCATAGAACAGGCCAAAAGTCTTTCTTAATAGTTCGAGTGGAGGTATAATTATTCTCTCACATCAATTAAAAGTCTTTTATTTTCTTTTCTAAACTAAAAGAAGAAGATATCATGTTCAATTTGTGTTGAATACCAGAACATGTCCACCAAGTTTTCTATTCTATGTACCTTGTCGTTCTTGGAACAATAATGGCTTCATTTGGGAAGAAATGAAGAGATTGGAAAAGTCCAGTGACAAAAATGGGATACAAACCCTTCAAGAATGATGTAGAAAGGTTGGCTCATCGACCGAACAGGGTACATGAGGATTAGTAACGGGCCTTGGTTTATTATTGGGGCACTCAGAGTGCATCGGTACAATTTTATTTATATAAAAAAATATTTTTATATGATAATTTTTTATAATATCTTAAATAAATTTCATATTTGACAGAAATTAAGCAAGAAGAATAAAAAAATCTAGAAGAAGAAGACATTACATCATAGAACAGGCCGGAAGTCTTTCTCAATAATTTGAGTGAAGGTATAATTATTCTCTCACATTAATTAAAAGTCTTTTCTTTTCTTTTCTAAAATAAAAGAAGAAGATATCATGTTCAATTTGTGTTGAATACCAGAACATGTCCACCAAGTTTTCTACTCTGTGTACCTTGTCATTGTCAGAATTTTTGTTTAATTTCACTCTAATGTTTTGTTTTGTCTGTCTTTTATTTATAAGAGACAAAAAAGAACAATGGGGTTCCTGCTAGTCGGCCACAAGTGTATATGGCCGCATACATGAAAGATAGGATGTTAACTAGTGATTCAATTAATGAGGTTATGGTATGTGATACTACTTTATTTATAGACCTTTAATATGATTTATATTGGAGGCTAATTATTGAATTTAAAACTGTAGACTCAAATAAATGAGCTAACGGAACACATGGAAGGATCTTCTACTGACCTTGCTGCATTAAATTAGCAGATCTTCACACAAGTTATGAGCCCGGAGCAACCTGGTTGTGTTTGGACGTTTGGATTGGAACCGTCCCCAACTGATGTTTTTGGAGGTAGATATAGACAATCACAAGAGCAGAATCATATCTTCCAAACTCAAGTTCAAGAACAAGTTGAAGAGCAACTGTAATGTTATCAAATGCAATTAGAGTTAAAGATGAATGAGGTAATGGAGAAACAAATACAGGCTATACGCACAGATTTTCAGTCACGAATTGAGTTTTTGGAATCTCAATTGCAAGCTGCAGGCATGCCCGTTGCACCAGCTATTGCACCCTCAAACCCATTACACAGGCAGCAGGTATTTTAACTATAACTATTTGTACTAGTTATTATTTTAAATTGCCTAAAGCTACTATACAACTTAAGCCTCTTATTGAATGATAGGTTGTGGATTCACTTAGTAGTCATTCCACTGTTCAGCTAATGCCACATCAACAACAATCTCATACATTTTTATCCCAAGAGGTAAGTAATCATTTAATCAAAGCCTTTTTGACAATACAAGACCTTATTAATTAAAATACTTGTTGTTATTAAATGTAGGTTCACTTTTCAAAGAAAGAGAAGAAGAAGAAGAAGAAGAACAACAACAACAACAACAACAAACAAAGTAAAAGTCCCTACATCGCTAGTTTTTAATTTCTCAAATTTCTAAATCTATTAAGATAGGATGTGATTTGGTGTTGAATTTTTAAAAGATTATGAGATGTTATCTTCAATGTTAATTTTAAAAGGTTATGTGCATGTCAAAAAGATGAGCTAGTATACTTTCCATTTGTATCCTTCTGTTGTCTACTAAGCTCAAAAACATGTTTGCATATAAGAAGTATATTTGGGTTTGGGGATTGGACTCAAAATTCATTATTATATTTGAGGATGGCTGTTGGAATTATAGAATTATAACCTCTTTCTTTCAAATCCACCAATAGACAGCTCTCAAATCCGTACATGGATTTAATGAAATGTAGACTTAAGTTGTAATTAGCTATAAAGCTGTTATGGGGTAATGGTTGTTGTTGATGAGCTGATTAGTAGTTGATCACTTGTTTTGGGATTGTGGGTTGCCTAGTACCAATACTTGAGGTTTTGAGTATTTTATCCTTAGAAGATCATGACTTGCCTTTATATATATGGCTCTGAGGTTTGGTTTACTGGTTGAGTGAGCTGGAGAGTAGATGAACATTTTACTTTTTGTATATTTTCATAGGTTGGAGAAAGAGGCTGCTAATAGCCCTCATATTTTCCAATGGAACCCCTACCTTTTTGTAAATTTTTTTATTACAACCATCTGTTGTTATTGGTTATATATTGTCATGACCCGAACCCGTCCCTATGGGTTAAGGACATAACCGGCCAATAATCAAGTGATTACCTACGGCCTCAAACCAAACCAGATATAACTCATCAGAGTAAAGGGGCCAAATGGAAGCAAAATTTAAAACTTTTGTCCATAGAGCTGTGCTTACATGGCATATCATAACAGTCCATATATATATACCTGTTAATAACTCACATCAAAAAGATAATAACACAAAGCTCTGTACATACAGGATCATTAAGTCTAAGTCAGTCAAACCCAAAATTTATATACAAAGGTAATCCGATGTTTTTGCCAACATAACAAAACTATATCAAAAGAACAAAAGAGGCGAAGACAAGTCTCGTGCGTGAGATGTTTGGGCTAACTCTCTAAAACCTTGACTATTTCTCACATATTTCACCGAAGCTGGGTTTGGACGTCCCTTGGCTCACCTACATAGACATGAATGAGCATGAACGAAAGCCCAGTGAATAATATCAAATAAGGAAGGTACATGAACAATTTTGAAAAAGTTACATCAGACGGCCTTGGGCCCAATTTATGTTTCTATTTGATGTATCAATCGACTAAAGTTCTAGACGTATCAAATGGTCTCGGGCCCAATTAACTCATACCCAACAGCCTTTGACCCATCCATTCATGTCTAACGGCCTTTTGGCCCAATCGTTCATATCCGACGGCCTTTGGCCCAATCGTTCAGATCCGACGGCCTTCGGCCCAATCGTTCATACCAAACTATGATTCATGTCAGATGGCTTTCAGCGCAACCATTCATATGTCAGACTATCATTCATGTCAGACGGCCTTTGGCCCAATCATTCATATATCCAATTATCATTCGTATCAGACTATCATTCATTCATGTCAGACGCCTGGCCCATTCATTCGTGTCATACGGTCCCTGGCCCATTCATTCATGTCATACAAGTATTTGTCCCCCAATTCAATGTAACAAACTTATAAGACTTATATAGAAATAAGTAATTGGACAAATAACATACTTCAGATACCTTTATTAAGATATTACTCACAGTGTTCTGCCGGTGGATTCACCCTTGAGCTTGACCCTATATATTACATAACACATATGGGTCACAATCAGCTCAACCCGTTCTTAATTCATACATCCCTCTTAGGCTTCTTTCTTATTCTTTTAATTCATTTATAATGCTCAATGCATGCCTAAGAGTACTTAGAAGTGAAAGAGAACGGAAAATGAAACACATAACACTTTTACAAAATTTTCTAAGACAGGGGTCCCCGCTCGAGCGTGGGTTCTGCCTCTTGAACGGACCCTCATGGTCTGCAAAAGTACTGGTTGCTTCATATTTACGCTCGATCGTGAACTCAGACGCTCAAGCTGAAAGTCTCACTACATGGCTACCCGCTCGAGCGGACATGCCAAATTCTGGGTTTTCCAGAACTATTCTTGAGGCTCAAATTCAACATTCAAAGGCTCTAAAGCTCAAATTAAGGCACCAAAAATAGGGAAACACATTACATTACATGAGAATATAAGAGTATGACACCAAATTGTTCAAAATCATCATCTCATTCACAAATAATCCCCATTTCTTTTGTACGATCAATATCCATGCATTCAAACTTCATACGAAATTCATATCTCTACCAATTTCAACATGCATGTTAGTTTTTTACCCCAATTCATTTCAAATAGCACCAATGATGCTTATAACCATGAAACTCAACAAAACCATGCTTGCATGTATGCTTCAATGCTCAATCTTTCATAATTCGCATATTGCATGCTTGATTATGTAATTTCATAGGAATTCTCTATATGCATGCACGCATGGACTTCAATCTCAACTTAATCAACTCAACTCATGATCTAACTCACCATTTAGTCTTTAATTCACAAAATCACAACTCAAACTCATGAGTTAAGGGTTGATTACTCACCTAGGAGCTTTAATCTTCCAAACTTATGCTTAATTCTTGAGTTGGTCTTCAAATTATTCAAGCTTCAAGATCAAAACTTCAATTTCTTTCACCCCCTCTCTCTCTAGCCAACCCTCTCTCACTCTAAGGTGTAAAATCTGATCTTTGAGCTCCAAACAACAAAATGAGAGTGTAATTGGCCCTTTATATAAGCTCCCGTAATCACATTGTTTTAATACTAATTAATTGAGCACTATTTCATCAATTGAATCTATTTAATTTGATCTGAATCAATTTTCAATTAAATTTCACCGTAGGCTCTAAAAATTACGTTAATCACAATGGCATAATCAATTTTGGTTTTTGTGGCCGATAGGGCCTTTAATTTAAATTCCAAAGCAAAAAGTCAAACATATTTTCCTACGGTGAACAGATAGAAATTCAAAACCACGTATATTCATATAAATGGCACTCAAAATCATATCAAACACATAATCATATTCATAATAAAGATCAATTAGTATAATACTGAATAGGGTTATCACATATATACTACTATGAAAACATAAATATTAATTCAGTCTATTCCATGTCTTTATCATTTCCTACAAGTACGTATGAGCATTATTTGCATGGATATTTTGTGGAGCTCTAAATTTTAGTCTTTACGGACAAACTAGTTTTTTTTTGCTGATATGGCTGTTGTTTCTGGAGCTCTTCACTTGATTTTATAAATGTTCAAAGTAAAAGACGCTTGAAGTCTCTGTGTATAACTAATTTAATGTTGGGTAGCCTACGTATATCTGTAAACAAATTTTTATTTAGTTATTACTATGCTAACCAAGATTGTAGAAAATTGATGTGGAACTTCTGTTGAAATCATATTTTTTTGCTTATCTTGTTGAATTTATTATTTGACAAGTTTGCAATACATGTGTGATAAAATATTTTTTCCTTTTAGTTTTTGGTTGTGTTTGTTGCTTGATTTTTGTTTAGACTAATCATGCAATATTTGCCTAAGTTTAGTCAATATATTGAAATAGCAACAAAATTTTATCTATATTATTGCTATTTTTCAGCTTTATTACATGTATTTTTTTTTAGTTAAATCTCATAGAATTAGCACAATTTCAAAAAAAAAAAAAAAATGAAGCTATAATGGCGTTTTTCAAATGCCACTATTATATAGTGCCAATGGTTATATTTTTTAAATAGAAAAAAGTTATCACGACGTTTTTAAAATGTCACTAAATACTGGCGTGACGTCATGTTACCGTTATGTAGCACATTTAGAGGCATTTTAAAAAACGCCGCCTACAGTAATATAACGACACTTTTAAAGCACCATAAAGTTACAGCGACCGCCATGTCTTCAACATCTGGTACTAAGTGTCACAAAAAGAATTAACAGCGTTTTTATAACTATAACAACGTTTTTGAAACGCCTCTAAAAATCAAATTTTCAGCAGTCTGTGCGCGCTCTTGACACAACTGACATGGGTATACCACATAAGTTCTTGATATAGTTAGGGCATTTACATTGTGCATATTACTCTATCAAGACATGATTATATTTGGCTAAAGGTAAGTAAAAAATCAATCTACTCTATTAATTTTGCCTCTTCTAACATGTGGCTTCTTCTAAGTAGACAAGATGTGATATTTCGTAGGTAACTTTGTTGTTGTACAATGCCATTAACATTGTGGGGTGTAGTTTAAATTTGAGCATAGTATTGAAATTCTAGTAGGATTTTTTAATTCAGAGTCAACTTGTTACATTATTTAAAACCTTGTTATGTGATGTCATCTTTCATGTGTGTGCGCGCGCATTTGCGTGTGTGTATTTTCTTATAATATTGATATTGATATTTTAAATTTAATCTAATCTAATCACGATGTAATTCTAATTGTATATTATAAGTTGGAAGCTTAGGAGAAGTTGGTGATTGCATCACACCATAAATAAACTCATCAATTAGACAACTATAGCACACTAAGGACATTTATAAATTTAATCTTTGGTTAGTTGCTACACATTGAAAATAAAAATAAAAAATTATAAGACAAATATTAAGTGGGTTTTGGAATTACAATTATAGCCTTGGCTTTCTTATTTTCCTTCATTTTATTCCCAAGTATATCATTATTATTAAGTTTTGCACAATGCCCAATTGTATTTTAATTTAAAGAAAGAATAAAGATTGTGACCCACTTTCCCCCACCCCCTTTTGACCCCCTTTCTTTTTTGATTGGTCATTTTTTCTTGTTCTTTTTCTTTTTTTTCTCCTCCTCCAATCACCACCCACCACGTGTGTGTGGAGGTGGTGGGAGTTGAAGTTTGAGGGGGTCTAAATCACTGCTGTTAAAGAAATTTAGATGCCTACCAATTATGGTTAAAATCTTATATTATTCTTCATTTGGAAGTACAAAAATAGGATGTAAATGAAAAGAAAAAAAATTACGAAGAATTTTACTTTTGCTTGATTGTTGCTTTGGAATGGTAGGAGGAAAACAAAATATGAAGAGGGAAAATGGATTTTTTTTTTTTTTTTTAAAAAAAACTTTAAATAAAAAAACTCATTTTCTGTATAATGTAGTAAGAAAATAGTAAAAAAAAAAAAAGCTAAGTAAAGAAAAAAAAAAATTTCATAAGTAAATTATTTCTTTCATTGTCTTTTTCTTTTATGGTTCCTTCTCATTTCATTTTCCTTTCTTGTAATCAATAACCAAACGGAAATGGCAGGCATTAAAAAGAAAATTTTCTACTTAGCGAAGTGAAAAATTACGAAGCAAAAATTTAAAAGAAAAAAAAAATGAAGTTAACATATGATTATCGTTCATATATGTATCCATACTATTATGAAGTAAAGGTTGTTGGTGGTGTTGACACAAATGTATCAACATCATTTGAAATTTTTGTATAATTTATGCAAAGAGAAGGACGGGCCTCGGACCCATGACTATGGGTTTAATAATGAAGGTTTTTACCACTTGAACACACACAATATATATTTATCTTTGTCATTATTCTTATAATGTTTTTTTTTTTTTTTTTTTTTTTTTTTTTTTTTTTTTTTTTTTGAGTTGCACACGCATTGTGTGTGTGCGGACCGCTATTATATTATTATAAAGTAAATGTTGTTGGTGGTGTTGACACAAATGTGTCTAATATTTTGGGAGTTTTTGTAAAAATTATTTAAAGGGAAGGGCAGGTCTCGAATCCATTATTATGGGTTATTAAGGCTCTTATCACTTAAGTAACACACAATATATGCCTTCTTTTTGTCATTATTATTATAATATTATTTTTTTAGTTACACACATATCACATATCGCATGTGCAGACCACTAGTATAATATATGGAAACAAGTTGACATAGAGGAATTATCTAACACATGCTTTTTATACCAAAAACAATCTCATATGTAATCTCTCTAAAATTCTTCTCTAGTATTAACTTCCTTACTATGGAGAGGTTTCTTGAAAATAAATACATAACTAACCTTTGTATAGGTGCCAATAGATAGGAACACATTGGCAAATTTAATTTGTTGTATTTGTTGGAGATTGGCTAAAGATTCAGCTTGCCAACTAGCCATGCAAAGCTGGCCATGTGATCTCTTCTCCATGCTTGCCAACCAACAAAGGTGAGTTGGCCATGTGAAGAAAGCCACCGAAAGGAGAAAAGTAGGCTGGCAGCCAACTCACTTGAAACCTCTCTACCTCTTCTGTAATGTGCATATATAGAGAGGGTGAGAGCAGAGTTTATACACAGTGAGGTGAGCTAAAGAGAGTGAATACAAAGAGAGAAAATTATTCGGAGAGTGTTGTAATTCTTCTTTGTTCAATATAGTGAATCCACTGCCCGTGTATGTAGGCGACTTGCCGAACCACGTTAAATCTCTTGTGTTGTTGCTTGTTTGTGTTTCTTGGTGTGCCCTCGATCCACAACAATTGGTATCAGAGCTCAAGTGGTGAAAAATTGAATTTTTTCCGAAAGTGCCCAGATTTCGAAGTGCTCGAAATTCACTTTTGAGCATACCAGAAGCAAGATCTCAACGAGAGGAGTCCAACCAAGCAAAGAACAGCCCCAGAAGAGGTCCCATGCGCTACCACGCATCGTCTGAAGAAAGAGAGTGAAGCTCACTCTCACCACGCGCCTATACGCACCGGCCGCCGCTCGACGCGTCATCCCACGCGCTCCCACGCGTCACACGCGCGTATCCAGGTAGAATACGAGCCACGTTGCGCTATGTCAGTGCCACGCAGACGCCAGATCGCTGCACGCAGACGCCAAGCATTGTTATCGCGAGACGACATCGTCGCCACCACGTGTCAGACAGACAGACACGTGGCGTACATCGCCAAGACGACCGTTGACCAGTCAACCCGGCGGAAGGAGGTATCCGGTGTGACGCAAATAAGGTACACCCACAGATCTAAACTGTCCAAACTGTTTTGGCCAGATCTAAGTCATTCGGAGTCCGTTTTTGACGATCCAATTGTGCTTTCCAACTATTTGGAGTATTCCGGATACATCCGTACGGTCATTTTTTTGAATCGAAGTTTCTTAAAAAAAAAAATTAGTTTAATGGCAGAATCTACAGAGACCAGATCAACCGAGTCCAGATCAACTGAGTCCCTAAGTAATCCAGCGACTACAAGCCACTCTAGGCATTGGACCCCAGTGTCCCATGCTAAGTTCAAGGTAGAAAAGTTTGATGGAAGCAGTAACTTCAGCATGTGGAGATGCGAAGTTAAAGATATGCTTGTCTAGATGAACCTGCATTTAACTCTGGGAGACAAACTAGATGACCTGGATGGGATAGAATGGGAAAAGGTGAATCTCCTGCCCTGCAGTTCCATCCGACTTTGCCTTGCAAAAGAGGAGAAGTACGCCTTCACAGAATATGATATTGCGAAGAAGCTTTGAAAGGCGTTAGAAGATAAGTTCATGACAAAGAGCATTGAGAACCGGCTCTACTTGAAGAAGAGGTTGTTTCGTCTCGACTACAAGAAAGGTATTTCGATGAACGAACACCTAAACAATTTCAACAAAATTCTCACCGATTTGAAGAACTTGGATGATCATATTGGTGATGAAGATAAAGCACTGTTATTGTTGAATTCCTTACCTGACTCATATGATCATCTCATTACCACTTTACTGTACGATAAAGAAAAGATCAAGTATGTAGATGTTGCAAACACCTTGGTAAATAATGAGTTCAGAAGGAAAGATAAATCTGCAAACAGGGACTCAACATCCGAGACATTGACAGTCAGAGGCAGAACAAATAACAGGAGATATATAGGGCGAGGAAAGTCTCGCTCAAAATCCAGAGGGAAATCATCGGATAGAAGACGTCTTGCAAAAGACGAGTGTGCTGCTTGTCGCCAGAAGGGGCATTGGGGAAAAGATTGTCCCAATAAAGACAAGAAAGAAGAAAAGGTGAACGTTGCACGAGATGGAGATAATGGTGAAGGAGCAGCCTTCACAATTTCATTATATGGCCAGTCTGATGAATGGATAATAGATTCCGGATGTTCCTACCACATGTGTCCGAACAAGCAGTGGTTCTCGAGCTTACGAGAGTTCGACAGAGGAGTTGTGCTGATGGGCAACGACCAAGCTTGCCAGACAAAGGGGATTGGGACAATTCGACTGAAGATACATGATGGAACAATCAGAATTCTTGAAGATGTTCGGTATGTACCGGATCTGACAAAGAATCTCATCTCAGTGGGAGTTTTAGACTCCAAAGGTTACAGAGTAACCATGGAAGGTGGAGTCCTCAAAGTTGTTCGAGGAGCATTTGTTGCAATGAAGGGTACTCGACAGGGAAATTTATATTTCCTAGACGGCTCTACAGTCACTGGGAGAGTGGCTGTCTCCACCAGCTCAGAAGATGATGCATCAGACACTTCCAGACTTTGGCACATGCGCCTAGGGCATGTCGGTGAGAAAGCTTTACAAGGGTTGGTAAAGCAAGGCCTGTTGAAAGGCGCCAAGACAAGGAAACTTGAGTTCTGCGAGCATTGTGTACTGGGCAAGTAAACAAGAATCAAGTTTGGTACTGCTATTCATCGTACCAAAGGGATTTTAGACTATGTTCACAGCGACGTATGGGGTCCTTCCAAGAATGCTTCGTTGGGAGTTAAACACTACTTTGTGTCATTCATTGATGATTTCTCCAGAAGAGTTTGGATTTACACAATGAAGCACAAAGATGAAGTCTTGGACATCTTTCTTATGTAGAAGAAGATGATTGAGACCCAGACAGGCAGACGGATCAAGAAGCTCAGATCTGACAATGGTGGAGAATACACATTAGATCCCTTCTTTGAGGTTTGCCAGAATGCAAGGATAGTGAGACATTTTACAGTTCCTGGAACACCGCAATAGAATGGAGTTGCAGAACGCATGAACTGCACTTTGGTGGAGAAAGTCTGGTGTATGCTGTCACAGTCTGGATTAAGTAAGGCATTTTGGGGTGAGGCATTGAACTATGCTCATCATCTTGTCAACAGACTACCTACTGCAGCACTAGATGGTAAGACTCCCATGGAGGTGTGGTTAGGAGTGCCAGTTACTGATTATGATCAGCTACGTATCTTTGGATATCCAGCCTATTTTCATGTTACAGAATCTAAGTTGGATCCAAGAGCCAAGAAAGCCATCTTCTTGGGCTTCAGTGAGTCAAGGGATCTGAACTTTGGTGCCTGAATCAAAAAGTTCTCATCGAAGAGACATTACCTTTGATGAGTCTGCAATCTTTGAAGCAACAGATCCTCAGAATGAGGAAGCATTGAAGAAGTCAGTGCAGGTGGAGTTTGAGACTCCAGCAAAGACTAGTCAACCAATCAACCATCCTGAAGAAGTCTCAGAGGATAGCTCTGAAGAGAGTTCAGATCAAAATGAAGATCCAGAGGCTCCGCAACAATCAGAACCCATTGCAATCAGAAAAGGAAAAAGGATTACTAAGCAACCCAGTTGGATGACCGATATGGTAGCCTATGCACTTCCAATCATTGAAGACAATGTTCCTTGCACTTTCAAAGAAGCCATGTAGAATGCAGAAAGTGTCAAATGGAAGGAGGCTATGGATGAAGAGATCGGGTCACTTCACAAGAACCAGACTTGGGAGTTGGTGCAACTTCCAAAAGACAAAAAAGCAATTGGGTGTAAGTGGGTTTACACTAAGAAAGAAGGCATCCCAGGCAAAGACAACATCAGATTCAAAGCTAGATTGGTAGCTAAAGGCTATGCTCAGAAGGAAGGAATAGACTACAATGAGGTATTCTCACTTGTTGTGAAGCACACGTCTATTCGTATCTTGCTAGCTTTGGTTGCACAGTTTGATCTCGAGCTTGCCCAACGTGATGTCAAAACTGCCTTTTTACATAGAGATCTTGAAGAGGAGATATACATGTCCCAGCCAGATGGTTTCAAAGTTGCTGGCAAAGAGAATTAGGCCTGTAAGCTGAACAAATCGTTGTACGAATTGAAACAATCCTCGAGACAGTGGTACAAGCGATTTGATTGGTTCATGATAGAAAAAGAATACACAAGAAGTCAATTTCATCATTGTGTATATTTCCGTAAACTTTCCGACAGTTCCTTCATCTATTTGCTCTTATATGTAGATGATATGCTGATTGCATCTAAGAGCAATGTGGAGATTGACAAACTCAAGGCATAGTTAGCAAGAGAGTTTGAAATGAAGGATTTGGGAGAAGCAAAGAAAATTCTTGGCATGGAGATCAAGAGAGACAGGAAGAAGGGCACGGTTTGTCTGACACAAACCCAGTATCTGAAAAAGGTGTTAGACAGATTTGGCATAAATGGGAAAACCAAAGCTGTAAGTACACCATTGGCCCTCATTTCAAACTCGATTAGCCGATGTCTCCACGCACAGAAGAAGAACGGAAGCATATGGCACAAGTTCCATATGCAAATGCAATTGGTGCATTAATGTATGCTATGGTTTGTACAAGGCCTGACATCTCACATGCTATGAGTATGGTAAGCAGGTATATGTATGATCTAAGAAAAGATCACTGGCAGGCAGTGAAATGGATCCTAAGGTACATACATGGCACGGTTAATCTGGGATTGAAGTTCGAGAGAGATAACCGACTCGGGTAGAATTTGGTTGGATATGTGGACTCAGATTATGCTGGTGACTTGGACAAACGTCGATCAACAACAAGGTATTTAGTTACGCTTGCTAAAGGGCCGGTGAGTTGGCGGTCAACGCTTCAGTCAACAGTGGTTTTGTCTACTACAGAGGTAGAGTATATGGCAGTAACAAAAGCCTTTAAGGAAGCTATTTGGCTACACGGGTTGATTGAGGACCTGGGTACTGTTCAGGAGCACGTTGAGGTGTCTTGTGGCCGGTCAGTGCCATTTGTTTGGCAAAGAACCAGGTTCATCATTCCCGCACTAAGCATATTGATGTCCGTTTCCATTTCATCCGAGAAATTGTGAATGAAGGGGATATTCTGCTTCAAAAGATTAGTACTGTAGATAATCCAGCCGATATGCTTACAAAAGTGGTTTCTGGGATCAAGTTCCAACATTGTTTGGACTTGGTCACCATCTCTCGGAATTGAGCACTTTCGGGTGCAAGGCAGTGTTGATCGATCACTATGTTGGATAAGAGAATCCTCGCCAAGGTGGAGATTTGTTGGAGATTGGCTAAAGATTCAGCTTGCCAACTAGCCATGCAAGGCTGGCCATGTGATCTCTTCTCCATGCTTGCCAACCAACAAAGGTGAGTTGGCCATGTGAAGAAAGCCACCGAAAGGAGAAAAGTGGGCTGGCAGCCAGCTCACTTGAAAGCTTTTTTACCTCCTCTGTAATGTGTATATATAGAGAGGGTGAGAGTAGAGTTTATACACAGTGAGGTGAGCTAAAGAGAGTGAATACAGAGAGAGAATTATTCGGAGAGTGTTGTAATTCCTCTTTATTCAATATAGTGAATCCGCTGCCCGTAGACGTAGGCGACTTACCGAACCACGTTAAATCTCTTGTGTTGTTGCCTTTTTATATTTTCTGATATACCCCCGATCCACAATAATATTTGTATTTGTATGGAAATGGGTTTTTTTAACATTTCTATGTGATCTTCATGTGGCTGTCATATATAGCACCTAACTTCCTGAAACTAAAGTAGCTTCACTATCAAATTTAGGTCTAGCTTCTTTTCAGTTGGAAGATAAGATTAGACTTCGCTGTGAGATCCCTGTGGGCCACTACAATGCCTACTTTGATAATATGATCCGTTTGTTCTAGATTCACATGTGTACATCATTTATTAAAAAAAATTATTTTTATCTAATTTCTAAAAAGACGAGTGTGATAAAATTCTATAACTATTATAATTATCATATCAGCATGATTTTTTACTTTTTCTTAAATGAACTACATATATCGATCTAGAAATAAATTAATCATATCATCAAAGTGAATTCTACATTGTCTAATTTTCTCTTTCAACCGGAGTGAATTAAACCCATTAAGGCCTCGTTTGGAAACATGCTTTTTTAATAACTTTTTAACTTTTTAGCTAAAATGTAATGTAAAAAAAATTAGTATGTTTGAGATGACTTTTTACGAAAAGATATGCAAAAAGTAGAGTGAAAAAAGAATCTTTAACTTTTTAGTATGAATTATTAATTTTTTGATTTTTTTTAATAATTTTTTAACTTTTTAACTAAAAAAATCACTAAACTACTCAATCCAACACACTTCCAAACATGTCAAGCCTTTAATATGAACCAACAAAAAAAAGTATCAATTCAATTCAATTCAATGATTTTTTTTTTAAACCTAATGATCCTATGTAAAGCTGATGCTCTATAGCCCCTTGATGGTGTACTTATCCCAACTCGAATATGTTGACTGTCTAGGCTTGGTGGTGAGCCCTCATCAATTATTGGGGGTTGCATATTCTTTTGTTGGGAAATTGGCATATGCAATAAATAAATAATATCCTCACTTAAACAAAGTGCTTATGTTCTTAATAGCTGTCATCTTTATCCATTTCTCTCCTCTCCTCTCCACTCATATTCTCTTTTTTTTTTTAATTAATATTTCATTTTTATTTTTTTTATTTAAGTTAAATTGATAATGCTTGAGAAATTATTTGATAAAATTAAAATTTGAAAATATTTAACTGGTGTTAATATTATATTAAGTAAATTAACAACAAAAACCAAAGATGGTATTTGTAAATTTTAATAAATCAATCTTTAAATTAAATTAGATCCGTCACATTAATTCCTTTTTGACATCTTATTATGTCATGAATTGTATGTTCAATTAAATTACATAAAAATTAATATAGTTTTTTACTATTATATTACATGGCAGTTCAAATCTTTTCTTTTATAATATTTTAATTTAAAGTGATCGTATCAATCTAATTTACTATTGCATCTACCAATCTACGTTGTACATTATGAAACATAACCATATTTTAAATAAACCATGATCTGACATATCTTTTGTTAATGCTCTATTCTGTACTTGTATCATGGTTATGGCTTGATCTTTCAAGTCAATCGCTTTCTTTATTTTTCTCTACAACACTTAAAATCATGGTTGAATTTGCTCATTGATTGTCCCCTTGGTTGATCTCTAACCGGGGTGTTGTCTATGGACCACTCCACTCACCTTTCTGAAATTAAAATATGGTTAAATCAAAATCATCATGCTAACCCAACTAAGAATAATATTAAAAATTATCATAACATTACAAATAAATATTGTTTGATTTATTGGAATAAATATTTCAACAGAATAGTCATTCAGTTAGAATATCCTTTCTTATATTTGATTCAGTAAAAAAAATGTACATTGCAAATAAAATCATTATACATTAATCTAGAAGAATGAACATTCCATTAAGGTTGTGTTTTGATCATGTATTTAAGCAAAGATTTAAAAAATGAAAGGCAAAAAAAAAAAAAAAAGTAAAATGTGAATAAAATATAATTACATTTCATATACATTTTTCTTCTCTTTTTAAATTATTATCCAAATCCATAATTTAAACACAACCTTAACAAGAAGTTATTCTATTCATGAAATTATTATAACTAACCAAACACTGCCTAGAACTTCTATAATTAATATCTAATTAGGAAAGTGGCAATTCTCAAAACCCAATATAACCAACCAAAGAAAATAATTATTGTTTGGGCCTGAAATCCACCAAGGCCCAGCTCATGTAACCCAACCCAACCCACCCACCCTGGTTCTGACCTCTCCTAATCTAATCCTATTGCCAAACACATTCAATAATGTCTCCAAAACCATGCATTAATTTATAAATCATTAATTATTGTGCCTTATCCCCACAGGTTGGGTGAGTGTAGGAACCAATTTCCTAATTTTCCTCATAAAAATCTAATTTGACACTGATATTGTCATATGGCTCTTCCATCAAATCATTGAGCAATTTGACAATATTTGTGTTGTGGTTCATGTCAAGCTGCAATTGTTATAATATTTTATACATTACTTATATACAGAATGATGTGAATAATTTTTATATTATTTTCATTTTAAATTAAAATAACCATTATTATTTATAATTCAAAAATGTTACTGTCATTTAAAACATCCATTATTATTTATAATTCAAAAATGTTACTGTCATTTTAATTATGTTGAGTTTTATTCATAAAATTTATATTTGTTAATAAATTTGGTCGACACAATATATAAAACTTATGAATCTAAAAAATTAAAAATTAAATAAAGATTAAAAAAAAAACATAGATAAGATTATTTTACCACATGTCAGGTGGATTGTGTTACCCTCTATTCCTTTGAAAAATACGAATTGTACAGATTACAAAATCAGACATAACTTTCTGTACTGAATTTGGAAATCGGTTGCACTTTATTGGTGCCTTAGTAGTGGGTCCCTCACTTAGTGGAGGTTAATTTCTGACTGACAACCTTCTCGGGATCGTGCCCATGAAGCCGTGATAACACCACAAAATCCATTTTTTTTGGTCCAAAAAAAAATAAAATAAAATTTGAGATCGGATTCTACACTCAAAAAAAAATATTTTCCTTTTGAATAATGCTAGAGACCCCAAATATTCTACTAAAATTTTTACCAAATGTTTCACATGAGTGTGGGACCCACACAATGTGGGTCCCATGTGAGTCCCACACCCCATGTAAAATATTTGATAAAACTTTTAGTAGAATTTTTGGGGCTTTAGCATTTTTGTTTCCTGTTACATGTGAAATAAGGACACTGTTTTTTAGGTTTTTGTTGTTTACTTTGTCGGGATTTGTAAATTTACTACTTTGCCTTGTAAATATAAGCGCGTAGGCACTTTTTTTTGCCGTATGCAAACATATAAACCGAAACAAAATGTAATTACCCATAATCTAGATTCAGAAAACTACCAAGAAAAGTCTGCGTGGTTGGAATTAAATTAACGCATTGTGCCCTCTATGTTTAAAATACATGTGAACTATACATTTATATTTCTGAATAAAATTATGAATAAAAGTTCTAAATACGTAAGATTACTAAAAGAGAGAGAAAGTGAAGGTTGAAAAGTAGCAAAACAGAAAAGGTTTTTATAGAAAGGAAAAGAAAATTCATCTGAATCTTTGGCATCTTTGGCCGCCACAATTGAATTTTGCTTCAAATGGGATAATATAATGTCACTTTCTTCAAAGCATTGGAGTCCCCTAGTTCACTGGTTTTCTTTTTTTCTTTTTTTTTTTTCTTTTTTTTTTTTTTTTGGATACATCAGAAATATTCTGGTTTTCTTCTTCAAAGTTCGTTTTCTATTCCCTCTATAGCTTAGCAGTAGCTCAACCTTTCGGCTGTGTTTGATTGGGTGTTAAATGGATTATGAGAATGGGAATAGTAAATAAATAATATCACCAACCCACTTGTCTTTTTTTTTTTTTTTTTAGTGCCCATAGAATTGTTGGATGGCTGTGTTTGGTTCACTTTCATAGTTTCATTTTTCTTTTTTCTTTTTTTTTGAAAAAAAAACAATTTCACAAAAAAAGCTTCATATTTTTTAATTTGTTAAAATTGTTTCTAATCCAAAAAGATAAAATCATGTTAAAATGATGAGTATTTTTAAATTTTTGTAAGAAATTTTTTCAAAAAACTAATTTTGTTAAATAATGAAAAAAAAAAAAATCAAAATGACTGCATTATTAACTGTTTAGACCAGACTATTGGTCTAACCAAGCAAATGCCGAATTAAGAGAATTGAAAGGCAAAATTATATAATGTAAATCTCACATATTTTCAAATCTAATCTCTCATTTAATCCGTCCAAACAAAAGCGTCCTCAATGAATGTGTGGATCCCTAATGAGCATGTGTGTCGGGAATTTCATATTTTTTGTGTTGTGTTGTGTGTGACCTCCATCAACAGTTGGCACTTTGGTCTGAAGCACAAAGGTGAAGTGTCACATTTGAAACGTGGGTAACTCCCTTGGAATCTCACGAGGTAAATAGTAGTTTTTCAATTTTTTATTTTTATTTTTTTTCCCCCTCCGACTTTGAGGACCATCCTACTATGCAACTAAGGGATTGTTTGGGATAAATTAAATAAGTGTAATTTTTAATTTTTTATGAAATATGAGTTGGGTATGGGTTGATTTGAAATAATGTAGTAGAGAAATATTGTTACTTAAATAAATGATGTGATTTAAATAGGATTCTAACTTTTTAACTTTTTGACTTTTTTTTTATTATGCCAAACTAAGCCTAAGTTTTATTTGGCATGGATTATGACTATTTGAGTTACGTTTGGCATTGATTATTGTAGTTAACTTTTTGTGGTGGAATTTTTTTAGTGTCGTTTGATTTTTATTTTTGGTTTTTTTTTTTAAATTTTTATAAAAAAAAAAATATAATAATTATGGTTTAAATGTGACATTTTGTCTTATTGACTTATATAACCTATTTTGTCTTTTTATACTTTTTTAGTCCCAAAATATTTACCAAACGGGAACTTAATATATCTGTTTTTTAAGAAAAAATTATATTTATTGTACTTATTAACAAACCAAATAGCAGACTAATAATTTATGTAATCCTCTACTTAATTAAAAATAACTTCTCTCTCTAAACTTTGAAAGTTTTTCTATCTAAACTTTTATCTCCCAAGAATTTTGATTGTGAGAGGCAGCCAGGTAAGGAAAGGGAGTTCTGGCGGCCTTCGACCTTCTATCCCCTCCTCCTACCCCTCTCTTCCCTTTCTCTTATTTCTCTGCTTAATAACTTGAAAATTTTTAGCTTTCCACATTTGTCCCTCCTTTTGTGAGGTGTTTCTCTCCTCTTTGCCTTAACTTTTTGGTCGTGACCTTCACCAGATCTGTTGTTTCTCTTCTCCTTCACCCCACTCCGACGTCACCACCACGTCATCTCCTCATGTTGAACACCATCAACATGATCTGCCGTCTTCTACCTCTTCTCTGCCGGATTTACCGCCTCCCAACACCCAAATCCGCTGCCTTCCACCGCTGGATACGTTGTCACTACTACCTGGACATTAAATTTATTCTATTATCGAACTTTTATGGTTGACTTCTGTTTTACAGCAATGCTAAGTATTATGAAAATTTTTCATAAAAATAATTATGAAAATTTTTTTACCCTTGAATTACACTTAGAATAAAGCATCACGCACAAATCAAGGTAATCCAAGGATCATAACTCTTTCATGATCATTTTCATGAAAAAATTTTCATGATCCCTAACTTTTCTCTCTGTTTTATAATATGAATGTTATGTCTTGATATATATCCTTAATACTTCATTTGAGATTTTTTTTTTGAACAAGGTTTTTCTTAGGCCTCGTTTGGGAACAGGCTAATTTAGTAATTTTTTGGCTAATTGGCTAAAAAGGTTGGTAAGAAAAACCTGTATGTTTGGGCCAACTTTTTGGCTAATTACGAAACGACGTGCAAAAAGTAGAGAGAAAAGGGAATCTTTGACTTTTTGGTATAGGTTGTTGGCTTTTTGGCTAAAAAGGTAACTTTTTGGCTAATTGGCTATTTTAGCCTCTTGCCAAACGAGGCCTTAGTTTGGTGTAAACTTCTTGCTAATTTCCTTGTAAGTACTGCTTGGCTAACATTTCTTTAATGGAAATTACTATTGATTAAAAAAAACTACTTAATTAAAACATAAAATTAAGTTTGGTTAATGATTGGTTTATCAATTTCATTTGTTTAGTTATTTATTTCGATAAATAACACAAGATTATTCACATAAAATTCCATTCAGAACAATCTCACGTATTTCATTGGAGGTAAAATGAAAAAAAAAAGAAGAAGAAGAAGAAGAAGAAATTTGTTGACTTGAGCATGGCATGGCATGGCATGACTTTATGAAGTTATGAATTTTAAGATTGTATTTAAAAAAAAAAAAGAAAAAAAGAAAGATAAGTTAAATTTCTTTTCTATTTCTGTTTTACCTTTGAAGATCTCATAGATTCTAGCTCCAAAAAAAAAAAACCTTCATGGCTGCGCATAGTAATTTAGAAAGAAAAATGAAAAAAATAAATGAAATATAAATAAAATATATATTTTTTTTTTTTCCTTTCTCCTTTTAAAATTTCATAGATTTGTACAAGATTTGAAAATAAAAGGAAAAAAAGTGAGAAAAATACACATGAAATATAAAAGTATCTCCACCCAAACCTTTAAAATTTGGTGTGTCAAATTTTTTTTTTAGAAGACTTGGGTAATAAATTGGTATATGTCAATTTGACATTGAAACTCTTCACCCAATATGTTAAATTTATTATTATATTATTTTTAAAAATAAAATTATTTTATTTGGTGGACTTAAAATAAATGGGTCCGTTTGGCAAGTTGGTTTGTGGCTATTTTAGTCACAAAAGACAAATAGATTATTTTATTCAAAACAAACAAAACATCACATCCAACTCATTATTACACTCTTCTCTCACAAAAAAAGTAAAAAATGTTAAAAAGTCAAAAAAATCCTTCCCAAATCAAATTTTTTAGCCCAGGCTAAAATAGCCAAAAAAGTTAAAAAATCAAAAAACCAACCTATTTTCCAAGCGGAGGCATGTTAAATTTGACATATTGAGTTCCCGCCAAATGTCAACTTAACATTTGACATATTGGATGGATTTCATTCTTCATGTCATAATAGAGATATTGTCCTACCACATAGGATTTTACATTTCGATTGAAGTTGCTCTAAGGTATTTTTTTTTATAAATTTTTTTATCTAATTACACACTATAAAAAATTAGACTCCAAAAAAAAAAAATCCTATAACAATTTAAGAAAACAATAACTAGATAACAATTAAATTTTAGAGGAGTGTTGTGCCAACACAAGTGTTAGGCTTATTTTGGTAACAAAAATGTTTAAGAGCTCTAAATTAGAAGTTTTAGGGGAGTTTTAATTTGTCTTTTTCCTAGTGCACAGTATCATAGGTTTTGGTAATTAGGAAAAGTCTTTTTATTTATTTTTTAATTTTTTAAAAAAATATATTAAAATAAATGATATGATTTAAAATAAATCAATAATATATATATATATATATTTTTTCTAAGTTGTCAAAACGGGGCTTAGGCCTCGTTTGGGAACAGGTTAATTTAGTAACTTTTTGGTTATTTAGCTAAAATGTGATGTAAAAAAAACTAGTATGTTTGGGATGACTTTTTGACTTTTTACGAAAAGATGTGCAAAAAATAGAGAGAAAAGGAAATCTTTGACTTTTTGGTATGGGTTATTGGCTTTTTAAGTAACTTTTTGACTTTTTGATTAAATAAATTTCTCTTGCCAAACGAGGCCTTACTATAATAGACACTGAGCCATTTACATAAAACAGTCGGAAAAAAAAAAATTACAAAGCCAATTTTAAATTATCTTCTCAAAACACTTCACTATCTACCTTGTAAGAGGTTAGGTAGACTTTAGGACAAAACTGATCCGAATCCAAATCCTGCATGATTAATAATATGATGAATCATCAACCAAAACTTATCTCGATTGGTTTTTTAAGTTCTTTTTTTTTTAATTCAATTTTTTGCGCTTCAATGTGATTTTATTTTCAAAAAAAATTCGTCTGTGGGAAATAATTTTGAGAGTTTGATTTTGTTCACACAGTATCAAAATATGTGAACAAAATATAAATTTTAATTAATTCAAAATAATAAAATTCATAATTTTAAGTAGAGTCAATATACCAATAAAATTAATTGTTTGGATACACTTGACCCAGTTATGGGCTATTTTAGGAAGATAGTTAAAAGTCATCTTTCAACTTTTAACCTATTTTGAGTAATATCATCTCTCACATTTTTTATACATTTTTTTCAAAAAAAGCCAAAAAAAATTTAAAAGCCAGCTTTTAACTATTTATTGAAAAATTTAACTGTGCTTGGTTATCAGTTTTTCAAAACACTTTTCAGAAAATTCTACTTTCTTATTTTCCGTATTTTTTTTGTTTTTACTGAATTTTTTTAATATTTTAATCAATTTTTTTACTTTTTAAACACACCTAACATAAATACACCTAAAAACTAAAAAATTTATAAAAAAAATCTTTTAAAAATTCACTAAATATCAAAAATACAAAAAATAAGAATTCAAGACATTTTTTGTATATCTATGTATTTATTAATTTTTTAAAATATTTTTTCATAAATTTTTTACTTTTTAGATACCTTTAACTAAGGTGCATCTAAAAAAGTAAAAAAAAAATGTTTAAAATTTAAAAAATATTCACTAAAAACAAAAGAATACGAAAACCAAAAAACTCAGTTTTCAAAAAACTTAATCCAGAAAACTCAAACCAAACACAGTGAAAAAATTTTTTTCTTTCAAGTACTTTTATCCAAATTAGTCTATAAAATATTTTTATATTTTAATAAGTCCTATTATTTTAGATATTTGATCTCCCAAATCTTAATTATCATATTTAAGGTATTTTATAGATAATTTTACCTTTACAAATATTTTTTGAACCATTAATAATTTGATGATATGAACATTTATATTAAAAAAAGTTTGATAGTATGAATATTCACGGCACCGATGTGAACGTTTACATCATGAAATATTTACTATGTCAATGTAAACATTGATGTACGTTTTACCATATTATTAAGAGTATTTTAATAATTATGTCATCTATAGAATTTATTAAAACATAAAAAAATAATTTGACATAAATATAATATAAGTAGGTGAGTAGAGATTTATAAACAAATGTCTCTAATCTATTCCATTACTTACTATGTTTTAAGGGAAAAGTTAGGAATCATGAAAATTTTGTCACGAAAATGATCATGAAAAATTTATGATCTTTGAATTACCTTGATTAGTATGTGGTGCTTTATTCTAAGTATAATCCAAGAGTTACAAAACTTTCATGATTATTTTTATGAAAGATTTTTCATGATATCTAGCATTGCTAATGTTTTAATAACATCATTAGTTTTCTTTGGATAGATCTCATTTGTCCTTTAAGGAAGATTACAACTAATTCAATGCTTTCATACTTGAAAAAAAATCAAAACGAGAAGACTTAACTAAAATGCTTAATGCCATTTGATTTAAGTTTTGTTAATTATTTTCCTTTTTCTGCCAAGTATAACAAGAATTTATATAATTTTTCACCTCTTTTTCTTCTTCTATCCTTTCCTTTTTCTTTTGGGACACTGGAAACGGCCACTTCACTTTTCGAGATGAAGTACAAAAAGGGTATTTGTTTCAGCTTTTCAGAATCAACTTATGACTTTTAGCTTTGAAAAAGTTATTTTGGACTGTTTAGTTAAACTTATTTCAAACAGCTTCTGATTCTAACAGCTTATTTTAATTAAAAAAAGCTGATTCTGAGAAACTGCTCACCCTTTGCTTCTGATTATCATCTTTTTTTGTGGACATGTTAATTTATGGTTATACTCTTAAATTTTTTTTTTTTTTTTTTTTTAAAATAAAAAAAGACTCAAATGGACTATAGATTATTATTATTATTTTTTATGAGAAATGTAGACAAATAAAAAATAAAAATTAATTGAAAAAGCTATTTCACAACTTATTTAACAAACACTATTCAGCAACTTAAATCTAAAATTCAACAGTTACACCAAACAGATTAACAACTTCTGATTAAAGTCATAATCTATAATTTATTAAGTTATAATCTATAAGTCAAATTACACCAAACGGGCCAAAGTCAAGTATGATTGCAAGGTTGGTGATTTTAATTTTGAAAATGATTTGGTGCGAATAAGGCTCCCTGAATCATGAATTGGTGAAACGACGCCGTTTCACCAATTCAAAAATTCTTTTTTTCTTCCTCCACCAAACAGAGAGGGAAAGGAGAGAGAGAGAGAGAGAAAGAGAGAAGAGCTGGAGAGGAGATCGTCACGATCATCGCCTTGTTGCCTCGCCTTGCCTCGGCCGACTTGTCGCCTCGCCTCTACCTCCAGCCCCATTTTTTAAGCCCCCTCCAGTCCCTCTTCTTCCCCCTCCTCCTCCTCCTCCTTCTTCTTCTTCCATCTTCTGCTGGAAAAAAAAAAAAATACAAAAACGAGGTCATTTTTGGAATTAGGAGCATTCGGGGCTGTCAAATTCGGGCTCTCAATCGGAGCTCTTTAATTTTTTGTCTAGTTGGTCTTGCTAGAATTCAAACAACATTAATTAAGGTTGAGATTGTTTTATTCATTTTTCTTGAAAAATTACAATTTTTTTTATATTAATTTTCATACGGTATAAAATTATTTAACACTCTTAAGAACACAACCTTGTATAGTGTTTTAAATCGTCCAAAAGTAATGAATATATAAGGGTAAATTATGAATATATCCCTTGAGATTTATTTAAAGTACAGTTTGCCTTCTATGATTTGAAAAATTAAAAATGCTCTATGTCAGAATTTTTTATTTAACAAAATTAACAAAAAAAAAAATGAAATTCATATTGGGAGATTGACTAATAAATCTTATATTTTGGATTTGTAATTCATAGTCTAATATTTTTTCTTGTGATTTATTTAGTCTTTTTGAGTTTATAATAATTCATTTATCCTCCACATTGGAGTGTCACATTTGAAAAAAATACACTAAATAATTTTTTAGTGTCACATCATACCCATCACGTTAGAATGTCGTATTTTAGAAAAGTACACTAAATAGTTTTTAATTTTTTTAGAGGTTACATCATATCCGCTACGTTAAAGTATCACATGTCACATTTGGAAAAATATACTAAGGAGTTTTTATGTTTTTTAGGGTGTCACATCATCTTGACTGCGTTATTCGCTTTGAAATAAAGTACACTAAGAAGTTTTTATTTTTTTTGAAGTGTCACATCATATCAAATATATTATCACATTAGGGAAAAGTATACTGAAGAGTTTCTATTTTTTTGGAAAGTGTCACATTATATTCGTCACGTTGTCACATTAGGAAAAAAAAATACACTAAAGAGTATTTTTTTTTGAGTAAAAATTTTGAAATGTCGCATCATACTCGTCACGTTGTCACATTAGGAAAAAGTACACTAACGAGTTTTTTTTTTAGAGTAAAAATTTTTAAGTGTCACATCATATACTCGTCATGTTGTCACATTCAAGAAAAGTATATTAAGGAGTTTTTAATTTTTTTAAGATTATCACATCGTTGGAGTGTCACATTTATACCTACCATATTAGAGTATCACATCATACATGTCACATTAATAAAAAAAAGTATAACTGTTCACCAAAATACTACCAAAATAAAAAATAGGGCCACAAGGAACTAAACTCTCCATTAATAGGACTTAACATTAATAGAAAAATTTTTAGACTAATTAGAGTATTTGTTTGTGAGATGAGATTTATTAGTAAATATCTCATTCATAATTTCTCTCATATACAATAATAAAATTACTTAAATTATTAATTGAAACATATTTCTAATATCATTAATAACTGTTAATTGACTTTATAATTTATTAATAAAAGAGGCGGTTTGTTATGAAATTAAAAATATCAAAAGGTGAAATGTAATTTTCAGAACCATAAGGGGTGATTCGTATTTTAATCAAATTTTAAAGAGTGTATTTATAATTTACCCTATATATAACCATCTTTTATTAATTTAGGAATAACATAACAACTTACTAAGGCCTCATTTGAAAACTTAAAATTTTAGTCAAAAAATTGTTATAAATTATCGCATACTATTTTTATTTTTTATATATTTTTTTTAATAAAAAATCAAAAAAATTAATTAAAATAATCAATCACCAAACTGGGCTTAAGATTAGCACATCTTTTAAAATTTCATTATATAAAGCTCGAGTCAACATTTCATTTAAGGGTCGCCAAAGAGCAGAGTGTAGTGTTATGTCATAATCGCGATTTTGTTTATCAACCAAACCGATTGAGAAAAAAATAAATTTATAAAAAAATGTATACCGGTAAGAAAGAGGAAAAAACAAGCAAACAAACATACAACTTCTATGGATGTGAGTTTAAATTAAGTTGGAGTTATTTTAATCAAAATAATAATAATAAAAAAAAATAAATAAAGCCTTAGTTGAGGATGTAAGTTGACTTTTTAATCTTTTAACTTTTTAATTATTTTAATTTAGAGTTAAAAAGTCTCTTTTGAAATAAATTTTTTAATTTTTCTTTACTTTTGTGAGAGAAGAAATAAAATAATTATGAATTAGATATGACATTTTATCTTATTTGACTAAGATAATCAATTTTATATTATATGACTATTTTAGCCCAAAGTAATATCTCAAACATAGCTAAAATAAACTTTTTAAACTTAGATTAAAAGTTATCACATAATTATAATTATTATATTTTTTTTTCTCCCAAAAATTAAAAAAATTAAAAATCCATCCTAAACAAGATTAGTTTAATCCCAAAATAAAATAATTAAAAAGTCAAAAAAAAATCAACCCATGTCCCAAACCAAATCAGAATTTAGGAAAAGGTGCTGCTCAAAGTTTTAGAAAAGAAAAAAAAAATAGAAAAAGAAAACTTGAAAAGGCAAGTGAAAAAAGCCATAATGCCCTTTATCAAGATAGAGGAGGGTATGGTGCCAAATATGCCAACGAATAATGTTCACCCATTGAAGTAATTACTATTAATTAATGAGTGAGAATAAAAGCTTAAAATATATGAAATTAAAAAATTAATAATATGATAAGACCCATGATTTATTTAAATAAAAACTAAATGAAAATGAAAGGAAACAAAAAAAATAAGAAAATAAAGAGGTCGGTTGCTTGCATTCGACGTATCTGTTGGTCTGGGCTCGGAGTTAGGTTCGGATTGTAGACTTCGTGAGGATAAGAACAGAACCACTTTCTCTCCTCTTTCTCTCTCTTCATAGACTCCATCTCTACAATAACCCCCTGTTTCTCACCGCCTCACTCCTCTTCTAAAAGCCCCTCTCTCTCTTCACTTTCTCTCTCTATACATACCTACAAACACTCTATCTCTCTCTAAGGAAGAGGAAAATAAAAAACTAAGCACTGTCACTCTGATTGTTCAAACTGGCGATCGACAATCAAGAAACCGCTGTCCGTGAAATCAAGCCTAAGAACAGGCGAATCATGGTAAGAAAGAACTGTTTTCCTGCATTTTCCCGCATTTTCCTGCATTTTCTTTTGTTTGCTGGACTTTTATGATATGGGTTTGAGCTTGTTGTTCTGTTTTGACTGATTGGGACTCTGTTTTTTTTTTTTTTTTGGTATGGTGTGTAGGGAGCTGGAGGTCCTGACGAAGAAGAGAACCGGTGGCCGCCGTGGTTGAAGCCTCTGCTGCGAGAGAGCTTCTTCATTCAATGCAAATCACACGCCGATTCACACAAGAGCGAGTGCAATATGTATTGCTTGGATTGTATGAATGGTGCTCTCTGTTCTCTCTGTCTCACCTACCACAAGGACCACCGTGTCATACAGGTTTGATTCTCATTGCTAAATGCTCTCTCTCTCTCTCTCACACACATCTGGGTTTCACCTATTTTGTCAAAATAGCAGCCTTTTCCATCACACACACACAAAAAAAAAAAAAAAATCATCTGTTTTTAGCAATTGGATCTGCTTTTCTTGGTTTCAATATAGCTCTCTTCTCCTCCAAGAAATCCCAATTTGCTCTATGGCTGGCTTTGTTTTTTGGCCTAATTGGTGAATCCTATAGGCTTAAATCAGTGTTCCTCTATTTGACATTGTTGATCTCTATAAACATGAATACTTGTATGATTTTTTTTTTTTTAAAAAAAGTTGTTGACTGGTGTTGTTGATTGTTGTTTATATGACAGATAAGGAGGTCATCATACCATGATGTGATCAGGGTTTCTGAGATTCAGAAGTATTTGGACATCACATCAGTACAGACCTACATTATCAACAGTGCGAAGGTCGTGTTTCTGAATGAACGGCCTCAGCCTAGGCCTGGCAAAGGAGTCACCAACACCTGCGAAGTCTGCGAGCGCAGCCTCCTGGATTCCTTCCGTTTCTGCTCTCTCGGTTGTAAGGTACTAACAATGTTCTCTCAAATCCATTCAAATGTCCTTCAAAATCCATTAAATCTGTGTCTTTTTCTACAATTTTGACTAAAAAATTGAAGAAAATTGAATTGGGTATTACCCAGAAAATGCTCAACCTTATGGCTTCCATTGAAATTTGTAAGCTTTAATACGAAAATTCACTACTTTCCAGGGAATTTTCTCGAAGAATCTTAATTGGGTTTTCTGGGTTGATTATGATTATGATTATGATTATGATTATGATTATGATTGTTTGATTCGCAGTGATCATCGATTTTAGATTGGTATTATGAGGAATTGAATTTTGGGTATTTTGAGTCAATTCTAATCGATCTTTTACAATTGCAATGGAATACAGATTGTTGGCACATCGAAGAATTTCGAGAGGAAAGGAAGTACTCGCCGGAGAAGAAGCTCCGGGCGGCGGCGTCGGACTCGGAGAATTCATACAGCAACAGCAGCAGCAGCCGTGGACCACCGCAGAAGAGCAGCAGCAACCACCACCACTACCACAGCTTCACTCTGTCAACGCCGCCACCAACTGTGGTTAATTACAGAACTGCCAAGAGAAGAAAGGGTATTCCCCATAGAGCCCCTATGGGAGGACTCATCATAGAAAACTAAAAGCCCCCCACAACTTCCCCTTAATTACTCTCAAACCCCACCTTTACAAACTAGTAATCATAATGAACACTAGTGCTTTTTTACCGAAAAGGCCAGTGTTTGGGGAAACCTTAGCACTACTACTACCCAACTCCTCTAATGTATTGTGTTGTATATATAGAAGCAAGCTGATAGAAATATGAAGGGAATAGAAGGGCTAGAGTGAGAATAAGACAATGGGGAATGACTAAATGGGTGAAGATGAAAAAGGTTGGAAGTTTTTAGCTGAAAAATATATATAGGGTGCTTGGTTAGAGTGGTTTTTTAATGTTACACATAAGGTTTTTTTTTTTTTTTTTTGACTTTGTTATGGTCTGATAAAATTGTAAATACTGTTTTCTGGTAAGGGTTAGAGGGAAATGACAATGTAACTCCTTGGAAATAAAGGAGGGTGTCTATATGTGGAATTTCAAATAATGGGAAGTACTACTATTTGGCTATTTGAGTGTTTGACACATTATTATTTTTTAGTTGACACTTTAAATTATTGCTTTTTAAATTTGAAAATTTAATAAATATTTAAATAAAAAAATATATACCGGTGTGTATTAATATTCATACTAGTTTTTTTATCAACAATGATTCATCCCACTAAAAACATCACCACTAATAGCACTAATGCATTAAAAAAATAGAAAAAAAATAAAAAAAATACAACTCCAAGACCAAAATATCACATCATTTTTTTTTATTTGATGGTATAATTATAAATATAAAATGTATTTACTAATTATGTGAATTGAAAGGGGCGAAATTATGATGACCTCTACTCTTTTGATTGGGCAGAGTTTGCTTTAATCGGGAATGAATGTTGTCGACATGTTTAAGAAATGCAAGTCGGACCGGAAAGTGGAGTTTTCATGGTGAATAGGTGAGTGACATGTACGAATTTACTATGGGGAGCATGCTTAATAAAACAAGTTGGACAGAAAATGGAGTTTTTTTGTAGTGAATTGCTGAGTAATGCATAATAACCTACTATTGGAAGCATGATTAATGAATGAAAGTTGGACAGGAAGTGTAGTTTTCTGGGGTGAATAGGTGAGTAACACGTAAAGATCTACTATTGGAACGAGAATAATAGTTGAAAATTGCTTCTTATACCTTAAAGGATAAGGACCAAAATAGGAATCTGCTTAAGGAAGGACTCGTGTATCTTAAGTAGTTGATAATATAATAACGGTTGATGTGATGATTAGTATTAAGGTCAAGTTTGGAAAGATTAAATAAGTGTATTTTTTGACTTTTTATGAAATATGAGTTGGGTTTGGGTTAAGTTTGAAGTGATGTGTTAGAGAGGTGATGTGACTTAGATAAGATAATGTGACTTAAATAAGATAATAATTTTTTAATTTTTTAACTTTTTTTACACATTTCAAACTTAACCTAAGTATAATATTGTGGCTATTTGGAAACCGTAGTAAAAAGTTAGGTTTTGCAACTTTATAAAAACGTTACAGCAGTTACAAAAGAAACAAAAATTATTTGGGAAGTGTGCAAAACGTATGGTGTGAAATTACGTAACCATCTTTCATGTTTACATCTTGAGGGATAGGGCAAAGTATAAATTTCCTAAGTTGGATGGAATATTTTGATTATTTTATTATGATGTGACATTATAAATAAATATTAATTTAAAATGTAAAAAAAAAAAAGACTTTTACTAACTTTTTAAGTCACTTTCAAAAAAATTAAAAAGTTTAATTAAAAGTCAAAAATCAACTTTTAACTATGTTTTCAAAATACCTCATTATTGAGTTATTTATAATATTTATTTATTTATGAGAATGTGTAAAAGTATTTTATATTTTTTCAAAAAAATAATTTTAAATGTAGAAATAAATTAAATAAATTGAAAAAAAAATTAAAGATCATGCTAACAAGTGTACTAGAGGCACAAGAAAAAGAAAAAAATGATTCAAAAATTTAAGATATTTTTTTATAAACTTTATAATACTATTCACTTAATTTTAAATAAATTAATCCGTTCATTATTTTCAAAATATTTTTTACATATTTTTTTTCATTAAACAATATTCATTGGAAACTTGTTAATGTTTGTCAAAAAAATAATAATAATTATTATTATTATTATTATTATTATAGTGAAGAGAGGAAGGTAGTTAATTTTTACTTTTCTAAGATGAAGTTTGATCTCTATTAAATAATACAAAAAATTAAAAAGTTATTATTTTATTTAAGTCCTATCATCTTATTTAAATCACATCATCTCTCTAATATATCACATTAAATTTAATTTAAATTTAATCCAAACCTAATTTATATAAATTAATAATTTAAAAAATATATTTTTTTAAAACATCTCAAACCAATCTTAAATTTTAATGAGAAAAATAAGGGCACTAAAGTATATTTTAGTAGTGTAAAGTGTCTATTTCTAGAAAATAATGACCGGTGCTAGTAACTTCCGGACATGGGTCCCACGGAGGCCGGCTCGTGGGATAGGTGTAAAACGTTTGGCAACTGTCGTTTCAGTACGTGTCGGGTGTTGATTGGTTTACGGAAAGCCATGGTGTTCTGATTCTCGGAATCATCAATTGGGTCAGCCGCCCTCGAATGTAATCTCTCGATGAGGAAAATTATAGGGAGAAAGTTTCTCTCCGGAAGGTCTTGTTGACCATCTGTGCATCTTTTTTGGAATTGGTGTGGCTGCTGTGCGGGGTGTACAACAGCCACACCTGTGCAGCCAGTTATTTTTTAAGTTTATTTTGATAATCTGAATTATTTATATTTTAAAATATATTAAATAGAATATATTTATAAAAAATTAAGTTAATTAAATATTGTTTACTTATTTAGTTACTCACATTTGTATTTATTTTAATACTTTAAATTACAATTATTATTTATTTTTGTAAATATAAATGTGAATGGATGAATGAATAAACGATATCCGATTAACTTGATTTTTTACAAGTATGTTTTACTTGATTTATTCTAAGATGTGAACGGTTCGAATTATCAAAATAAATCCCAAAAAAGACCCAAATGACTGCACAACAGTGACTATTGTGCACCCCGCACAGCAGGCACCTCAATTCCATCTTTTTTTGGGCTCGTCCAGATTATTTAAGTTGTTTAATGTGTAGGACTTTTCTTAAGTGTGCAAGGCACATGGTATGCAAACCATTTACGTCTTTCTGTTTGCCTTCTATTTTATGTTTACACCTTACACTTACACTCTTTGTGTTGGTTGCATATGGTGTGCAACTTTAAATGTTGCACACTATAACAGGACTCTAATGTGTAATATTTATTGAATATATTATTATTATAAAAAATAGATTTGACTTCTTTTTATTTTGAGATTTTAATTTGAGAGAATGTTTGAATTTGATAGATTGATTTAAGAAGTGGCTTTAGTGATTTAAACCGTCAACTTTATAAGATTTGTTGAGTAAAATATTCATGTAAATAATGAAGATGATTGAATATCAGTAGTTATATATTTGAATTATATTTGTTTAAAAAAAATAAATGACAAATATAATTTCAAGAATAATTATTTATTTCTTATAATATAAATTTGATTCAAACATATAACTATTGATATTTGATCATCTTAATTTTTTACATAATTATTTTTCTCAACGGGTCCTAAAATGTGAATGGTTTGAATGATTCAAATCGATCCCAAAATGGACTTACTAAGCCCAAAAGTTCTCTCAAATTAAGATGACTAACTTAAAAGAAGTCAAATCCATAAAAAATTATGTGATTGAATATCGATAATTACTTAATTATATTACACTATTGATAATGACTTATTTTTAAAATAATATATATCGTTGATATAAATTTGATCTATTTAATTGATTATCGATATCTGACTAATGTAATTTTTTGTAGAGATTATATACTCAATGAGTCTTAGATATTAAACGGTATGAATTATCGAGATAAACAGTTTGAATTATCCAAATTATATTATGGTTTTGTTGTTTGGTTCTAATTTTTAAACTCAAATTTTCTAAACATTAATTCTTTTTATTTTTTGTGTTTTTATTTTTTGTTTTTATTGAATTTTTTTAATATTTTAAGTAAATATTATACTTTTAAAATACCCCTAATATAAATACACCTAAAAATTAAAATATTTATAAAAAAAATATTTTAAAAATCAATAAATACACAAAAATATGAAAATTATATTTTTGTGTATTTTTGTATTTAGTGGGTTTTTTTCACAGATGTGATACTTTGTGAGTGTATTTATATTAAGTGTATCTAAAAAATAAAATAAAAAATTCTTAAAATATTAAAAGTATTTAGTGAGAACAACAAAATATGGAAAACAAAAAAAAAAACTTAATTTTTTGAAAAAAAAAATTCAAACCAAACAAGATTAATAATTTAACTAAATTTTTTATTATAAAATGTTTGAGACCCGGAATTTTTTTTCACTATTCTACCTACAATGATATATCAGGATAAGTGTTAATTTTTTATTTATTACACATCCCATCATTGAAAGCCCAATTCTCTTGCCAAATCATTTTAGATAAATTTATGGATCAAATATGTGGTCTCTAGCATTGATACTCTTTCTTATTGGTTGAAATAGTAATTAGGCCTAGTTTGATTTGTGATTTTTTTAATTAAAAACTTCAAAAAAATGATACTCTCTCCGTTCCAAAATATTAGTTTTTTATTTTATTTTTCATTGTCCCAAAATATTAGTTCATTATCAAAAATCAAAGACTAAAATAATATGAATTTTCTACTTTTCTTTTCTTTTAAATTCATTAACAACACAAAAAAAGTACAATTATAATAATTGATATTCTCAAAAAAAATATACTATCAAAAAGGATAATTTTGAAAAATTAATATTTTTAAAGTGTACTAATTATATTGCTAAAAAAAAGTTGAATTTCCCAAAGGGACTATTATTTTAGTATGAAGGGAGAAAAAAAATTTAAAAATCAAAAAGGCATATCATACACATCAATCAATCTGTTTTTTCAACCAATGGAGCTAGCTCAATTAAGCAGAACTCTTGCATCTCATTAAAAAGTTAGTGGTTCGAATATCCCCACTTGCGGGTGGGTCTTATTCCCCTTGTATTATTTGGGGCTTTTTTTTCATACTTTGAAAGTTTCTTTGTATTGATTAGAGTATCTCTAATTCTCTAACGAACTCTTTAAATATGGCTAGTTAGCTATTATAACTAGTATTATTATATTTTAATCATTTCAATAGACTAACTATAGTTGAAGAGCCTTGAGAGACTTTTTGAACAATTTGTGTGTATAAATAGATAAAATAAATATAAGCGTTAGAGTATATAGATAAAAAAGGAATTAGGCAAAAAAAAATACTTTTTTTATATTTTAGCTGGTAAAAATGAAGAGTATTGTTGGAGTTGCTCTTATATGTATTGCATTTCATCTTTAACATTATGACTATAATTCATTAGATTTTATTACAATATTTTTTTGAATCAAATCAATGTGTGCGTCTTATTTCTCGTGTATTAATTGAATTTTTTTCTCCTACTTTAAAAGTTTCATTGTAAAAAAGTTGTACTGTGTTTGATTTTTATTGTTATGATTTTAATTCATTTCATTATAATACCTTATATGAACAAATCTTAAATCAATCACTTTTTTCTTCACAACTATCTATTTTACTAAAAAATCATTTCAAACACAGATTTTTTTCACTGTACAAAAAAATCAAAAAGTTACAAAATAATCAAGTTGCCAAACAAAAATTTAGGTTTCGTTTAGAGTTTGGCTTTTTCAAAGACATTTTAAATTTTTTTTATTTTTTTTATGAGATGAGAAATATTAATATGTTTGGAAACAATTTTTTTAGTTTATAAAAAATCGTAAATAATTAATGTGCTGTTTGGAAAGTGTTAGGTTAGTATATTTTTAACTTGTTACTAAAAAAATATGAAATGTTGGTTTGGATTAAAGTGATATGATAAAGAAATGATATGACCAAATAGGACGTAATAAGATAATGTACTTAAATAGCATGTGCCATTTTAGCACATGCCAAATAACTTTTTAAATTTATTAGTTATTTTTTTACCATAATTTTTTCTTTTTGAATAAATTTTTTGATTTTTTAACCAGAAGAGACAAACTCCCAAAGAAGGCCGTTCTATTTTTGAGTTAACTTTTGCCAGACAGGTAAACAAATGGTACGATGTAAATGGTATAACAGCATTGTCCCAAAACTACCAAATAAACTCTCGTGTGTGTGTGTGTGTGTGTGTGTGTGTGGTGGGCGGTGGTTGCTTGGTGTAGGGTTTATTTGGTACAGTGTGGAAACTACGATTGTTTTCTGACCGTGCGATTGTTTTTGGACGGTGGTGATTTGGAGTTGGGTTGGTTTCTACGGAGCGATGACTTTGACTTTGACGTTGAGGTTTTTGTTTATTTGTGCGAAGTCGCTTTTCCTATTTGGATAGGGCTAATTTGGTGCAGCTTGTAACACGTATAATTGTTAATTAAAAAATAAAAGTTAAAAAAGTTATTTTTTCACCTTTTAATAATTGTTTTAAAATTGATTGAAATTTTTTTACAGTTTATAATGCACATCATATACAATTCTAATATAAAATGACGTAAATTTCATAAATTTACATAAATTATCGCACAAAAATATAGAGATCACTTATACGAACTTGTATTCAATTTATCCATTTACAAAATTACATAAATTTTCATACACTTATTCGAACTTATATTCAATTTACGCATTTCTATGAGATCACTTATGTAAATTTATAAAAACTTAAATAATTTTGTATTAAGATTACATATAGTATGCATTGCACACGAAACATTTCTCAAATAAAAATTGATTTAACTTATTTTCCGTCTTCTAAATACTAGATATATATATATATATATATATTGTATAAAATAAGTTTAACTATATTTTACATTCTTTAATTATCACTAAAAATCAAAAATTGTACAGAATTCGTAATATAAAAGGGGCGAAAGTGATTTTTTTTTAATAATTGAGTATTTAAATGTATGATTTTAAAGTTAAACAAGATAAGATGATATTCAACAACAATTGGAGAGGTTAGTGTAACCAATCTTGTTAAATATTTTAACTTAATTTTTTAAAGAATTTTTTAATTGGTGCTGTTCTAAAGGCATTAATTAACAAAATTTAAAATAATTATATGTATATATTTTTTATTTGGGCACTCTCAGACATTATATACAAACAATTTAATTTTTTTAACAAAATTAATTAAGGCTATTGATGGCATTAATGGAAAGCAGACAAATTCGACATGGCCTCGTTTGGGAACAGGCTAATTTAGTAACTTTTTGGCTAATTGGCTAAAAAGGTTGGTAAGAAAAACCTGTATGTTTGGGCCAACTTTTTGGCTAATTACGAAACGACGTGCAAAAAGTAGAGAGAAAAGGGAATCTTTGACTTTTTGGTATGAGTTGTTGGCTTTTTGGCTAAAAAGGTAACTTTTTGGCTAATTGGCTATTTTAGCCTCTTGCCAAACGATTAAAAAAAAAAAAAAAAATTTTACATGTGAATTCCTTGCTTAGTGAAAAATTTGTTGTAGGTTCACATTTTATTAATCAGTTAGATTTCTCTCAAATTTAAATATGAAGGTGAGAGAATTTGAGGGCTCACCATAGGTTCTATTTTGATAATTTAAACTATTTATTTTGTAGGACACAGGACACTCTCTGTATATCGTTTATGAAAAAAATTGGATTATTTATTTATTTATTTTTGATCAGTAGAAGATGTCATTAATGAAAGCCAAAGCGGCACTTACAGGAATCCATCTAAACCAAAATTTATGCCAAACAAAGTAAAAATTTTGCAAGAAACACAAAGGAGAGAACCTAAGAAAATATTCAAACGCACCTCTCGTGCATGTGCTCTTACTACGAAGCAGAACTGATCATAAGAGTCGGTAATAGAGCATGTCTGGAATAAATCATAGATCTCAACCACAAAGTGGGTAAGCCTAAGAAACATTCACTGATGGACTCCCAATAAAACATACAAGCAAGCAGAGCACAGCACAAAGGAAATCAAAAACACAAAATACAGAAACATAAACCCACACACCAAACAACTTCCAACAGCAATGGCTACAGCAGATCTGGCGAGGAAGAAAGCGACAGATCCGGTGAGGCCACGGCCGGAGTTGAAGCGGAGGGAAGAAACACCCTACAAAGGAGGGAGCTGATGGAAGTACAGAGCTTCCCGGTTATTAAACAAGAAAATGAAAGAGAAAAATGAGGGTAGGAAAAGAGAAGAGGGAAGAGAAGGCCGAAAGCCACCGAAATCTCCTCCCTTACCCCCCGACTGCCGCAGTCCTCAAAAACCCTATGGGAAGAAAAGTGTAGAGTGAGAAGCTCTCAAACTAGAGAGATAAAATATAGGCCCTGTTTGGTAGAGCTTATTTCCACCTTATTTCAGCTTTTAGCTTAATTTAAGCTATTTTGATGTGTTTGGTTCAGCTTAACAATACAGCTTATAGCTTTTTGTAAGTCAAAAATCAACTTATTCTTTAAGTGGGGGAGGAGAAGCTTAATTTATAAGTAAAAAATCAGCTTATGTTCACAGTTATAAGCTATAAACTATAAGCTGTTAAGATATAAACTATAATCACTTTCTCACAGCTCTACCAAACCGGGCCATAGTTAGAAATCACGTTTTTAAAAAAAAGAAATAAATTAGATTGATTCGATAATCGTTTTATTTCCGCTTTATTGTGTTTGTCTGCAAAAAATGAATGGTTTATTTTAGAAACTTATTTATTGTTCATTTTTTCAAAGATGATAATATGAAAAATGTTAAGTTTATCGAATTGACCTAATTTTTTATGGATTATATATATATATTGATGGCCCTATAAAATGAATAGTTCTGTTAATTAAAAAAAAAAAAAAAAAAGGATATGTGATCTGCCACACGATCCCTTTAAGTTCTCTAAAGTTCATATTTAAATTTGAGAGATAGCTCAATTGTTTTATGATAAATTATTCAATTTTTTTTAATATAAAAATGTCATATTTGATTTAGATCAATGGTTATTGATTAAAGTAACACCTGAATTTGTTACAAGAACGTTCACGAATTTCTCTTTTAATTTATATATAGTATAGGATAATGTACTTTGTGTTGTATTTTTAATACTAAAATAAGAGATGGCATTAGACAATTGATGTGAGCGTATAGTTTACACCAGCAACCAATAATTTCCAGATTGTTTGGTGTTTGGACTGTGTCTTCTCAGCTTGATTGTTTCATTGATGTTGAACTTGATTAGTGATTGATCTTTTCTTCTATTTCTTCTTCTTTCATAATTATTTTTTTTTTTTTTTGAAATGTATTATTATATATTTTTAAGACAGCAATCTTTAAGAAAATAGTGTAGCAGAAGTAATTTTACAATTAATATCCAGTTTGGTCAGTAATTGTTTGAGAATAGTCATGTTCTACTATCTATTATAAAATTTGGTGTTTTCTGGTAAATTTTATGATTTATAATTTTTTGTTTAAAAAAATATTAAACACGTCTATGTTTGTTTATTTATTTGTTTTTTTCTTTTGTGTGTTAAAAATAAAAATCAGATTTTGTATAAGAAAATTGTTTTAAAAATAAGTGAGGGGATGATTGGAGGTGGGTGTGGGTTGAAGGTAGGTGTCAACGTCAAATATCGTAGTCAAATGTGGTTGGACACCAGAGATACTGCTCAGAGATAGTTGTTTGACAGGAGATAGTGGTTCGATGTGATTTTTTGATAAAATGTGGTGGTTAGAGGTTGTGAGCCATAAGAAGTGACAGTTGAAGGTGGTGGCCAATAATAAAAGTTGGAGAAGGACGCCGGTGACCATGGCCTCCGGCGACAGTTGTTTGAGTTGGGAATGATTAGCGGTGAGTTACGGTTGTAGGGTGTAAGAGAAAGGGGCCAAGAAATGAATTTAATTTTTTTATGATTACAAGAAATTTGTAAGTTATTCATAAATTCTTGAAATTAAAAATAAAATATAAAAATATTTTAATTTTAGTAAAACTATGAAACCAAAAAATAGACCAGAAAATCAAAATGTTTGTTACGCATCTTTGAGCACCCTTTTAATTAAGGCACGGTCAAAGACTGAGGAGTTATTACATGGCTGCAATTATGATTCCATATATAATTTCTACCGACATCCTTACTTTCTTATCTACTATAGTGGAATTCATGATATCACCAGAGAGATAGATAGTCACTTTCTAGGATTATTGTAATTTCATTTTTCTTCCTCGGATTGTGGTTTCATGGGACCAAATATTCAGTGTAATGTAATATTATCCTCACTTTTCAATAAAAAAATTGTAAAAAAAAATCATAATTAAAATAAAGTGAAAAGTCTTGTTTTCCAGTAACTAAATAATATTGTAATCAAGATTACTCATTAAATAATAATACAACTATATAATATTACCATTATATCTAATGAGTCTAAAGTTTAAAATTCTAGTTCGAACTTATTTATTTCTTAGGGAACTGAATTAATTTGCATAAGAGTGCTGCAAATAGCTCAATAGATAAATAACTAGTTATTATGTTTTAATAATGTATAGTGATAAAATATTATATTTTTTATAGTCATTTATTTCTTGCGCAAATGCTACTCTTTTTTTTTTCACTAATTATCAAATTAAAATGCTATATATGAACTGAGAGAAATAAATAAAAACATTGTCAAGAGTTACCTATAACTAAATATTGCACCAAATCCAACATAATTTGTAAGGTTGGTTTGGGAATGGGTTTTTTTAATATATTTTTTTTATATTTTAGTTAAAATATGAGATAAAAAAATAATATGTATGAGATACTTTTTTTGATTTTTCTCCAAAAAAAAAATGTAAAAAGTATAGAGAAATGAAATCTCTAATTTTTTTTTTTTTTTTCACAATTCTTTAACTTTGTAACTTTTTATAGTAATTTTTTGACTGTTTAACTATTATAAGATGCCAAACTTAGAGCATCTTCAAATTACTCTTTAAATGAGGCATATTAGCTATTATAACTAGTATTATTATATGGCCTAGCTATTACAATAGTTATTTTAACGAAATTTTTCAAGGCTAGTTACATTTGAACAATTTTAGAGACTCTTTAAATAGTTTGTATGAATAAGTAGGTAAAATAAAGTGTAACATTAGAGTACATAAATAAAAAATAAATTAGGCAAAATAAATCATTACATTTTTTTATATTTTAATTAGTAAAAAATGAAGAATATGGTTGGAATTGCTCTTAGTAATGGGTATGTCAACTTTTGTGGGTTGAAAATTGATAATAAAAAAGATTTTTTGGAACCCTCAAAAAAGTTAATTTTTGGTTAAAAAAAAAAAAAAAAAACTAATAAAATTGATATCAGTTAAAAAAATTAAATGTCATATCAATTTTTTTATTTGTAAAAATAATAATTTTAAAATATTTTTTTTCCAGATACGTAGACTTTTATAATTCCTAAAAAAATTAAAAAAGTCAAAAAACTACCGAATAAAAATTAACCCCAAACAAACCACTTTCTCAATTTTCAAATAATTAAATTTCTTTTAAACTTAAATAAATTATTTTTTTGTATAAATTATAAGCACAAGCCACTAGAGTGAGAAAAGTGTGAGTTTTCTTCTATTTTTCGAAGCAATAGCAAAGATAATGAAGCCCCTCAAGAATTTGTATCCAAACAACACGAAAAGCGCGCCACAAAAAGAGGCGGCCAGACAAGAAGATACGTGTTGATATACATGAGCTCACGCGAGTCTGACACGTGTTAGATTCCTTCCTTAACCGCCTTTTCCGGTCAGAAGTAGTAATAATGAATTTTGAGAGCAGCAATAATTCAAATCATTAATTTGGATGCTCTAATGAAATATTAATGACATAATAAAAGGGAAAAAAAAATTAAGATTAAAATATTATATCATAGTGGGTGACATCTACAGTTAACTCATTGTGACTGATTTTAAAACTCAAAAATTAGAGTTACAAAATATTTTTCTTTTGAGAGGGACAAATAAAAAACAAATTATAAAAACATATAAAGAGCTGGCTTGGAAAGTAGGTTGGCTTTTGACTTTTTTGATTATTTTAGTCTAAGATTAAAAAATTAGATTTGGAAAGAACTTTTTTGACTTTTTGATTTTCGATAGTGCTAGGGACCTCTAATAGTAGAGCTCTGATGTGGCAATCTCAAAAAAAAAAAAAAAACAGCAACACTGTAATAGTGGGTGGAGCCCACTGCTACATCATTAGAGCTATTACTAATTAGTGATCTCAAATATTTTTGTTTGATTTTTTTGTGAGAGAAAGAATATAATAATTATGGGTTGAATGTGATATTTTGTCTTATTGAATTAAAAAAACTTATTTTATTTTTTTGTAGTTATTTTAAGCCAAAAAACCTCAAAACCAACTTCTCAAACGGAGGCAAAGTAGAAGTACTTCTCTTCTATGATAAAATGTAAGTAAAAGATTATAAAGATACAATCGTGAGTTACACTTTTTTACTCTCTTTGTTTTAAAATAGTAGGACTGTTTAAAAATCATAAATCGGTATTCAGATCGAACTGCACTAAATCGCATTTATTTAGTTCGGTTCTATTAAGAACTGGTTCGGTTTTGGTTTAAGAAATATAAGAATCGTAAAAACGGTTCGATTAATAGATTTTATGAAAAAATCACGGTTCGAACCGAACCGAACCAATTTTAAAAGATATATATATATATATATATAATATCAAGTTTTTTTTTTCATTAATTGATTTTTTGTAATTTTAATGATATTAGGATGATATAGATATATAATGTTGAGTAATACATTAATATTATTAGTTTTTATCCTGAGTTAAATGTAATTGTTTGAATAATTATTTTGCTAATATTAACGATTTATTCTTGTAAATAGAAATTTTTGGAACCGTGAACCAAACCAAAACCGAACCGTTATTTCAATTTGGTTCTAGTCCAATTTACAACTGTAATGGTTTGGTCTGGTTCTCAAAATCACAGAGCCGTTAGAATCGATTTAGTTCTTGGATTTTTTCAAAATCGAATCAATCCGAACTGTATACACCCCTATAAAATATTAGTATTTTATTTTAGTTTTTGTTATCTTAAAATATTAATTTTTTAAAAAAAATCAATGACTAAAATAATATAAATTTTTTATTTTGTTTTTCTTTTAAATTTATTAGCCTTCATTTTGCAACTTGGATTGGGGTGAGTTTGGGGCTATTTTAGTCATAAAAAGACAAAATACGCTTTTTAGCTTAAGAAGACAAAACATTAGATTCAATCTATAATCATTACATTTTTTCTCTCACAAAAAATCAAAAAACTTATTCCAAACTAGGCTTTTTAACCCCAGGTTAAAATAACCAAAAAATTAAAAAGTCAAAAAACTAACTCACTTCCCAAATGAACTAATAGCACAAAAAGTATAATTATGACAATTGATATTTCTCAAAAAAATGGATTATTAAAAGATAATTTTGAAAAATTAATTTTTTTAAAATACAATAATTGTACTATTAAAAAAATTATATTCCCTCAAACAAACTAAGGGAGTTTGTGGTTCGATTGCAGCCAAAGAACCTCTAATCCATCATCTGTACACCGGATTGACGGATGTGGATTGACTGATAAATACGAATCAGTTTGGCGATTTAAACTTTTACAAATTTTGAACATAATACAACAACTTGTCATATTTTTTTTTGATAACAATCTAACTCAACATAACTAAAATATTATCAAGTAAATTTTCAAATACTAATAATAAATACATATAAGAAAACCATGCGTTATCAAAACTATTTCATTACTTTTTTTTTATTCAAAAACTATTTAATTTGATTTTTAAAAACAATGAGAAAATTAAATCTTGTATTTTTCACACAGAAATGCAAAATATTAACACTACAATTTGATAAAAGGATTTCAAAATTAAAATTATAACAGAATATTTAATATATTTTTCAATTGAAATCACAAACAGAATATTTAAACAAATTAACAACATAAGTCTTACAAATTATTAGGGGTGCTAGCGGTTTGGCGATTCGGTTAGGGCCAAAAGGATGTCAAATCCACCATCTCCCTAAAACTAGGCGAATTGAAAAAAATTAATTCGCAATCGTCCGCTTGTTATTACGCATTGATCAAAAATGCAGTGGTTCAGTTTGATTCGATTCGATCGATTTGGATGAATTGGAATATCTGCTACTCACCTCTAATTGACTATTATTTTGGGACGAATTGAATATAAATTTTTAAATTTTTTTATCCACTGAAATATAAATTTTCTGAAGAGAGGGAAAGTGATTGTTGACGCTATTAAACCGTTCACAACCACTAGGAATGGCAACAGTATGGGCCGGATCACCCTCCCCCGATCCCCAACGGGGAACCCACTACCGCCCCACCCGCCTCTAACAAGGATCGGGTTTCACCCCAAAAATCCCTAAAAAAAAAATAAAAAAAATTCATCAACAACAACAACAACATCAACGTCTCCAACAGATCTGAGCTCATCAACATCTTCATCTCTATCATTTTCCAGATCTGAAGAACAAAACCAAAAACAAGAGAGAGGGAGAAGGAGGTCCGTGAGAGAGAGAGAGAGAGAGAGAGAGGGAAGGAGATCCAGAGAGAGAAAAAGAGATGAAGATACCGTGAGGGAGATGAGTCAGCGGTAAGAACGAGAGAAGAAGCCGGCGGTGAGGGAGCTGCCGGTGAGAACTTGAGAAGGACCGAGGATGAGGGGGAGCTACGGTTGTTCGTGAGAGAGAGAGAGAGAGAGAGAGAGGGGAGGCCAGTGTTATGTTGGTGGGTCAACACACACACACAGACACACACACATACACACACACATACACACACACACACACACATATATATATATATATATAAACACACAACACACACATATATAAATAAACAGGATCACATATATACTTATATATAAATAAACAGATCGGGGGCTGAACGGGGCCGGGGCCGGGTTTGGAAAATGTATCTCGTTCCCGGCTCGAATATTATCGAAAATTTATTTTTAAATACCATTCCCGGCCTGTCAGGGATATTTTTCGAAAAAAAACCATTCAATTTAGGATCGAGAGGTCAAGTCTCCGTCAGGCCGGGTTGAAATTGCCATATTTAACAACCACCAACCTTAAATCACTATCCGACGTCGCTTACTCTCACTCATTTTAGTTTGTTTCTATTTTCTTACTACACGTGCACCCCTACACGTCATGTAACATCCACCCAATTTGGCTCCGGTGGGGGTGGATCTTACTCACCTTCAGTTTGCAGATGATTCACTAATATTGTGTGAAGCCAATGTTCGGGAGGTACGAAATCTTAAGAAGATTCTAAGGTGTTTTGAAATGCTTTCAGGTCTAAAGATAAACTACCACAAAAGTATAGTTAGTGGAGTGTGTGTTCCAGATGAGGAGATGTTGGAGTTTGCTTCAGTGTTAAATTGTAAAGTAAGAACTCTGCCATTTCAGTACCTTGGGCTCCCATTGGGTGCTAACCCAAGTAGGAAAGCAATATGGAGACCTGTTCTGGACAAGTTTAGAAGCAAATTAATAGGCTGGAAAAGGAAATTACTTTCATTTGCTGGGAGACTTACGTTAATTAAATCTATTCTGTCCTCTTTGCCTATTTATTATTTGTCATTGTATAAATTGCCTTAAGGGGTAGCAAGAGACCTGGATAAGATTCAGGCTTCTTTCCTCTAGGGTGGATCTGAATTGAAAAGGAAGGTTCACTTGGTAAAATGGAAGAAAGTAGCTAAACCAGTGGAGCAAGGTGGTTTGGGGGTTAGGAGAGTTAAAGAGGTTAATAATTGCCTTTTGTTGAAATGGAGGTGGAGGTTTGGGGTTGAGAACAAAGCTCTGTGGAGGAGAGTCATTTGTAGCAAATATCGGTTAGAGGAGGGGAGTTGGAACCCTCCTGCTAGCCCCATTAGCAGGTTTTCTAAAATGTGGAAAGACATATTATCAGGTTCTGACCAGAGTAGCAATCTGCTGGAGTTCTTTCTGAATAACTGTAAGGTGAAAATGGGGAATGGCCATAGAGTTAAGTTTTGGGTGGATAAATGGTGTAACAACTTATGTCTCAAAGATGAATTCCCACTCTTGTATAGGTTGGTAGGTGAAAAGGGTGAGACTCTAGCTGCAATGCTGGAAAGGAAGGAGGATGCTGGTGAGTGGGTGTTCCAGTTTAGAAGGGAACTGTATGATTGGGAAAGTTTGGAGGCAACCAGATTGATAAACCAGCTAGAGGCAGGCTCAATTCTTAGGAACTTTGAAGAAGAGACACTAGTTTGGATGGCTTCAAAAACAGGGAGTTTTTCGGTTGAATCAGTGTACAGATTTATAGCAGAGGGTTTTTGTAGCTTCAGTCCAATCAGTAAAAGGATTTGGGTAAAACACATTCCACCTAGAGTTCAATTTTTTTGGATGGCTTGCTTGGAAAGGAAAATTAAAGACTACAGAATTTCTTACCAGGATTGGTGTATCAGATGCTAATACACCCTCAAGATGTCTTGCCAGGCAAATCTGGGGTTGAGTCACTTAACCATGTGTTATTGTCATGCCAAGTGGCTTGGAGTGTGTGGTCTGCAATACTAAAATGGTGGGATGTTCAAGGTGCTTTGCCAGATTCAGTGGAAGCTGTTCTTGACTGGTGGGCAGGGGTGAGGTTTAGGAAAAATGTGAGGTTGATGTGGAAAGCTCTTCCTTTGGTTGTTATGTGGACTCTATGGAACCATCGTAATGAATGCTTATTTCGAGATGTTGCCCCAAGTGGGGAGGGTGTTTCTGATCTGATTAAGGTTAGAATGGCTGTCTAGTTTAAGGAGGTATTTAAGGATTGTAGGTTCTCTGTGCATGATTTCATTTATAATTTGGAGCACATCAGATTTTGCTTAGGGGATGGATCCAGGGGTGTTTCATGATGCTTTGGTTTGTCAGGTGCTATTAATCGCTTAACTGCTCGATCCGCTTAATCTACCTCAACCGCTCGTTAATATGCTTCATCCGATCCGTCCATTGGATTTGTTGATCTATTCTCAGTATGTTAATCTGCTTCATCCGAGATGCTCGTTAGTCTACATCATCCGTCTGCTAATCCTAGTCTGCTCATATTCTGTCTATGGTTCCTCCGCTCTCATAGGGCCGCAGTGGTTTGTGTTGTTCTGCCGAGCTCGCAATCGATTCGATCTGTTGGTGGGTATGCTTCGGTTGTAGTAAATGTCCTATTTGATGCTATGCAATCGTTGGTATTAGGCCGCAGTGAAGGTCTGCTTGATATGCAATCGCCTAGAGCAGGTGATGGTCTGCTTTGTCTGCTTAGATGGAAGTGTCTGCTTCCTAGGCCTAACAAAGGAGTCTGCTTTGTCAGCCGGATTGAGGTTGGTTTGATTTTGGACTGTTGATTCTCTTTTGTTGTTCTCTTCTTTGTTTTCCTTCTTCTGGGGTTTGGTTCCTCACCGAACTCCTGAGGTGAGCTAGCTTGCTGCTCTTCCTTTCCTTTGTTGATGTAATCTCTTGTTTTGTTTGGTTTTTGCATCTATAAAGGTTCTCTTTTGTTGATCAAAAAAAAAAAAAAAAAAATGATAACATTGTGACGCTGCATCGAGTCATTATTTGGTGATCTTAAAAATATTATTTTGTATTATTTAACATTTAATAGTTATTAAGTTATTTTAAAAAATTTTAATAAAAAGTATTTAGGGTTGATTTGGGAAGTGAATTGATTTTTTAACTTTTTAATTTTTTAGCTATTTTAGTCTGAAACTAAAAAGTTTCGTTTAGAAAGAATTTTTGACTTTTTTAGAATTTTTTATAAGAGAAAGAATGTAATGATTATGAGTTGGATGTGATGTTTTATCTTATTAAGTTAAAAAATCTATTTTGTTTTTTGTAGCTAAAATAGTAAAAAAAAAAAAGCGCCAAACTTGGCTTCCCAAACGAAGCCTTAGAGTGTTTTAATTTTAATCAATAAATATTAAGGCTCATTTCGAGAAGTGGGTTAAAAGCCAAATTTTAACCCACTTCCATCTCACATAAAAAAGTTAAAAAATTAAAAAAAATAAAAAAAATTAATTTTTAACTATCTTCTCAAAACACTTCTAAATTAAAGTATCTTATAAATTTAGGGTAATGCTATAGTGTGCAACTTACACCTTACACCTTTTTGTGTTCACTTACACATTACACTTACACTTTTTTTACCTTGCACTTACACATTTTGTGTAAGTGGCACATGGTGTGCAACTTATACATTTCATTTATACCTTCCACTTACACTTACACCTTACACTTAAACCTTTTGTATGAGTGGCACATGGTGTGCAACCCACTTACACCTTTTGTGGGTTGCACACCTAAGAAGAAGCCATAAATTTATCCTAAGGCCATCACATAATTTTTTCACCGCATCATAAGCCTGAAAAATTATTGGTACCTTGAGAGCACCACGTGACTATATCACCCACTAATTACAAAATATTATATTTTTATTATTTTTCATGTCCTAATACAAAAATATAGACTCTATTCCATCCATCAATTACAGCACTCTTTAACACAAAAACGTAAGTCATATTCCGTTTAATTTTCATAAATTTATTTAAATATTATTTTTTGCAAAATTAAAAATTAATTTAGTAAAAGAAATAACAAAATAAAAATACTTATTATTTTTATATAATTTTATTTTTTAAGAGACTTGAAATAATTTTAAAATTTATAAAACTATATTTTACTAGTTTTTATTTTTTCAAAAAAAATTCTGAATCTTTTTTTTTTTTTTTTGGGATCTAAAACACAAACTAAACATAGCCGTGGACTCTCTCTGTCCATCAATCACAACACTGTTTATGCACCACTTGACCATGCCTGAATAACTTCTCCACAAGTCACAAGTAATGGCCTCGCCTTGATCCATATGTAGAGAAAGGAAAAAGATTGGTAGCTCGAGAAATTGGCTCGAAAGAGAAGAGAGGGGAAGAGGAGGAGAGAGGAAGAAAGAGAGAGGAGAGGTCGTCGCAGCTCCCCTCCAGTCCTTCTTCTTCCTCCTCCGTCGCAGCCCCCGCAGCTCGTCGCAGCCCCGCGTAGGCCCGCCTCCGGCCCTTCCTCCTCCTCCAGCCCGATTTTTATGGCCCCCTCCACTCCACTTCTCCTTCTTCTTTCTCCTTCTCCCTCCTCCCGATCTGCAGACCCACCCTTCTTCTTCTTCTTCTTCTTCTCCCTCTTTTTTCTTCTTCCTTTTGCAACAAAAACATAGGAAAAAAGAAAAAAAAAGAAAAGAAAAAAAAAGACACCAAAACGACGTCGTTTGGGTGTCGAGCCAAATTTAGGCCACCGAGTTTCGAGCTACGAAGTGGGTAGAGAGAAATTATCATTATAGTGTCACCAATAGTTTATGTGGTGTGCGTTTAGAATACACGAATAGTGAACACACATAACCACTTTATATACACATAATGGCCTCGCCTGATCAATACTAAGAATAAGAATTAAAATACAAAATGAATCATAGAAAATATAATAGTAGATTGAGATTAATTTTAAATATGAATTTTTTTATAACTGAGATCTCGTTTGGCATGTGAGTGTTTTACGCAAAAAGTTAAAAAGTTATTAAAAAAATTAAAAAGCTAATAAGTTATACTAAAAAGTCAAATATTCTTTTTTCTTTTCACTTTTTGCACATCTTTTCGTAAAAAATTAAAAGTCAATCAAAAGTTATTTCAAACATACAAATTTTTTTATTTCATATTTTAATCAAAAAATTATTAAAATAGCATGTTTCCAAACAATAGGAGTTTAATTTTAGTATTTTATTGTACCTTTTGTAAATCATTCAATGATTTAGGCTTATTTTAAGAAATCATAATTTTTGTTAAAAAGTAAAAAAAAAAAGTCACTTAAAAAACTTAACTCTTCACTAATTTTTTATACCTTTTTTCCTAAAAATTTATTAAAAGAATAAATTTTCAAAACAATTATTCTTTTGTGTTCTTAACATTGTTGCATAATGAAGGGGCTGAATATGAAAGGGGTCGGATCCAAGCCTTGGGCCGGCCCAATCCACTAAAGCTCAAATCCAAGTGGGTTAGATGAATTTATGGGCAACCCAATTGAGTCCAACTCCATGATCAACAGTCTACCCAAGTCCTCAAGCACTTAGGCCCAACCTGCAGTGGAAATGTTAGTCCAGCCGCGATGCTGGGCTGGGCCGAGCTGCAAGACCTAATCTATGGACCGAACTAAAGTGGGCCGAACAAAAGTGGGCCGAGCCTATACAAAGATATCTAAATGGACCAGTCCATCTCTATAAATGATCTTGTAAAAGGCCGAGCCGAGGCACAACTGTACCGAGCTGGGGCGCAAAGGTACCGAGCTGAGGGAACCTCACAGAGAAACGTGGAAGCCATAAGGATGTGCACGTGCAAGTTACCACCTCAGCTGGTCCTCTACACCTAGAATCACGGAAGCTGTTAAACCAGAAGAATGTGGTTTGTTATCAGCATGACTACAATGAGTATATGCATTCTATGACAACTACGAGGTGGTCCCCCACCTTGGGCAATGCTAAAAGGAAACTTGGCAGCACCTGAGCTCCATGAAACCATCTTGAGAAGCAAGCAACGAATTCTATATAAACTACACTAACTTTACATTGAAGGTAACTGAACTGATCCAAGCTAAACCCCACTTACTTACAAACTCAACTCTCTACACTTCTTCTCCGATCACTGATTCCCACACCGAAGGGATTATCCGGCCAACCTCAGCCGGACAGCTCTCATGGTGCTTCTTGCTGCAGGGTCCTTATTCCTTAGATAGTCCAACCGAGTGTGGAGCCCCGATCTACTTTCATCTGGTACAGAATCCGGTACGCACAATTGGTGCGATGAGCGTGGATCACTTTGTCTCTAAGCTCTGCACTCAGTTGCGGCGATGGGGATTGAGGACATCCCACCTTCGACACATACTCCACAGACGGAGAAGACAAAGGACAAAGGCTTAGCACTCCCAACAGTCCTAGAAGAACAAACTAGAAACAATAACCGGACCTCTGAATCCATCGAGCATCGATTACCCTTCGCTGGAGGTTCTTCTCATCACTTTCTTCTGGAAAAGGATTACAGAGATCGAATCATAGACTCCATGGGGATGGAGATACAGGAGCTGAAAGCGCAACTTAAAAGGGTGCTGAGTTAATGATGGATTATTATCTTTTTGAGACCAAATTTTTTGTCTACAAAAATAAGCCATTTTGAGACCAAATTATTTTGTCCCTAAAAGTCTACTATTTATTAGTGACATTTTTTAAATTTTGTCGCTAAAAGCTTTGTTTTTGACTTTTCAGGACGACCTTTTAGCGATTATCCACATGACGATAGAAATTAATCCATAAATATCTTTTAGAACAAAATTTTCACTTTTGGAGACCAAAACATTGGGTCTCTAAAACTCTTATATGTTGAAGTGATCCAATCTCCACTTTGTCACTTGACTTTTTAAATATCACAATCAATTATCTAGATTTCAAGTCAAGTAATAGTTAGACTTAGTCTTATAATGTCATTCCAAAAATTGACGGAGAAGTTGAAGTGTAAGGATTAAAATGAAATTTTAGTAAAAGTACAAGAATGCTAAGAATCAAAGTAGGGCTAAAGTAAGATTTTGATAAAAATATAAGGGTACTACATGTAATTAATACTTTCATGTTGTTCTCCTTTAACTTTAAAAATGAGGTTATATAAATGAGTCAAATTGTAACTTGACTTGAAGTTTGTGGATTGACTAAAATAATTAAAAGATCAAAGGATAAAGTGGGATTAGATATAAAATACTGGGGTGCAAAGTGTAATTTTTCCTATATATAATAGAAGTCAACAGAGAAGCAAAAAGAGAAGTGATAAATGGGCAAATATATACTGATTCTTTTGTTTGTCTTTAAAGATCCAACGGAAAAGAAGACGGAAGTAGAGCCCTCTCGCTTGTGACGGAGGAGCTCGTCCAGAGAGCCACCAGTGAAGAAGTTCCCCAAAAATAAGTCTGGGCAACAAAGCCAGCCTATCCTGATACAGAGTGAGGCGGCGAGTAGCCACACCCGTGGGTCACGCCGAAAAAGGGCTAAGAGGCAGAAGACGCTTAACCAACAGACTGAATACCCTTCTCAAGACCTTCGTACTTGGTTGATTGGCAACAAGCAAAATGAGCAACATCGGGATCATCTGGACCGTACCATTCACAAGAGAGAACACCGAGCACTGGGTAGGCTCGTCTCCTCGCCATTCTCTCCGGAAATTGAGGCCATGAGACCTTCAAAGAAATTCACTCTACCAAAGTTCACTTCGTACGATGGGAAGTCAGACCCACTGACGCATATTAGCCATTATAGACAAATGATGTCTCTATGGAGCCGAGATGAGGCACTGATGTGCAAAGTCTTTCCATCCAGCTTGGGAGAAACCGAACTTCAATGGTTTGATCGACTTCCCGCTGGATCAATTTATGGCCGGAAGCAGCTCTCCGAAGAGTTCCTAGCCAGGTTTGTCTCCAACACTAAGATCCCGAAAGAGCCGGATGTACTGTTCGGTCTCCGAAAGGAGGAAGAGGAAACGCTGTGCAGTTATGCTAGGAGGTACTGGGAAGAGTACAATGACCCGGAGGAAAACATGTGCAATGAGCAAATGGCCATTATGTCTTTCAAACATGGTCTGCGCTCGGAAAGTAAGTTGAGACAATCACTTACTAAGCGCTCGGCCACAGCATTGAAAGATTTGCGTGCCAGGATTGAGCAGTACGCTCGCCTCGAAGATGATCAGATCCGCATCGAGGTAGCATCAGCAGAACAAATAGCTTGACACAAGAAGAGAACAGATCGAGGAGAACACCGAGGGCTCACAGTGAATGAGGTGGATAAGTCCAAATCTCATAAAGCCATCGTGACTGTATTCAAAGAATCGATCTATCGAATCTTGGAAAAGATCAAGAGAGAGCCCTTCTTTGTTTGGCCGCCGAAAATGTTGGGAGATCTGGCTCGGCGCAATCAGAAGCTCAAATGCACCTACCACCAAGACAGGGGGCACATGACTCAGAACTGCAGCGCACTGAAACAACACTTGGAGGACCTAGTAGCAGCTGGCCACCTTCGAGATTACGTTGATCAGGATAAGGAAGTGACCGAACCGAGAAACCCACCACCAGAACTGAATATTGAGCACCCACCTCGGTTGATAATAAATGTGATCCATGGAACAACGACTCAGAAACCTGAGGAGACACTGAAAGAAGAGATTGCTAAGGCTATGCAAATTCAGCAGGTCATGTCAGTAAAGCCTGCATCGAAAAAGGTACGCACGGTACCCAAACCCCCTTTGTGCATTGTTTCATTTACTAAAAAGGATTTAAAAGGCATACAGCACCCACATACTGATGCATTGATTATAACTGTGGGAATTGGGAAACGGTTTGATGTAAAACGAGTCCTGGTAGATCGAGGTAGTGCAGCAGACATATTGTATTATGACTTGTTCAGAAAGCTTGGTCTCTCTGAGCAGCACCTCGTCCCAACGGTAGCTCTATTGGCTTCAATTCACAGCCAGAGTGGCTGCTTGGCAGAATAGTGTTGCCAGTTATGGCAGGAACAAAAACCCTCCAAAAAGAGTTTCTAGTTATTAATTCACCATCCCCTTACAACGCCATACTTGGCCGTCCATGGATTCATCAAATGGAGGCGGTCCCTTCAACCTACCACCAGCTCATTCGTTTCCTAACGAAATACGGAGTAGAGCATATCTCAAGGGATCAAGTTGCGTCCAAACATTGCTTCATGGCGGCACTAAAGGCAAAGCAACTTTACAACCGGGTACAGACAGTGGAAGTGGCTGAACAGCCAGTCTTGGAAAATGTGGGGACAGCCCCAGAGGAAAAGATAGTAGAGGATTTGGAGAAAGTCCTGGTGAAAGAGGATGATCCAGAAAAGTACTTCCTTATCTGTACCTCGCTAGGCGCTGATGAGAAACTTCAACTGTTGGAACTGTTGAGGGAAAATATGGAGGTATTCGCATGGTCAACATATGATATTCCAGGGTTGAACCCAGAATTTGCTTGCCACAAGCTCAACATCAACCCTTTCGCTCGGCCCGTTGTATAGAAAAGTCGAAGATCCTCGCTGAGCACATCAAAAGAATTGTCAAGTCAAAAACTCCTGGCATCGGGAGCGATCAGAGAAGTTCAGTACCCACAATAGCTATCCAACACAGTCGTAGTAAAAAAAAAGAACGGAAAATAGAGAGTTTGCGTTGACTTCACTTGGTTAAACAAAGCCTGCTCCAAGGATAGCTTTCCGCTACCTTGCATCGATCAACTGGTAGACTCTACAGTAGGACATAAGCGCATGAGCCTTCTAAACGCTTATAACGGCTATCACCAGATACCACTGTTCAGTCCGGATCAAGAAATGACAGCATTTATCACTCCAAGGGGAACTTACTACTACAAAGTAATGCCATTCGGCCTCAAGAACACCGGGGATACCTACTAGCGAATAATCACTCGGATGTTCAAAGACCAACTTGGGAAAACCATGGAAGTTTATATAGATGATATGGTGGTAAAAAGAAAGCTCGCTACAAACCACCTTGTAGACTTAAGAGAAGTTTTTGGCATTCTGAAAAACCAGCACCTTCGCCTCAATGCCTCAAAACGCGCTTTCGGGGTAAGAACAAGGAAGTTCTTGGGATACATGGTCACTTACAGAGGAATCGAGGCAAATCCGGATCAAATCAAAGCAATACAAGATCTTGAAGTACCAACAAAGACTAAAGAGCTGTAGAAACTGGCCGGGATGGCGGCCGCCCTGAATCGGTTCATCAGCAGATCTTCAGATCGGATGAAGCCCTTCTTCCAATTATTGAGGAAAAGGGCAGCGTTTGAATGGAGTTCCGAGTGTACCGAAGCACTGCAAAGTCTCAAAAGATACCTCAGCACACCACCTCTTCGCCCACCTCAACTGTGAGAAGAGTCAGACCTATATCTAGCGCCTCGAGATCATGCCGTAAGCACAGTATTAATTCGAGAAGTTAACAAGGAACAGAGGCCAGTATACTATGTTAGCAAGACTTTACTAGATGTCGAGACAAGGTATCTACCCTTGGAAAAGTTAGCTTACGTGCTGCTTATCGCCTCGAGAAAGTTACAACACTACTTCCAGGGGCATACCATCAATGTCCTCACTGAATTCCTCCTCAGATCTGTATTCAGCTGAGCTGATTTCTCTGGCTGAATAGTAAAATGGGCGGTAGAACTTGGTGAGTTTGACATTCAGTATTAACCTAAAACGACAATCAAGGCCCAGGTCTTAGCAGATTTCGTCGTAGAATTTGCTCCAACCCAGAGTACCGAGCTAGGGAATCCCAGTTCGGCACAGGTGCCACGCACCACCGAACAGGGAAAACACTGTGCTTCGGAAGCATGAAAACTCTTTATTGGAAACATCTGACAGCTTTATGTTGACGGGTCATCCAATAATCGAGGCTCGGGCCAGGAGTAGTACTTATCTCACCAGAAGGATTTATCTAGGAGCAAGCTCTCAGGCTCGGTTGGAAGGCTTCAAACAACGAGGCAGAGTACGAAGCGTTATTGGCTGGCTTACGTAGTGCCGAACACTTCAGTGCAGAACAGCTTCTTGTTTTCAGCGATTCATAACTGGTGGTAAACCAGCTCTCTGGCGTCTATGAAACACGAGATAAAAGAATGGCTATGTACTCAAGAAAGGCCAAAGATCTACTCAAAAAGTTTCAATCCATACGAGTGGAACGAATTAGTCGGGACAAAAACATCTATGCTGATGCTCTGGCTTGCCTCAGCTCATCAGTAGATACCAAAGATGCTAGAAAAGTTTGGATTGAGTTCGTGCTAGAACCAAGCATTGCCTCTCCAGTCCTCTACAGCAATCTAGAGCCGAGCTGGATTGATCCGATAACTTGCTTTTCTAAAATCTGGTACTCTCTCCAAAGATAAAAAGGAAGCCAACAAAGTCAGACATAGGTTAGCTCGGTTTTAGATCTCACCATCTGGGAAGCTATACAGACGCTCCTATCTTGGCCCTTATCTTCTATGTGTGCATCCAAATCTGGTCGAGAATGTTCTCTACGAAATTCACAATGGGATTTGTGGATGCCACGTTGGTGGAAGGTCACTAGCACACCAAGCCCTCACTCACTGCACCGTGGCCACAATGCAACAAGATGCGCGAAGAGACATACGTGTGATAAATGTCAGAGGTTTGCTCCACTCATTCATCAGCCAGCCAAAACTCTCACTCCACTCACTAGCCCATGGCCCTTTGCCCAATAGGGTCTGGATATTGTTAGACCATTGGCACGAGGCACTGGAGACAGGTGATTCTTCATTGCAGCAACCGACTATTTCACTAAGTGGGTTAAAGTCGAGGCGCTGGCAAGTATCAAAGAAGCAGACACGAAGCGGTTTGTCATGAGAAACGTGGTGGTGCGTTTCGGCATCCTGCGGATACTGATTGCGGATAACGGAACACAGTTCGACGGAAAGATCTTCAGAAAGTTCTGTGCCAACCTCAGGATCGAATATAGGAACTCTTCTCCAGGGTACCTACAAAGTAACAAACAGACAGAAGTGTTAAACAAAACCATCATCAACGGAGTAAAGAAACGGCTTGAGCATGCGAAAGGAAAATGGGTTGAAGAGTTACCCCACGTATTATGGGCATACCGAACCACAGCACAGCGCTCAACGGGGGAAACACCTTACTCCCTAACTTATGGAATGGAGGCCATCATCTCACTCGAAGTAGGTCTTCCAACCCTTCGGTCTGAATTGTTTGAAAGCACCAATAATGAGGAAGCTATTGCACAAGCACTGGATATGGCAGAAAGTCGAAGAGAAGCCGCACTGATCAGACTTATAGTGTATCAGCAGCAGCTCATCAAAAGTTTCAACCAAAAAGTTTTCCCAAGGCAATTTACACCTGGAGAACTGGTTTTGAGGAAAGTTATGGATCACAAAAGAGTGCCAGGCGAGGGCAAACTTGGGCCTAACTGGGAAGGTCCGTTCAAGGTCACAATTGCTGCTGGAAATTGAACTTACTACCTAGAGGATCTCAAAGGCAGAGCCATACCTCGGCCCTGAAATGTAGCAAATCTCAAGAAATACTATCAATAGAATTATCCCCCAACTTCTTTATCAGAATGTAAAGGCATTTATCTTTTGACCAATGCAAATACTTCCCCACTTCTCTCAAATTTATTAAATTTTTATAATAAGCTTTGATGTTTATCAAACGGAATTAGCTTTGGTACTCACCAAACGGAATTAGCTTTGGTACATACCAAACAGAAATAGCTTTGATGTTTATCAAACGAAATTAGCTTTGGTGCTCACCAAACGGGAATAACTTTGATGTTTATCAAACGGAATAAACTTTGATGTTTATCAAATGGAATTAGCTTTGGTCTTAACCCAAATGGACTTAGTTTCAGAATGACTGAACGGAATTTAAATTTGGTTAGCACTCAAACATGCCAAGTGGTATTACTTGGTGGAATTATGTTTGGCAACTAAATTGGATTTTAGCCAAGTGGAATTGCTTAGTAGAAACCACACCAACATATTTTAAGTACACATCTTTGAATGCACAGAATTTCTTAAGTATCGTCACGTCAACACTTCAGTACTGCTGCATACAAAAAGAGTTGGAGCAAACTAAGCTAAGTTCTATCGGGAGCACACCTCTAGTATTAGTCTTACTCAACTCCAGCTAGGGGCAAACAATTGTTTTTTTCAAATCAACCTGGACTTGAGTAAGACACCTCTTCATGCCTTAATCCCATTTAAATGCAGCTGTGCTATCAAAGTTGCAACAGACTTAAGCAGTTCTACCTAAGAGCACAATCTTCAGTACCAATCTTAGCTAGCTCCAGGTGGGGGCAAACAATTGTTTTTTAGAACCAACCTGGACCTAAGTAAGACCTTCTTACAAAATCAAGCACAACCATGTAACATATTTGTTAGCTGATCGAGCACTGCTCGCCCCAAGGTCCCAACGTTGCTCGGCCAGGCAAGCAAACAATAATCAGACTAGGCAAGATCTACTCCAAGCAAGATAGAACCAAACTGGCACATGTTCTCCCGAGGTCCCAATAAAGGTTTCTACCGACGGCAAACAATACAGAAAACATTCAGACATAGAAGCCAAACAGCATCAAATTGCAAATTCAAAAGAAAAATCCCATCATCCAACAAAAGGCACAGATGGCCCCATAACCAGCAACAAAGAAAAGAAAAGAAAAAACAAAAATTGTCTTGGCAAGTGTAGAAAGAAAGCTCATCAAGGAGACCGAGCCATAGTACATCAAAACAGAAAAGCAAAAACTTCAATTCCTTTAAGAGAAAACTTCAACTTTCATTAACAAAAGGAACCTTAGGAGCAGCGTCCACGATCTTGTCTAGGCCATCTTGGGGAGGAAAAGTAGAGGCAGCTCCAACTCCCTAAGAAGTGGAAGCTTTCTTAACCACGTCTCCCGCGGCTTCAGTCTCCAGGGTTCCACCCCCTTTAACATTTATCGTTTCAATGACAACATCACTGTCCTGAGTCATGTTTACAGAATCAACTTCTGGGGAAACTTTAGCCGGAAGAACAACAGGGGTGAAGACAATCTTTGAACCTAAGGATCTTGAGGGAACTGGGACATCCCGAAACAGGGAAGAGCCTTCAGGAACTGGCGGCAGACTAGAGCGCCGACCAACCCTTCAGAAGAGCTTGTCTCAAAGACCAAAGACCTCCTCTTTATAAGCAAATTTCATCTCAACCTTGTTGCCAGTACTTGGTCTCCAATGCAGAACGCTCAGCAGCCATCATCGCGATAACAGCCTCTAGCTCGGCCACTTTTCCTTCAAGTTGAGCCTACGCCCCAGCAGCCTCTTTTGATTTTCCAACTGAAGCAACAATCTTGTTCAAATGGAATGCCTCCTTTCTAATTCTTCTTTTCTTTTCTCTAGGCTCACCGTCAGTCTCTTAGTGTTCATAGCAGCCTTCAGCACGGCCTTTTCTAGTTCTTCAGCGCGGGTTATGGACAGATGCATCCTCGGAATACACTGCAACGGATTGCAAAGTATTAAAAGAAATAAGCAGTAGCATAACACTAAAAGCAAGCAAAATAAGAAAGTACTTACAGCAGCCATCATCTGAAGGGTCCCTTCGTATAGGAATATCACGGGGCCCATTATGGTCAATCATGTCAACCCACGTTAGCAGAGTTTTGGTCAAATCAAAAGCAAAATCTTGGGAAGCAACAACCGAATCAGAGATAGAAATGGACCTGCCTTGATGCAGCATCGGCGGTTCCCATTTCTCAAGTGCTTGCCTCGAGGATCTCGCAGAAGCTTCCTCACCACTGCTTTTGCAGTTTCTCCTCCTCTTTTTTGCCCTTGCAGCAACCGAAGCGGAGGGCTCGACAGTAACAGCGTGAGTTCTAGAAGCTCCCACCTCCAATTTTACATCCATGAGGCTCTTCGCCTCGGCCTTCAACAAAGAGGTCTCCAAAGTATCAGAGGCACCGAAAGCCTCAGCCTCCAAATCCACTAGCACTCTTCTCTTCGACACGGACCCACCCCTTGCGAAATTGGAGGTAGGAGAGGGCATCCTTTCAAGCAATGCACCCTGGCTTCGACGGCGATTGGTAACCAGAGGAGTGAGAGATGTATCAGTCTCAATATCAGAATCTAGAAGGGATGTAGCGAGCCTTGCTTTCTTCGGAATGACAGAGCGGTAAGTCGCTTGGTAATCGAACAACTCTGGTGCGGACCACTTCATGTACTTTAGAACGGCTTTGATGGCCTTAGTGTTCTCCCGGTTCGGCCTTCGTTGAAAACGAGAGGCTTCTGCAAAAAAGAAGTACCACATTAAAACAACATCCAAAACAAAGGCAAGAAATACAAAAAACACTGGAGGAAAGGATTCAAACCTGGGTAGTTATCCTTCAGAGGCATCCGTTCGGACAGGAACTCGGTTCCGGTAGGGAACTCCCAGTTGCCACCAACTTGCAGAAAATCATCATTGTGCTTGTCTGAATTAGGCAAACCAGTCACCAGATGAAAGTTGATCGAATGAACACGCAGGTAGTACGTGCTATGATCCTTGTTATGAGAAAGAGTGTAGCAGCCCAAAATGTCTGAAATATCGAGATTCAAGCCTAACCGTTTATTGAGAGCGGACACACCACACGAAATAGGTTAACAGATACTTGCATTAGGGTGAGTTGAACCTGGTGCAGAAATCGACGCACCAAAGGGTCGAGAGGAAAACGAACCCCTCCATCGACGATGGATGCAACCGGAAAAGTGGCGGTATTCCTAGTACCCATATGCTTGGCATCGACCTTTGCCAGTGAAATGGTCACGTCATTGAGGATATTGTAATCACGACGAAACATGGCCATGGCCTCAAGAGTATCAACTAATGAGCGAAACTTTCCCATCAAACCGAACCTAGTGGTACAGGGGAAGAACTCAGATACCAAGATGGGGAACACAACGACGCAAGGGCCAAACAAGATGATTGAAATAGAAAAAGACAAGAGAAGAAGGATTACGAAGAGGACTTATAAAGATCATAGCAGCGATAACAAATGAGCGGCGCTGAAGCAAGACCGGCAGTGAAAAGTCTGAGCAGAGTACCAACGAGACTGGTTCAGAGGAACAGGAAGGGTTCTTCTTTTTCTTTGAAACTCTCTAAAAGAACGAAAAAGTAGATAAAGGGATTTGGATTGATAGCCAGAGCATTTATTGCACCAGCCGTGCGTGAAGGTACACGAAGCACGACCTTCGGTATGGAATCGACGCATTATCTCTGTACACCTATCCCACGTCGCCATGTGTCACCACAAAAGGACGCATGCAGGGGTTGTGTGTCAGGATTGAATCGTCACCAAGGCTGAACTAAAGCAGAGCCGAAGTGACGCGACGCTTGGAGAGCAGAACAATAGCTTCCCCCAAGGGGAACCTTAGCGCGAGTTAGAGGGCAAATGAAGGGGCTGAATATGAAATGAGTCGGATCCAAGCCTTTGGCTGGCCCAATCCACTAAAGCTCAAATCCAAGTGGGTTAGATGAATTTATGGGCAAGCCAATTGAGCCCAACTCCATGATCAACAGTCTACCCAAGTCCTCAAGCACTTGGGCCCAACACACAGTGGAAAGGCTAGTCCAGCCGCAATGCTGGGCCGAGCTGCAAGACCTAATCTATGAGCCAAACTAAAGTGGGCCGAGCCCATACAAAGATATCCGAATGGACCAGTCCATCTCTATAAATGATCTTGTAAAAGGCCGAGTTGGGGCGCGAAGGTACCGAGCTGAGGGAACCTCACAGAGAAACGTGGAAGCCATGAGGATGTGCATGTGCAAGTTGCCACCTCAGCTGGTCCCCTACACCTAGAATCACGGAAGCTGTTAAACTAGAAGAATGTAGTTTGTTATCAGCATGACTACAATGAGTATATGCATTCTATGACAACTACGAGGTGGTCCCCCACCTTGGGCAATGCTAAAAGGAAGCTTGGCAGCACTTGAGCTCCATGAAACCATCTTGAGAAGCAAGCAAGGAATTCTATATAAACTACACTAACTTCACATTGAAGGTAACTGAACTAATCTAAGCTAAACCCCATTTACTTACAAACTCAACTCTCTACACTTCTTCTCTGATCACTGATTTCCACACCGGAGGGGTTATCTACCCAACCCCGGCTGGGCAGCTCTCACGGTGCTTTTTGTTGCAGGGACCTCATTCCTTGGATAGTCCAACCGAGTGCGGAGCCCCGATCCACTTTCATCTAGTGCGGAATCTGGTACGCACACATAAAATAATTACGTCTCTTTAGTAGAGCAGATGTATCAGATCATTTCACCATATGTGACATTTATACTATCTGCAACATTCTAGGTAAGTGATGTCGACTGAATAAGGAAAAATTTTAGATCAGTTGGAACTTCACAAAATATTTGTAAATTTATGAAAAAGTTTATAATTTTAATTATTAGACGTGACAAAGTTTATCACTAATTTAAAATTATTTTTAATTTTGCCATTGAATAAAGATGTTGATAGATGGCACACTTTGATTGAATAATGATATGAAAGATTAAATGGCCTGAACTCACACAACATTTCCTTGAATGGGAAAAAGAGAGAGATTTGATTTAAGGCATTTTTAGACCGTTTCTAAATTGGTTTGTTTATATAGTTTTAGTGATTTTTATTTTTTATTTTTTATTTTTTTGGAGCTAGAAAGATTTTTTTACACGTGTATCTTTAAAATATGGACAAATTATACCTATAATTTTTGTAATTTACTTATTGTTTCAATATGATGTCTATAGTTTCAATTGTGTCAATTAAGACCTTTAATTTTTCACATTATGTCGACTTCGCCCAATTATTTAGCCCATTAATTCTGGTCTAATTTCTAAAGAGTTACTAAATGACACAATGTGAAAATTCAATACAATTAAAATTAAAAAGATCAATAATTTGGTATAAAAAAAATTTCAATGCAATTTTCATTTTAACAAGTTGTGCAAAGTACTATTAAATGGTGAACTTAACATTGAACTAGTGGGGTGAGGAATTGATTTTGAAAGGTGAGACGAAAGTGTGACATATTGGACTACTTTTTCCAAAGAAGGAAACAAGAAAAGAGGATTGGAAAAAAAGATTAGAGAGAAAAGAAAACACTAGGCTTGACCTAACATCATATCTGTATTGTATTGCCAAACTAATCCAATATACCTAAATTCTGCATTCGTTTGGGATGTGGGTTGTTTTTTCACTTTTTGACTATTTTAGTCTGAAGCTAAAAAATCTCGTTTGGGATAGTCTTTTTAACTTTTTTTTTTTTAACTTTTGTGATAGAAAAAATGAAATGATTATGATTTAGATGTAACATTTTGTCTTTGACTTTTTAGTTTATTTTGTCTTTTTGTGACTGTTTTAGCCCCAAAAGTTTATGCCAAACATAGCCCATCTTGTTCTTTCACAAAAATATAAAAGCTTGAAGTCTTGAATTTTCAAAAATAAATAAATAAAAATCAAAGACTAATTTTTAACAATTTCAAAAGATTAATTACGCATTTCACCAAACCTAAACTATTCTCAAGCTTAATTTTTTTGGGTAATGAAAAAATTATTGTTTGGTAGAGAAAAGAAATCATTTGCAGCTTGAGTTTTTGAGTTAAATTAATCTTTTAAGGTTTCACTAAAAAATGTTAAAGAAATCCATTTTGTTTAAAAGAAAAAAAAAATTTTAATTTCATAAGGGATGGGTTTCTATTGAAGTATTTTGAGAATGACACCACATGGCCAAGGTGCCTACAAATATGTCGGCCGAGGTGCCACATGGGCGAGTCGTGTTTGCCGAGGTGATTATGGCATTGTCAAGATATGGTGCGATAATACCAGAATCCGAGGTATTTGGATAGGGGACTAGAGTCCTAGATGATATCAAGCTACGTTTTGGATAGAGATGACACTCTTGAGGAAGATAACTTAGACTTGCCATGATAGCAGAGTTGAACTAAGTATAAGACGATATTCTTGTGGTGAACAAGGTGATTAACTTAGACTTGCCATGATGGCAGAGCTGAACAAAGTATAAGGCGATGTTCCTGTGGTGAACAAGACAATTAATTTAGACTTGCCATGATGGTAGAGTTAAACTAAGTATAAGGCAATGTTCCCATGGTGAACAAGGCGATTAACTTAGACTTACCATGATGGTAAAGTTAAACTAAGTATTAGGCGATGTTTCAGTATGAAACAAGGAGAAACTTGCCATATTTTGGTTTGTTTGTGCAAAAAGCGGAGGTAGATAGCACTCTCGGTACACTAAGGTCAAGCCTCAAGTGTTTAGTTTGGGCGAGCCAAACTCGGTCATGGATGTCTAAGTTAGACGTAGGCAAGAATCAGGCGATGCATCCCCTAGTGAACAAGGCGATTAACTTATACTTGCCATATTGGTAGAGTTAAACTAAGTATAAGGCAATATTTAAGTATAAAACAAGGTGAAACTTGCCATATTTTGGTCGATTTGTGCAAAAAGCAGAGGTAGATAGTACTCTCAGTACACTGAGGTCAAGCCTTAAGTGTTTAGCTTGGGCGAGCCAAATGTGATAAGTTAAACTTAGGCAAGAATCAGGCGATGCATTCTTAATGTGAACATAAGAGACACTTAGGTTCACATTAGGGAGTAAGAAGCATGAATAAGTATAACACTTGTGAAAAATTTTACAAGTTGAAATTATCCGAGACAAATGATAGAGATACTATTTGAGATATGTTAATCCGAAATAATTGATTAGTTCTAAACTGACATAACGTACCTGAGATATTCCGATCCGAGGTAAGGAACCAAGTTGTCAGACTTGGAAAGATAAGAAAAAATCTAAGTATGGAAACATACAAGACAAGGAAGATAGCAAGCATACATAGAGCAGTTATAGAAGGCAAACATCCAGACACTTAGAAGAAAAAGAGGAAAGACATACATTCACAAAAGGAAGCTGTTCAGTTACATCGGAAGGCACTTCGGCTTGACAAAAACAGAAGTTATTCAAAAGAAAAGTTACAATTGTCTAAAGAAAAAGAAATGTAATGGAGAATAGTAAGAAAAGTGCAAAATAAATGGGGTACTTACAGAGAGAAGCCGAGAAGTAGACGTTGGAATGAAGTTTGCCAGAGTCAGACGATGATGTTGATTAGAACCAAACAGTGAAAGGCTCGCAGGAGGTGATGAACAAATGGTTGTAGAAAGCTCGAAAGAACGACAATGGAGGTTTGAGAGAAATTTCATAGAGAGGGAAAGTTTAAGAAAAAAGAGAGTTTGTGTTTGCAAAGTGAAGAGAGCGAGAGAGATAGAGAGAGAGAGAGAGAGAGAGAGAGAAAGGGAAGAAAGTTTTGTGAAAAAACGAAAAAAAACGACAAAACATAATGAAATTGCCTTGGATGACGTGCCCATGTTGACGTCAGGCAGCATGGGGCAGAACTGATGCGACATGATGGGGACGTGATTGGTACACTCCAATCTAGTGATAACATGTAAAGGCAATATAGTAGAGACAGTAATGGCATAACGACTCACGCATCTTGGGTTCTTGGGATTCTTGAACTAGTGAGTCACGATCTCGGCTAGTAATGCGATCTCGGTTGAGATGTTAATCTTGGATAAAAGAACATGTTGGTTCTTGATTCTTGATGAGTGGACACTTGAGTCCTTGTTTCTTGGCGCTGATGGGTCATGACCTCGGTCGGAGGAGTATCTCTAGCATGTTGTTTAGCCGACATGTTAGAAGATTAGATAATATAAGTTCCATCACCTTAGGTTGTCAAGATAATAGAACCTAGGGGCAATTGTGCGGAAGTATTTTGAGAATGACGCCATGCGGCTAAGGTGCCTTCAAAGATGTCAGCCGTGGTGTCATGTGGACGAGTCGTGTTTGTCGAGATATGGTGTGGTAATACCAGAATCCGAAATATTTGGATAGAGGACTAGAGGACTAGATGACATCAAGCTACCTATTTGGATAGAGATGAGACTCTTGAGGAAATTCATCTTAATCTGAATAGTATGAGTTGTGATAGATGTTATCCTTGTAAAAGATAGAGTCCTATGAAGTGAGACTTCTAGGGGACTAGGACACTACTGGTTATAAAAGTAAGGCACGCTCGTGGGTCTAAGGTACGTTTTATTCTGTGAGTTTAGTACTTTATGTGATATCTTTGAGAGATTGTTTGTCTAACTTGATCGTCGGAGTGCTCCTGGATGGACGAACCACTGTCGTATTATCATTTTCTTATTGGCAGGTGGTTGGCTTAATCTATTCTGCTGCATGCTCTTTAGCTAAGTTCCCTATTTGTTTGTGTGGTAAAAAATCTAACACCTAGATATTTATTAGACAATGAGTGATTGAAAAATAATTTCAATCAAATTATTATACACGTATTTTCTCTAATTTTAATTATATATTCCTTGATTAGTTGCCAAAGCTAACTTTGTATTCAACAATCAACATAATTTCGTCGCCAAAGCATTATAAATCATTCAGGATGGATATGATTCATACACATTTATTTTCCGTCACTAATCAAACTATTTTTCTTGCTTTGTAATATTTTTGAATTTACAAATATTACAAAAACTATATAAAAAGGAAGCACATACATAAAACAAACTTAACAACTAGAACAATCACAAAGAAAGTCATTCATTTGTAGGAGAGTCCAACTTAACAATAAAGAAATTTATAGGCGACTTTTGACTGTTAGATATGTGTCAGCATAAAAGAAAATATTAACAAAACAAACAAAAAGTAAGAAAATGTTTCATACATAGAACTTACATATAAGCGAGGATCACTCTTTAGAGGTGCAATAAAAATTAGATATTTCTTAAGGTTGTGTCTAAATTTTAGATTTGGGTAAGAAATTGCAGTGAAAAAAGAATATGGGAGGAATATGTATAAAATATAAGTTTTTTTTTTTCTTTCATATATTCCTTTATTTTTCTTTTTTCTTCAAAAACTCTTACCCAAATCTAAGTTCTAAACCTAACTTAAAACAATTCAAGATTTCAAAGCATATTATTGGCACATAAATATTTTATTGAATGGTGGATTTGTTAATTGTTATATAGATAAAGGGGAGATCAAGAAAGAGGGCAATAAAATTTTAAAGGCACAACTCACAAGTAATGGCTTTTGGCTATGCTTGTTTACCAGTATGGGAGGGGGATTGGAGTGCGATGACTGTGAATCTTATTCACAGCTTATTTGGTAATAATTTGGGAGGAAAGAGTAATAGTTCGAGGGGCTTACTAATCTCTCTCAGTAGGGGGATTAATTTGGTTAGATTTTAGATGGAATTAAGAAAATAGTGAGCAGATTGGGTCTATTTGATATAAAAATTTTATTTTATTTTATTTTATTTTTTTTTACCAAGTGCACCTATTTGTTTTAATATTTGTTTTAATTTTTTTAATATAAAAATAATTTTTTTTATTTATTTTATATAAAAAAAAATTAACAATTTCATCACTAATCATCTCCTACACTATCATCATAACAAACACACTTGTACTTAATCCCCTCACTAACAATCCCTACATTAACTATCTTCTTACTAACAATCTCATTCAACATAATCCGCTAAACATGACATTTATCATGATCAAACAGTATGCCTAATCCTCGTTGTTCTAACAAATTTGAGTAATGATGTGTTGTTCAATTTTTTATTAGAATTACTATATACATTCTAAAATATACCTACCTTAATCCGAATGGGTTGGCCCAGTGAGTATAGCTTGGGTCTTGCAGGTGTGCTCTCTTCACGTTTGAGATTCAACTCCCTGGTGTTACTACGCCCGCATGCTTTATCTGAAATTTTGCCCAATCCATGTGGAGAAGGCGCTTTGCGTGTGAGTCCCGAAATTAGTCAAGATTCGTGTAAACTAGTTCGAATATCCGGCCATAAAAATTTAAAAAAAAAAAAATAGAAAAAAATTTATACACACTACCTTTAAGTGTAAACTTGTTAGATATTACATGATGTGAATCTAATTTCATATAAGTTCTCTCTTCAAACTCATTCAATTTTTAATTTACATATTAAAATGACTTTCATACATTAATGTCATATCATATCATTTGATATAAAAATTTGACGATCGTAATATTATTCAACTAAAATTAAAATTTAGATTTGGTTGCTACTAGTGGTGGTAGCCATGTAAGAGCACTAAGGACTCAAAGGAAGTGGAATGGATGTGGATCTCACTCTCTCTCTCTCTCTCTCTCTCCCTACTTTGTGTTATGTGTGTTGATTGATTGCTACAATCTTTTGATGTCATGCCCATCCCTTCTTTTTTCACCCAAAAAATGTGCCCAAACTTTATATATATATATATAATATACGATGGGATATGGTTTGTATATCATTCCTTTTAATATGCACCCTTCCTTTACAATAAAAAAACATGTAGCATATAGGTCATCCCCTAAGTGAATTTTGGGTCCCACCTTAATCAAGTTGCCTAAGCTATGATGCCATTTGGTTTACTAACTCTTTAACTCTTTTTTTTTTTTTTTTAAAAAAAATTATTAGGTACTTGAAGGTCATTCTATATTTTTGTCGTTAACCAATAATTAATTATTATATTTATTTTTTATTTTTCTATATTCCCAATATAAAATTGTAAATTTTACATTTACAATAAAGACAACATTTCTTCTCTAAAACACCACTTAACTATTCTCAAAATCATCAAGTAATCTCCATATCTTACAATAGATGGATCAAAACAAAGGAAGCCTCTTTCATGGTCACACCATGGTGATGTTTCCATTCTCTCTCTTCAACTTGAGACCCACCATATTCCCATTATTTTTAATAATTTTGATTAGTTAGTCTTCTTTCAGCTCACCAACATTACCTACTTAGGTAGATCAAATGGTAATGCATCCCCATGAGTTCATCTAGATGTTGCTTCCACAAATTGTTTTCTTTGACCTAGAGTTCTCTTCCCCATTAGGCACGATTTTTATATGTTACAAACTTACTATTTGTTCCATTGGTCCCACCTAGAATTGAGAATATTAAAAGTATTATTTTAAAATGAAATAAGTTTTTCTTCTATTCATCTTGACAATGAATACAGTTTTTATAATTTTTTTCCTAATAATTGAATTGAACATCTATTCAATTTAAAAGAATCTTGACTTTTTGAAAATTTTGTTAAAAATACTAAAAATTTTGATGTCAAACTAATAGAATCCTAACAAGTCTCTATTTCAAATGTGTAGAAATTGTTGTGAGAACCAAAGAAGAAAAGCAAGAAAATGAGAAATTCATTAGCACAAACAGCATTTCTAATGTTGTGTTTGGTTGGGGGATTTAGGGAAGGATTTGGAAAGAAAAATAAAAAAGGTTGGTAAAATGTGAATAAAAAATGTGAATAAAACATGTCTATATTTCACATAGTTTCACACATCTTTTCTCTTTCTCTTTTCAAATCCCTTCCTAAATCCTCAAACCAAACACAGCATAAATGTCTTAATGTTTGAAAATTTTCAGTTCAAAAAAAAAAAAAAAAAGAGTAGTGTGCAGATTTTTTTTTTTTTTTTTAGAGTATTCAATTTGACTAGAAATGCCTTTTTCAATGCGCAAGACAAAAATCAAAAGCTACAGTTTAACTTGTGCCCAGAGAAGTTATATACTACCAATGTAGAAAAAAAATAAAAAAATTGAAGATTTAAAAAAAGAAAAAGGGGAAAGGTTGTGGTAGTATTAAGATTTTCTAAACCCATTTGGAGTAAACAGTATTTCAAGTGCACACCACGTGTGGCAGCTACCTACAAATTAGCTTTAATGGATGAATTTGAAGAAATTATAAAATTTTCCTAACCTGGTTTATCTCATATCTCTCCTCCACTTGTTGTCACAAAGTCAGTATGGCACGAAAAGTTGTCAAGTGACCAATTACACGATAACAAGAGAATGGGACATAAAAGGAGGATAGATGATCTGATTCTTTTGAAATATCTTTTCCAATTTTATTGGAAAATAGATCAATCTTTTTAAATTTGGGGATAATCCAGTAAATATTGTGACACAAAAGGCTACAAAAGTAAGTGTAAATGTAAAATAATTCAAATCGGTTGTATTTTATGATATACATTCATGGAGAGTGGAGTTGATGGAAGGATTATGGTCAAATAATTATCTTGATTTATAAAAATTGACCATTATTTTGTCTTGGTATACCATGGTTAAATTGTATATTTTAATTTCATGATGTTGATGCAAATAGTGCAAGTTGAACCCACGGGGAAAAAAACTATGAAATAATAAGAGAGAATATTGTCCTATCCGACATCAAATTATTAACTCCTTTTCCCTAGCATGGGATTTTTTTAACACACACCGGGTCATTTTAGTTAATTGTTAAAGCATAGTAGTGAAATTATTAGAATAACGAATAATTAAATTAATAAAAAGACATAATAAAAATCAACTACAAGAAGTTTAGGATTTGCATGAAAACTACAAAAATCAAAAATAAATAATGATAATAAATAATAGAGCTAGATTACTAAAGATTCAAATTTTTCTGTTCAGGTTGGACTAGAATGGTAGTCTTGAGCATCAAATAGTGCCAACTCAACATTTCTCTGCAAACCAAAGATCCAAACTTGACCATCTACTCACGAAACCTAAGTGATACGTCTAAAAATAGATCAAATTTTTTGGTCAGATTTAAATTTTAATTTTTTTATAAAGATTGAATCTAAGCTTTTGATTTCTAAAAATAATTGACGTGAGTGATCGTTTGGGATGACTTAAATAAGTGTACTTTTTGTCTTTTTATGAAAAGATATGCAGAAAAGTAAAAAGGTGATGTAATGAAAAAAAATAAAAAGATAAATTATTTTTGAATTGCCAAACTTAACCTAGTGCTATGGACTAGGCTCTAGCTAAGGATCCGAGACCTCAAACTGAGAAGTCAATTCTTTTGCAATAAATTCAACAGTATTTAAACAAAATGAACTAAAATGAGTTAACAAAAGCTGCACAATAAATTGGGTCAGCCCAAAATGGTTGGGTCTAGCTTATATTTAAAAGGCCTAAAGTCGGATTTGGGTCACACACGGCAATGGTGGGTGGAGCAAGGTTACCTCGGTCTGAACGTATTTAATTTTACTTATTATTGTATTTAATGTTATTATTTGATGTGACATATTTAATTTATTTATACTAACACTTTATATAAATTAATAAATTCTCTCTTATATGTTATGTAAGCATTGTGAAACAATATACCAAGATAGTTGAAAACTTTACTAACAATAAATTACATATATATTTAAAAAATTAAAAATAAAATGCTAGTCAACATTTACAAAAATGGACCTATGTGTGATAAGTGCATTAAGGTGGGGTTATTACTCTGATGTGCGACTAATGTCTCATGTGACTTAAGTAGTCTTGTGTTCATATAATTTAAAATGAATCATTATATATTTAATTTCACAAACTTAACATAGAATTACTGTTATCATCTTTTTGTCTCATTGAATCATGAATATGATCGTAATGATATTTTTTTAAATTAAGTGAAATCAGAGAGAATAACTCATACTAGACTCCGCCTATTGCCATTCTTTGAGCATGGAAGAAACATTCATACAAGTTACGGAAGGTCAAGTTGGAGTGGAGGACCCTCCCAAAAAGTGCATTTGTTTGGACTTGATATTGATTGAAGGCTAGTCAACAAAGGATTCATCAATGGGATGGGTTGGATGACCAAATTTGAGGGGCTATACTCAAAAAGTAAATTTGTTTGGACTCGTATTTTGATTGAAGGATGGTCCAAAATGTTTCATCAATATGGGTGCCTTTCATTTCTTTGCTTTATTGCTTTAGAAAGTTATTGAAAAGCTTGGATTCATGTTTATAAAAGTAATCTTAGGTATCAAGAAATATCATGAAATTTTTATGAAGAATTTTTATTATTTGATTAGTATGTGATATTTTATTGTGTGTGTAATCTAAATGTAAATAATTTTCATAAAGCATTTTATAATATTTTTTTCATGATGCCTAACCCCCTTCAAAACTTAAATGAATTCAGTTTTCTAAATTTTCTTGAGAAATTAATTACAAAAACTAACAACCAAATCGAATTTAAATCCATCAATAGAAATCAAACTTCCCGTTGCTCATTGCATGAGTAACCTCTTTCTACTAGAAATTTCTAGTGTAAGACTTGATGTTAGTGGACGAGTTTTACTGTAATTTCGTTTTCTTATTCTCTAAAAAATAAATAATAAGTATTATTATATTAAATAATAAGTCAAGTCACTTTCACAAACAAGTCAAATTTAATTATAAATAGATGATTACATTACATCATAAGTATGGCTATATCTTGTAATTGTCAGTAGAGACTTTTTGTATGATATATAAATAAGATCAATTTCAATACCAAGTAAAATCACAAAAACACTTCATTTTTTTTGGATAAAATCATCACATTTTTTATATTCAGTTTTGTTCATCACCAATCAATAACTAAATTTTTCTATACCACAGACAAAAGAAAAACTATAGTGTACACAACATTATAAAGGTATGTATATCCATACAAAGAACTCCAAAGTTGGGACTTGGTCAATATCTAGGAGCTTCTTTGATGTTTCATTTTCATTATGTGAAAACCCTACAAAGGGGTGGTCACATCTTGATAAAAATATCTTTGATGTTGAAGCCTATGTGGGGTTTCAATATGCTAGGAGTGAACTTGAGACACACTGCAATAATGAGAAAATTCAAACGATTGAATTTTTCAACGGTGAAGATTTATGCCTTCATTTTAAATTAACTGTACATCGTTGGACTAATGCTCCCAAAAGTCAATTAATTTTATTTTTTTCTTTTTAACTTTTTCTAATAATATTATACAAATAAAAAATTCGTACATAATGATTTGACAAACTCTTTATTTCAAAATAAAATATTATTAAAAATTAATTAATTTATAGTAATAATAATAATAATAATAATAATAATAATAATAATATCATATCTTTTTGTCATTTTTTTAAAAAAAAATTTATGTGTGAATAGAATTTTTTTTGGTGGGTTTGAACTAGTTTCATTCTTTTCTTTTCTTTTTTGACCAATGAACTGTCTTCACACGGTTAGCTTCTTGCCCCAAAAAACCACAGAAAAAAAAAAGGACAAGAGAGAAAAAATAAAATGCTGTACTTAGAGCATCTCCAACACTTATTCAAAATTTTCACCAAATCTGAGTAAAAAAGCATCTATTTCATCAAATTTGATAACAGATACTCCAACGGTTCACCATTCATCAAATTTGTCCCGGGACAACCGGGTGGTCGACCGGTTTGCCCAATTTTTTATTTTTTTTTTGAATTTTTTGAATTTTTTTTGAACTTTTTTCGACGACCGGTGGTCGAATCGGTTAAAAAAAAATTTTTTTTTTTTTTGAATTTTTTGCTGAACTGTTTGAACCTTTTACTGGTTGACCGGTTGGTCAACCGGCCGGGCAACCGGTTGGTCGACCGGGTCCTCCTCTCCAACGGTCCGCAACAGTGTTTTGATGAATTCATTACTTCGTCGTCGATCTGATGAAAATTTTGGTGAAATCTCATTTTGGTATCAGGTTTGGTGAAGCGTTGGAGCCATGAATAGTGTCATTTTCATCAAAATTCAAATTTGATATCAGATTTACTAAAGCGTTGGAGATGGTCTTAGATGTCAAAATGCTTGGATCATACTCATTTTAGATATGACCCATTTTATAATATAATTTTAATTTTTCAGTTGTTGTTGTTGTTGTTTCTTCTTTTTTTTTTTTTTTTTGGCAAAAAAAAAAAAAAAACTACAATCTATAGCCCAATAATTTTTGAGCTTCTATCTACCGTAGCTGGTGGATTTTATTTGAACCAAAAATATGCCTCAATACGCCTAATTTAAATTCATAAATTTTAATTTATATTATAATTTAATATAAATTTATTAATAAAGACAACACATATTAAACTCTAAAATACTTTTTTTTTCTTATGGTCCACCGTAATCAATTATTCTTATTTAAATCTCTGTATCTTCTTTCCTAAGAGATTAAAGTTATTTCTTCTTCTTCTTCTTCTTCCTCTTCTTCCAAAACCCCAATCCACCCTACTAAAACTCACCATCATCATCAACATCATTGCTTTTTTATTATTTTGAAACTCTTAACCCTAGAAAAAAATTTGAACAAAATCAAATAATTGATGAGAGTAATAATCAAAATAATTTTTTGAAGCAACCTATCAAAAAAGAGGTAAGTATTCATATAAAGGGTTTTCATAATTTTTGTAGAGTATCATTAATTATTTGTTATATCTTTTTTTTTGACAAAAATTAAAAGGTCAAGTAGTTAGATTAATAATAACATATTTTGAAGTTGTTCTTATTTTGTCATTTAAATAGTACATTATTTGAGAATTACTTTTTCTTGTTAGTGTCTGATACTTATGTACTCATAAGTTTGGTTTTTACTTTTTCACGAACATTCTTGTGGATAATTTATAATGTAAAAGTTTTTTTTTCTGTATTGAAAATTTTTATAATGCTTATAGAAAAATTTAGTTTTTCCTGTATTTATAATACTTATGTGTTTGTAAGTTTTTTTTTTTTTTTGTCCTCTATATTTGAGAATTATTTTTTGTATTGAATTTTTTTTGAAATAATTTAATTTTTTTAATTTGTTTATTATTTATTATTTGGGTCTACCTTGAGGGTAATTTGAAAAACATAATAGAATGTGACGAGAGTAAAATAAAATTTTAAATAATTAAACAAAATATAATTAAAAATTGAGAGTACTTAATATTTTTTTGAGTATAAATAGAATCTCCCGTCTTAGCTCAATAATTTTTGGGCTTTTTCAGTAAAATGTTGGGCTCAAGAACTGGTCTAATACCACCAATTTTATTTTGTGTTTTTGCCATCCTTGTTTTACCTAGGTGTGAGCCCAAAACAATTTAACTTTTAAGTTGTTATATGAACCCAACATGTTAAACTTTAACAGCCCAAAAAGTCTGAATCAAATATAAACTTTTATTTATTTATTTATTTATTTTTAATTTCCTTTATTAAATTTTTAGACAAATTTAAAATCTAAACCCAACGTAAATTAAACTCAACTAGGACTTGGGCTGAGAAGATCAACTATATTACATATCAAAAATAAAAAAAGGAAGCGAATTACATTAACAGTCCCTATAATTTAGAACTCGTGTTAATTTAATTTTTGACTTTTTAATTGCTAAAATTTTTGAGTCAATAGGTCCAACTTTCAATTTTTTTTGGCCAAAAGAATACCTATTTGTTTAAAACTTACTTATATGTTCAAATATTATCTATTTATATAAAATGTGACATATCTGTTAGAGGTGAGCAGCGAATATATCAATCCGCCTAAACCGAACGAATGGTGGATTTGAGGTTCATTTATCTGCAACCAAACCGCCAAACAGCAAACTCTTAGTAATTTGTAAGACTTTGTGTTTTCAATTTGTTTAGATATTATGTTTGTATTTTCAATTGAAAAAGAGTTTAAATATTCTGTTGAAATATATTTTTATGACTTGAAAAAAATAAATGTATTATTTATCTATATATATATATATATTTAAATCTAACTCTAAAAATAATAAATAAAAAAGATGATATATGCTGGTTGGTTTTTATTTTCAAAAACAGATATAGATGTAATAATATAGAGACGTACAATCTCTACTACTGCTATGTTCATGGTATCGGTGGTTTGAATTATTCTTATATTTTAAGAACCACATATTGTAATACTTTATGTGGATGAGGCATGCTGTGATTGTAATACGTAAATGAGGTATGTAGTGATTGTAATATTCTAAAGTTTAAAACTTTCTTTTTTGGATAAGACATGCAGTAATTGTAATACTTTTTTAAGTCATTGACAGTAATATTCTTTTTTTTTTGTTTTTTGGAAGAAGTGTACAAGTTGAATTATGTTGTAAATTTATAAAATTTTAAACCACCAAACCGATTCGTGTCAATCCGTCAATCCATATTGGCCGGATTGGCGGACGGATACGGATTGATTTTCTCTAATCTGTCAATCTGACGAACGGATGGCTGATTGAAAGTTCCGTGGCCACAACCGACTCATACCCACCCCTAATATCTGTACATATGTCCTCTATCTGTTCAACTATATGCTCACAATTAACCCTTTCAAGTATGTACTACACAAATCTATCTAAAAAGCATATATACTACACAATTATTTTTTTAGATAATTTCAAAAGAAAATTTCATAATTATTTAGTATTTTTTATGTGAATGTCTTATTTTTGTCAACCGATTAAATGGGTTCATACATTTCACTTATTTATCTAACTATTTGCTAAAACAAACCTAATTCTGATCGAAGACGAGTAAGGTAATCGCTTTGGGCCCCAAAATTTAGGGATCCAAAATATTTTTTTTAATCTATGTAATAATAATAGTTCAAAAATGGGGGCCAACCCAATACTTTTTAACTCCAAAAGACAATCAAGACAAATTGGGGGCCCCAAATTATATTATGAAATGTATTGGGAAAAATTTATAAATAACAAAAACTTTTATCACTTTGTTATTTTAGATATATTCCTGTGTTATAGCTTTGGAAGCAACTGCGAGAGTGAGAGTGAGAGTGAGGGTGAGAGAGAGAGCAAACGGAATCGGTGTGGTGTCTCTGCGGCCTAGAATCATCGACAGTGGCGGTGAGTCCTCTCTCACTCTCTCTCTTTGCCCTAAATCTAATTATGTGCCCAAATTATTTTTAAAATATTCACTGCTCTTCTTCTTTTTTTTTTAATTGTTTTTTTTTATTTAATATTTGATTTGAGGACTTTATTAATCTAGTATCTCTACTCTCTTTTCTTTTTTCTTTTCTTTTTTTAATTATGAATTTCATTGCTTTAATTTATTTGTGGACTTGCTTAATCTTGATTAGTGCCCTAAATTTAATTTCAGTACCAAATTTTTTTTAATCTAATTTTTGTGAGATAATTTTGTTAATTTTTATTTCATTTAAAGAATGAGAGATATTTGCACATAATTCTAGAATATATTCTAAAGTATTCTGGTAAGGTGTAAAAGGCTTCATGAAATTCTACGCACTTAATTAATTGTTTTAGATATTTGTACATAATTTTAGAATCTATTTTTAATTAATAAGGGTTCTAGATATTTGTACATAATTCTAGAAATAAATTCTAAAATATTTTGGTAAGGTGTAAAAACTTAATAATGGTTCTAAGCTTAAAGGCAGTGTTTAGTTCATGGATTTGGGAGTGATGCGGAAAGAGAAAAGGAAAGGAAGATAGAAAATATGTGTGAAATATATATATATATATATATTTTATTCACATTTTATTTATTTTTTGTCTTTCAATTTTCAAATTCCTCCCAAATTCTTGAACTAAACACCGCCTAAGTTGCCCATATAAGGAATGAGAGCTCATTTGCCTCACATTCAACTTTAAGTGTAAGATCTCTCGATGAATAATAAAAAAACATTCTCTCAAACTCTTTGTGCCTACTTTTTAATAAATTGTAATAGTATAAATACTTTTCATTTCTCCTAAAAATTTTTTTACTATATATAAACAACCTTATTTTAATGATTTCCTTGAGCCACAAAAAACTCGGCCGGTCCTGTGCTCAAATGTCACTTGTGTATACACTGTCATATATTTATTCACCAATTAATTCTTTTAAATATGTACTGTAAATTTATTTCAAGATAAATTTCAAAATAAATTGTCATAGTTCTTTCTTAACATTTTTGGTGAGGAGGTCCCATTTTTGTCAATTGGTTAAGTGGGTCCACAAGTTATCCAAATGTAGGAAGAGAGTAAATTATTTTTCCAATAGTTGAAATTACCATGAAACCCATCACATATATTCTTCTTTTAACTCCCATCTTTCAAATTTAACCTCTTCTTGAACTCCTCCTCCTATTTGGGTGTCACAGCAATGGCGGCACTGGAAGCACCCTTCTCTATCTTCTCCTCTTACCTTCCATCTTTTTCGAAATTCCCATATTCCCCAAATCCTTCACAGTCCATAAGGCTCCACATTTCCACTTCTACCCCTACTCTTTTCCTCAAATTCCATCGTTATCCCCTTCTCCCCCTTCTCTCTATCAACCCAACCCCAAAATCAACAAGCTTTGAAGTAAGCTGCTCAGCAGTGCAAGAGATTGCAGTTGATGAAAACCCAGACCCACAAACCCAACAACAGAATCAGAATCAGAGGAGAAAGCTGTTTGTGCTCAATTTGCCCTGGTCTTTCTCTGTTGATGATATCAAGATCTTCTTTGCTGAATGTGGAACTGTCTCAGATGTTGAGGTTCTCTCTCTCTCTCTCTCTCTCTCTCTCTATATATATATATATATACACACATGATTGTATTTATATGTTGATTTTAAATGTTGGGTTTTTTATTTTTAGATTATAAAGCATAAGGATGGGAAGAACAGAGGCTTTGCATTCGTGACAATGGGTTCTGGAGAAGAAGCTCAGGCAGTTATAGATAAGTTTGATTCCCATGTAAGTTAATTTCTTTTGGAATTTGCTTTTAAACTTTTAGGGTTCTTTCCTTGGTTTATATCCTATACCTAGGGGTGTTAAAGGCCTAGGAGTTGAATTAAGCAACAAAATTTTGGGAACAGTAATTAAGGGCTCTTTTGGTTAGTAGGGCTAATAATCAAAATGCACAAGGGCATGGGGATTGTAGGAAGGAATCACAACTAGAGTTTAGAAGGCTTGAAAGTGAACAAAATTAGGCAAGAGTGGTAATGGGCAAGGTTTTAAAAAGCAGTCGCAACCGTTATGTAATATTACGTAACGGTTGTGGTAGTTACCGCCACTCGTTACGGCCGCTTTTGCAATGTGATTGAGATTCACAGGCATGGTTATCGGAATCCCGATCCGGATCTTATGATCCTACGATCTTACGATTCATTTGAGTACAATCGATCCGGATCGTGTAAAAAATTTATTATAGGTAGGATCTTTCGATCCTGGTAATGGGATCTTATAGGATCGTGGAATCTCGATCCGAATCCGATCCTATGCGATCCAATTTACAAGCTTTGTTTTGTATTGTATGCTATGTTACACGGACTCTTCAAAATAGATCAAATATCCGTGTCGGACACCCGACACTCGGACAAGGGTATGGGATATGTGTCGGATACTTTTCAACGGATACTTCTTATATAATTGTATATAACACAATTATCATATGTGCATATTATTGTTTAATTACTATAAATGTCATTTGACACTGTAAGTTACATATAGTACTATTTTATCTCACATATTAGATTAAAAATATAAAAATATGATATTTTTTTCCCGAGTCCGCGTACCCTTAAATTTAAGATTTAATGAGTCCGACCTCTAAATATATACCCGCACCCGACACCCGTACCCGAGTCCATGTAACATAGATTGTATGACATATTTTATCATAAATTTTATATTTGTTGTCTAAATACTAATTTATGTGATCAAAATAAATAATAAAAATAAGTAGTATTGAATCAAATAGACTAAGGAAAACAAACTAGGAAACAAACATTCAAATATTGCGGTAATTTAAGAAAATTAACTAGTCGGAAAAATAAACTTAACTTTAGTGGAGTCTAAGGAGGGTAAGATGATTGCAAATTTATCCCAATTTTTGGAGAGATTATTTTTGTGACTTCAATCCACTCCACCAGTGATGCTAACAATAAACCTTATTATTCGGTTAAGTTACTCTTTTGAGTTCTTAATCTATTTTCATATCCAATTTTGTTAAATATTTTTTCTTCACTTTTTATGCATTATTGTAGATTGTAAAGTATTTTGTTAAAGAATTCTTCTTCATCACCTTCTTTTTTGATGAAATATAAAACTTTTACTATCGAGTTTTCTATTTTATAATATTATATGTACATTTTACATGGAGTATTTTACTTTTTACAATATCTTCGCTTCTTTGTAATAGAATATAGGTTCATTTTGTGTATACTTTTTAAGAAATGTTTATTTAAATTAAATTATTATGTAATTTATCTTTTTCAGTAGGATCTTACGATCCTCGATCCGATTCTACGATCCGATCCGTTAAACACCTCCAACGATCCAATGTAGGATCCCGATTTTGACAACCTTGTTCACAGGTGTATCGGCCGTAGCGGTTGCTATAGCGGTCGTAACGGTGTCGGAACGTGATGCATACGTTCTGCTACGTATTCAGCTGATTGCTTTTTCAAAAAACGCAAAAAAAAAAAAAAAAGAAAAAGAAAAAAAAGAAAAAAAAGAGTTGAAAATAGGGGAAGAGAGATAGAGAAAGAAGAGGGAAGATAGAGGAACAAGAGATAGAGAGAGAGAATAAGAAAGATGAAGAACATGTTATTGATTTGTTGAAATTGTAAGGCCTGTGCTATTCTATTCAGCTGTTATCACTCAACCATTTTGTTTGTGTGTACCTATCTATATATTGTTTGAAAATAATAATAATAATAATAATAAGTGTGGTCATTATCTATTTGGCTTGATTAATATATATATATATATATATATTTAGGGTTTTATTTATTCTTTTACTTTGCCATTGTTTATCTTATATATAATAGTTAGTGATTGATTTTTTGTATAATATAAAGTCATTAATTATTAAAATAAAATGTCAAAAACTTAATTTATAGTGATTTAAAAATATGAAATATATTGGATCAAACTTAAAAATTTATAAAAATTGATCAATATTTATTTTAAAACCCAATAAATATGATCATGGAAAAAAAAAATGTGCGTATCGGTAAGTTTTTTTCAAATTGTACGAAAAATAAAAAAATTCACGGTTCCGAGTACCGCAACCGTTACGCTACGGTCTTTACACCCCACAACCGCAACCGCGCCACCGCCACCGTTACGGCGACCGCAACCGCTTTTCAGAACCTTGTTTAGGAATCACTTCAAAAATTCCTTGGGCTTCACACGTAATTGCACACACAATCTCACAGAGAACTACAATTTATTAAGAATGATTAAGCTCGTTCCCTATAAGATTGAGAACGTTGATGATTATGTTTTTCTTGGGCTTCGGAACACTGCTAAGACTAACATACATAACACCATAACTTAACTCAGGGACCATGGACCATAACATCAGTTCATAGGGTGCTTGTATTTACACCCCAGATTTGGTTTCACTACACCAACCTTAAAAAAAAAGGAAAAAAATAAAATAAAAAACAAACAAACATTTTATCTCTTTGCACCTTCATAATTCTAAACATACCATCATTCCTAACCTACCGTCTTCTTTCTATCTACATACACGCAACCTCTTCTCTTCCTCTCCCCTTGCCTCTCTTTTCTATCTCCTTCCCCTGCTCTCTCTTCCAACTCATCCACAGAGGAGGTCGGTGGCAATATGGAGAAGGAAAAAATGACAATGGGGGTGACAAATTTAGGATTTTAGTGGTTGAAGGGTAGTGGCAAGGGAAGGGGTGGCTGGATGGCAGTGGCTGGTGGCAATGGCCAGTGGTGGGCAAATGCTAGATGAGAGGGGAGGGTTAGTGGCAGTGAAGGGCAAGAGGCAGCGAGTGACAGCTAGATAGAGGAGAGGAAGGGTGGTTGTGGAGAGAAATTTTGGTTTAAAATTCTAGGGTTTTGTCCTTAATGGTAAAGTAGTTTAGGAAAAGAACGTTTAAAAAAAAAAAAAATTGTGGGTGTAAAGAGATAAAAAGAAGGGTGCAAATAGAAGCACCCTAGACTTGCAAATCTTGAAATTACCAAAATGCATTTGACTCTTAAACCATAATAGGAATTTATTATTATTATTTTTTTGGTTAAAAAATTTATTGTGAGTAATGGGAATGTTTTTTTTGTTCCCAATGGTGAAATGGAGGAATTTCAGAATTACATTTATAGCTCCATTTTCTTATATATATTTTGAAGATAAACTCTCCCTCTCAATTTTACTTCCCTTGTCAAGTGAATTTGTTAACTAGTTGATTTATAGATTCTTTGTCCACTTATCATTTTTTAACATTCGCTGATTTTCATTCATAATGGTGCATCGGAAGGAAGGTGGTGACTGAGATTATAGTTAATTGTCATTTTCCCATTCTCCTTTCAATAATCTTGACCATCTGTCAATTTGAAGGTTTTTGTGGTGTAGGAATTATTGGGTAGGATTCTTAAGGTTGAGTTTGCAAAGAGATTCAAGAAACCATCACGTCCTCCTCCTCTTGCGGCTCCCCCAGCTGGAGAGACACGCCATAAGCTATATGTGTCCAATCTTGCATGGAAAGTGAGGTCCAATCATCTCAGAGAATTTTTTGCTGCCAATTTTAATCCAGTTTCGGCTAGAGTGGTATTTGATAGCCCCTCAGGAAAATCTGGCGGGTATGGATTTGTCTCATTTGCCACGAAGGAGGAAGCAGATGCTGCAATTTCAGCTTTGGATGAGAAGGTATTCATGTAAAATCAATCTTGTGGCATTTCACTTATTATTATGTTTGTTTTTGTGAGAACATGGTGTTTGACACAGTGGCTTTATATAGCTTGCACACATGCGTATGCATATTAAAATAACATAAATAATATATGCTTATTTCTGTGTCTACATTATATTTGCTGACTTTGGGCCAATTTATCTCATGGGTAACATGTAGAAGACCATGAAAAGTGTCCTCATATAGGCTTAAGTTGGTAATAGGAGATTTGGTCAGGCGAAATCAAAGTGCACGAGTAAAGAGGCAGACAATATTAACTGTGGTTGTGTTGACACAAGATGTAGGGTTGTGGTGTGGTTTAAACTTGCTATGGAGAAAGCTTAAGATCATGTTTTAATTGGGCTCTTCTCTATTCTATATGTCACGAAGGCTGGAGTTGGGAGAAAAATGGAGGAGGTAGATTATTTTTGCTTGCTTGTTGATTATTTCATAAATCATAATTGCTTGTGAAACTGTCTGCTATCTTTTCTTGACTATGGTTACTTCACCTATGCGAGGGTTCTTTGAAGAAGGGTGGTCTAGGAGTATGACATTGATAAAAGGCTTAGATGACTGAATGAAGTTTAGGGAAATTAGGGAGTGACTTTATTGAGGAATATTTGGTACAGGGAGGTCTGTCTAAGAGTAGAATTTCATAGTCTTTCGATGATTTAAAGGGTTAAAGTGTGGGTGAGTTGTTTGTATATGGATGGAGGAATATTTCAACTTGTAATAGCTGTTTTTTTGCTAGTTAAAAAAGAGTAGGGGGGGAGACCAGTGTGTAGCAAACCCTTCCTGTGTGTGATCACAAGAATCCGTCCTACCTGCCTAATAGGGGTTATGCAAAAATAGTGTGGATGCTTATTTTTTTGTTGTCTTGCATTGAGGTATCTTTGGGATTTTGTGTTGCTTTTTGACCAGATCGACGAGTCTTATAGTTCAAAGTTGAATTGGAAAATGCTGATTATGAGGGGGGACTCATCTAAAGAGTGGGCAATTCCCATATACTGTATCCTAGGGAATATTGAAAGAGGGAAAGTAAAATATTTTTTTGAAAATTTGGAATTTTTAAGTGCAAAGCTAATATTTATTGCTTGAGAAAACATAAATATACAGAAGAACGCCAAGAAACACAGCCTCTAATAATCTAATTATGCCCTCTAAATGGCTAAAAAAAAAAGTCATATAAATGCCTAAGAAATACACTACAGCTCATAATGTATATACAGAATTGCTACAGGTTCATGCTAGGATCTGGTTTTGTGAATATTCACTGAATATTGCTTACACATCTCTATTTTTTATCATAGCTGTGTAACGCCAGGTTAGTAACAGAAATTCCATGTACCCAGAAAAAAAATCAGAAAAGTGCCCAGAATTTAAACTTTCGGATCAAATATATTCTTCGAGTTACATCTAACTCCATAAATTAAAGTTCTGAGTAGTACTTTTCCTGGGTACATAGCGTTGCTGCATTAGTAATGGGGGTTTTGATCCTTTCAACCTTCCTAATGCAGGAATTAATGGGCCGAGCAGTTCGTTTGAAATTCAGTCTAAAGAGTATTGAGGAATCTGCAGATGAAAAGAAAGACAATGAGGTTTTTGAGGAATCTGCAGATGAAGAGGAAGAGGAAAAAATTCCCAAGCAATCTGTGCAGTCGTGATTGATACAAATTCTTTGATTCTATTGATGGGTGGTTTTCAGATCAGGAACCCAAAATTTTCGCCTCTCCAGCGCGCACACATAAAGTGATGAAAGACACTCTGGTCTCCACATTTTTGCTTTGATTTGCTTTCTTTGTGAGTACTTCACACTAACGGTTACTTTCGTCTAATGTATTAAAACTAAATGTTTGTTGTGAATTTTAGAGATGTAACACTGAACATATTGTAAATTGTGATTGCTTTGACAAACGATATTTTTACAGCATTTCAAATTCATCTTTCCTATTAACATATTCTAATTATTATTTTTATATTTTTGTTTACTTTTTTTTATTAATACTTTTGTCTCAGAAGAGCATCTCAAATTTATTTATTTATTTATTAGATTTGGTCATGCTTTAAGAGATCGCAAATCTCGTCTCTCCACTCAGTCAAAAAATATATTTATTTCATTTTGTTTTCAAAATCTATTTTCTTAAAAGTATTAAAAATTAGTTTAGTGAAAATAAACATTAAAAAGAAGTTTTGAATTATCAAATTTAAAAAAAATATATTAAAAATGGTGAATGTTTTTTTATACAAAAATTTATCCAATTATTTTTAAATATTTTTAGAAAATGAAATTAAAATAATGATAAACTAGTAATATATTATTTCCTTTTATTTTAGGCTTGATAACGAAACCATTTTATATCGTTTGAGTAGTTTATTTCTTAAGTTAATTTGTGTAGATTATATATACAAAAAATAAGACGATTCAATATGTATAGTTATATAATTTTATTACATTTATTTATGAAAAAATATAATTTATTTTAAAAATTATTCATGTTGTTTATTTTTTAAAGATAAATATAAAAAAAAAATTATATAACTACAAATATTAAATTGACCTGATTTTTTTATTTATAAATAATCTACATATAATAACTTAAAAAAATAAACAATTTAAAACAAAATTGGGTCAAGCTTGTCTCAAATTGAAATCAAAACTGGACCCGTCCAGTTCAGCCCATGGGGTTCATTTTTTGGGCCCATTTTGATAATCCGAACCGTAATTGTGTAGAACTTGTCAAGTACTACATGCTTATAAAAAATCACGTTGATCGGATATCAATAACTATGTGATCAAATCAGTTTTGTATAAAAAAAAATGGACGGTGAAAAAATTAACGATTGATAAAAAACTATTTTATTCACATAGCTATCGATATTCGATCAATATGATTTTTTACAGGTATATAATACTCGACGAGTTCTACATATTAAACGATTTGAATTATCAAAACGGAACTCGTGATGGATCCTCACGAATCTAACAGTACAATCCAATCCGATCTTGGACTGGACCAAACCACCAACAAAATTTATAATCCAAATAACACCTTCCAAGCCAATAATTAGAAGGAAGACAAGTCAGCTCCCATTTATACAGGAAACAAAGTTCTCATAGGATTGGCCATAAATTTTGAGGTGGTTGGTTTATGATGATTTCTCTGACGAGAGAGAGAGAGAGAGAGAGGAATTTAGTTCTGGCAAGCAAGGACTTGGAGAGACAAGGACAGTATATTGACCATTTCTTGGAGAGAGAAGAAGGATTTGGATCCTCATGTATTAAGAAAAATGTTTTGGAGTTTTAAAAGAGTTTTAGAGGTGACTTTTTTTTCTTTTAAATTTTCACATTATTAGAGTTCAATTAAAATTTTAAAATTAATGGATGTATCATTGTTAATATAATAATGATTGAGAAAAAGTCTTAAGGCTTATTTGTTAAATATATATTTTAATTAAAAAGTCAAAAAATTATTACAAATTGTTCTATCATTCCCTCTATTTTTTTATATATCTTTTTATAAAATTTTAAAAAATTAATAAAATAATTTATTTCTAAACGAGACCTATAATATAGAAATCGATTCCATATTTATATATAATTTTTTCACATGAGTTATGAGAAAAAATTTAGTAAATAATAAAAAATCGATAACTTTGATATTCTTTTTTTTTTTTTTTGAGGGGGGGATATATTTTGAGTTAAAATTTAACCTTTGTTTGACATAAGCTAAATGAGATTTTTTTAGCTAAAATAATTACAAAAAAACAAAATAAAATTTTTAACTAATAAGACAAAATGTCACATCTAGATCATAATCATTTTATTTTTTCTCTTACAAAAATTAAAAAAGTCAAAAAATATATTCCAAACGAAATTTTTTAATCCCAAACTAAAATAACTAAAAAAACTAAAAATTTTAAAAATCAACCCCCGTCCCTATTTTGGGAAGATGGTTATAATCAGCTTTTTGGTGAAAAGCTGATTATAAGCAGATTATAATCAGCTTTTTTGTGAGAGAAGAAGTTGGTAATAATCTGAAAATCAGATTATTACCAACTTGCCAAAAGAGCCCCTGTCAGAAAAGTCCTCTCTTTAAGATTCCTCTGGGGAGTATGGTTTAATTGCCGTATTAGTTGAAGGCACTATGCTGGGTTTGGTTCTTGATCATCTTGTGAGTCCACCTTTTACTTGATCAAGAAAATGTTGCTGTGTTAACACCGAAATCAAGATTTTATAATCGCAGAGATAAAAGATAAATAATTTTTTTTTAATTTTATTGTATAGACAACAGTATATATAATAAAATATATAAATTATATATGTGTATATAATTTTTTTTTTAAATATCATATAAACAATCTTTAACAAGATGACGAAATTTTTTGATAGAAAATAAAAAAAGAATGTAAGATAAGAGAATAATGAGATATACATCTTTTATATAAGATAAGAGAATAAGAGGTCATTTTATTTATAAAATAAGATATATATATATATATATATTTAGAAGTGCTATGGTAAACAAATTCTTTTATAGAAACATGGGGCCGTGACCCTTTTATAATCTTCTCCTAGTTCTATCCCTGTTAACACCTAAGGTCATGTTTGTTTGGGCGGACTGGATTAGGTTAGATTAGTATTTCCATGATTAATAATCCTAGGATTACGAATCTTTTTAGATTGTGTATCCTATCTTATGTTTGGATTGAGTTAGGATTATAAGGAGGAACTAATAGTCCATACTTTGACTTAATCCTCCAATTTATATCCCACCCTCCTCTCTGGGATTGAATAATTCATCATATATGGGATACCATATCCAGATGAATTGTTAGTTCATACTTCAATTTTTTAATCAAATATCAGATTAATAATTTTCTTGGACTATTAGTCTAATCCCAAGCTCATGTCCACCCAGACAAACATGACCTAGGTGTTTGGTTTACGAATTTAGGAAAAGATTTTGTGTTTGATTTATGAATTTATGGAGAGATTTGAAAAAAAAAAATAAGAAAAGAAAAAGTCATGTGAAATTATATTTCTTTCAGATTTTGGACTATTTTGGAAATCAATTGAAATAGTTAAAAATTTAAAAAGTTACAACTAAAAAGTCAATTATTCTCTCTATTTTTTATTTTTATAAAAAATTAAAAAATAACTAAAACAACCAACCACTTTTCAAATTAATTCGTGAGTCAAACATAAACTAAAATTTGTATGGATAATATATTGAATTGAGTGAGCATCTAATTCCCCATCTCAAGTTGTATCAAACCTACCTATTTAATTGAACTCTCACTTGGTGGAGCGCTTTGACATTCTGCAGGCAAAGAAAATTATATCATTGTGTTCCCTACATATATTCCCCCATCTCTTCTTTTTTTTCATTCTTTCTTTCTTTTCTTTTCTTTTTCTTCAATAAAAAAAATTAAAAATTAATACTATACTATTTTACTGGTAAACACACACGAATATGAAGAGTGATGTTATTGTTGAAGTTCAATTAATGTATAAAACCTTGCTTATATGCCTTAACAAGTGGCGTCCTTAATTACTTAGATTGTATTTGATTCATAAATTTAAGAATGATTTGAATATAGAAATAGAAAAAATATATGAAATGTAATGAAATATAATTATATTTTATTCATATTTTATCAATTTTTTTTTTATTTCTTTTTTCAAATTCATGAACCAAAAACAATTTTAAGTTAGATACTTACGAAAATTATCAAGAAAATTATCTAGACTAAAAAAAATAGATTTGAAATTTAATTGATGGATTATGAAATTCACATATAAAATGAATTTGACCACATTTATATTTCGAGGTGATATTTGAACCTTTTTTTTTTTATTTAAAAAAATGGCAAAACATCCACTTCTAGGATTGTTAGGTTTGACATGAATTTCTCTATTCTATATTCTTATTTTCTTGACTCAAAACACTCAAAAATTATTGAATTATACTTATGAAATTTTCATAATTTAAAATTCTCATATATTTAACAGTTTTTAGCATTTTGAAACAGATGAACAATGCAATTTGAAAGCTGAAAGCATCTCTAACGCTACTATCTATTTTAGTTGTTTAAAGTATATAAAACAAGAATGTGGCTTGTGTCAAGTCTATAATTGAATTGGATTGTATTGTTGGGCCTTGTGGGCTCACCATGGAGTCCGTACCGATAATCCGAACCGTGAATATGTAAAACTCGTCGAATATTTCATCTTTGCAAAAAAATCACTTCATTGGATATCGATAGTCACTTGATCAAAATATATTTCTATTAATGTTCAGTATAATTTTTTTAAAAATTATTAACAGAAATGTGATCTGATCAAGTAGCAATCGATATCCGATCAATGTAATTTTTTGTAGGGATGAAGTACTCAACGGGTCCCATACATTGAACAATTCAAATTATTGATATGGGCTCCGTAGTGAGCCCATGGAGACCCAATAATATGGTTCAGTCCAAAACTAAACTAGAGATAAGCCTTAAAGATGAGGTAAACGGCGAATTACACTAACGGTCTCCGTAGTTTGAGACTTGTGTCATTTTGGTTCTTGAGCTTTCAATTGTAATACGTTTGATCCTGAATTTTGAATTTCATTCCAAATAAGGACAATTGAGGCATTGTTGCTTCATTTCAAGGACAAAGTCGTTAATACTTTAAAATATAAACTAGTTTGACAAAAATAAATGTCAAAAAATTATTTTTAAATTAAAAAATTTATTTTTACAGACCAAAAATAAAATTATATAAAAATGACAAATCTTTTACATTTTTATTTTTTTATTTTTTTATCAAATTAATTTTTAGTATGTGGTTGGGTTATGATAATGTAATGGGTGGTTGTTTTGTTGATATTTTTGGATGATTATCATGTAATAGATGGTTGTATATGTTGTTAATAGATATTTTTGGATGATTATCATGTAATGGATGGTTATTAGGCTTTTAATGTATAATCGATATTTTAATATATGAAATGTTTTTAGTTTTAGATTTTTTGATTTAATGGATTGATTTAATAATGATAAGAAATTTGTCACCATGTTTGACTTTTGAAAAAATAAAAACTAATTAATAAAAATAACTATAAAAAAATTTAAATTATTTTTATTTTCTCAAAAGATAAAATTATATAAAAATGATATGTTTTTAATTTTTTTTACCAATTTAATTTTTAATTTCTTAAAAAAAATTTCTAAAAATAAATTCTAAAAACCAAACCAAACAAAATTTTATAATAAAAAAAGTTCCAACATTATTCACTAAAAAAAATGCCATTATATTTCAAATTATATATAAGTTAACCAATACAATATAAATTGCATGACAACTTAGAACTAGATTTAAAATTTTAAATCAAATTTATCATAATTAAAAAGTTAAAGACAAACTCTAAAATATATCAACTATTAATATAATTCACCCTAAGGTAAAATAGCTTTGAGTGGAAGATGCAATATTCACTTCACCCAAAAACGGCTTCAACGTTTAACAAAAGCATTTATCGCTTTGATAAAATCCCTAACCAACATCACTACGTTAGTCAACAAATCACTATCACCTAGAAAAACAACTTGAAGAAAAAGAAAGAGTTAAAAAAAAAAAAAAAAAAAAAAAGAAAAAAAAAAAAGAGAGAAGAGCAATAAAGAGAAAAAGAAAAGTTAAAAAAAAAAAAAAAATGTTTTGAAGGCCTAATAGCTCTAATGGAAGGTGAGCCCTATTATAATGTGATGCTTTAGTGTTTTTTTTTTTTTTTTTTTTTTTGGGACTGTCAGCCCAATAGAACTCTATTTTTAACGCCTACCAATCACCGTTAAAAAAAAAAAAATACCCATCAACACATTGTCTTTTTTATTTTTTTTTCATCTAAGCCTTTTGCTCCTTTTTACTCTTAGCTTCTCTCTCCAAGAAATACTCAACTTCTGGTTTCCTTCATAACCCATTTCTCATTATTATCAGTTTATATACTTCTAATCATTGTTCCTTCTCCGCCATGAAACAGAGACCTTTCAGTTTAAGTATATTTCAGGTAACCCTTTTTTCCATTTACATGTTTTTTGGGTTTAATTGGTAATACAAAACTAGTATGATCTCCTATTTCGATCAAGTCTCTCAAATTATAATACACAATTTAATATTGTCACTTATATGTCACGACGGTAAGATTGGATAAGACTGTGTCCATCTGATATTCTCCATATCCCACAATAATAAGAGTCTTGTGCACTGGGATTGAAATCCCCAAGTGTAAATAAGCTTGTTGAATTTTCACTTTTTTCTTTGAAAATTAGATTTCTTTGGAGCAAAAAGAGAGAAATTTAGCCATGGGGTCTGTGTGAGTGATTTTCTGACCACACTGCCCTCCTTAGTGATTCAGCGGTAGAATACAGGCAGAATAGATGGCACCCTGCTGTCCTGCACAGAAAGAGAAGTTTCCGATGGTGGTTCTTCCACCCGGGGGCACTCCGACGATCAAATCAGTATATCTCTCAAAGATAATCAAGTATTCAACTCACAAGCTTGAGTATAAAAAACATACCTTAGACCCATGGGGGTGCCTCTCTTTTATAGCCATTACAATCCTAGTCCCAATAGGAGCCTGGCCCTAAAGGACTTAGGATTACTGCTAATCTGGGACTCCCAGTGGGATCAGGATAAACTCTCTAAGAGTCTTATCTTTACCCAAACTGAAGTCTTCTCCCAATCTAGGACTCTTGTCCATATCCAGGTTGAGTTCCCTCTTCATTCTAGGACTCTTGTCCCCTATCCGCTTATCTCGGATTCCAATATCTTTGGAGATAACCTCGGCCTAACCGAGATCACCTCGGCATCACGACCAGGACACGTGGCACCTCGGCTGACACGTCGGCGTCACCTTGCCACGTGTTGGTACTCTGAAAATATGTCCCCACAACTGCCCCCTAGGTTCTATTACCTCGGCATTCTGAGGTGATGGAACCTACACTGTTCGTTCATCTGTGCCCCTCTGTCCGAGATCAAACTCGCCGACCTCAAAGTTTCCTGGACTCTACTGTCTACTTCTGTCAAGTATCAAGCTTCATGCTTTCCAAGCTGCTTGAAATCGCACCTCCTAGCCGAGGTTCTGGGTCCATTAATTCGTAAACTCCAAGAGCTTTGTAACTGCTCCACTCATACTTTCTGGTGAGTTCCCGATTTTCAGTCATCTATTTGACTTTGGCGATCTTCATATCAGCGTTCACTTATCTTGGTAGGTTCATAAACTCTTTTATTAAGCTCAATCTTTCATAACCCTTCTGAATCCGTTTACTTGCCCTCTGTTGCCTTCTATTTTCGTCTATTTTTAAGTTTTGAATTGTTTGAATGCTTGGCATTGTTCTTGTCATATCCGCTTTCTGTTGCTAGCATCGTGTTTGGGCCATTGCTTTCTTGTTCTTCACATACTCACTTAGTGCCTGTGCACTTAGCTTTATTCTTGAACTTTGTCGTCTTCTTGACTCTGATTTTTCTCTCTTTTTTCATTCAATCCTCTAGCTTTTTTCCTTTCCAGCTCTTTTGCTTAAATCCCTCATTGTTCCAAGTTTTCAAGCTCTGCAATTGTTTTCATTCCTCTCATCTGGTGAAGCTTTCGCCGTTCCGTCGTGTCTGCAACCGTTGCCTGACCTCGGTGACCTTCATACTGGCTCCACTTTTCCTAGTAAGCCTCTGTTCCTTTCATTCTCAATTCTTCTATGCTCTTTCTAAGAAGTTCTGCTTCATTGTTAACCATCATTACTGTTTTACCCGTTGTTTCCAAATCATCTTCTTGAATACACACTGTTCACATATCTGTTGATTTCTACCACTGTTCTTGGCTTGACACACTTATTCAATCTTTTTGTCTTGAACACTTGTATTGTTTCACCACTTTCTTGCTATTGTTCTTGAGTCTGTATTTCTGTGTCTTTTTCCAAGTTTTTGCTTTCAATCCTGCCTTCAAAACTCCGAGGTGCCAATCGCCGAGAAGAGCGTTGATCAAACTCTTCAGGAGATTGATGTTGAGCTCGTGGCTGAGATGGCTGCTGAGAAGTTCCTTCAAACTGTCTTCTGGGGATGAGACACAACCTGCCATTGATGCCGAATAGTTTGCTTTCTTCTTGAAATTGATGCCGAGATAACAGTAAAGAAGCTTCTCCAATTGACTGCCGAGGCTGAACCATCGTCGTTCGTCGAAACAGATCAGTCCGACGTTCTTGCTTTTCATCATCTCAATTCTTTAAGGTCTTCATTTTTGTACTTGCCTTCTTTTATACATGTTTCATATTTCCCAACTTTCTCAGCTCTTAACAAGCTAGTTGTTTAATCGAAGTCAATCTTGTAAATTGCTCAAAAAATTCAACAAGTGTCAATATTCTTTGCTCCTTGATTATCATTCATTCCCCCTGCACCTTCTCCCTGCCCCCTAATGTGAACATAAATTACACTTAGGATCACATTAGGGAAGTTGGCTTTGTGCCGTAGTCACAGACCCGATGTGTTCTTCTTTCGCCGATGTATTAAAACTTCTGGTATTTAATTCGCCCCCTTTAGACCCTCTTTCTCTTGGCCTTTGCAAACTATCATCGCTGTTTCTTGAAGCATTTATTCATTTCATAATTCTGGTCACCACTTCTGGCGTGCACTTAGTGGTTTTGTTCTAATCAAAACGACGTTTGACTCCGACGAATCTTTTGCCGAACTTGTAAATTCTCTCAGAATTTCAACAAGTGTTTAAGCCATTCTTCATTCTCGATTTTAACTCTGCTTGTAAACTTTTCTCGGGTTTAAACATCATCTCGGCTTAACTTCGGTTAAGCATCATCTCGGCTTAACTTCGGTTAAGCATCACCTCAGTTTAACTTCGGTTAAACATCATCTCGGCTTAACTTCGGTTAAGCATCATCTCGGCTTAACTTCGGTTAAGCATCATTCCTTCCTTGTCGTTTGTACTCTTGCACCTTTAGACAATGTATGCTCTGCATATGGCCGATGTGCCCATTTGTTCTTGAATGTCTAATTCAACTTTCCTTCTCTGAATGCTTGTGCTTTTGTCTTTTCTTGATTGCCTTCGTATGATTCTATACTTAGAATATTCTGCGTGCCTTTCATTCTTTGCCTTCTTTGTGCAATCTTCTCGGGGTTACATACCTCGGGTATAATAACTACAAACTTTACTTCGGCAAGATACTGACCTGCAAACTTTTCTCAAATTTCAACAAGTGTTTAAACAAATTTCTCTTTAACCTGTAAATTGCTACAAATTTTAACAGACGATTAAAATATCATATATCGGCTTAACTTCACCTTTGCTACAAATTTCAACATGTAAAAACATCACCTCGGCTTAACTTCGGTTAAGCATCATCTCGTTTTTAACCAACTTGTAAATTGCTACAAATTCCAACAAGTGATAGACAATGATCTCGGTCTATCTTCAACTTGTAAATTGCTACAAATTTCAACAAGCGATAGACAATGATCTCGGTCTATCTTCAACTTGTAAATGGCTACAAATTTCAACAAGCGATAGACAAGGAATAATCTTAGCTTAACTTCAACTTGTAAATTGCTACAAATTTCAACAAGTGTTAATCTCTGTATCGGTTTGACCAACTAGTAGATTGCTATAAGTCTGTAAGCAATAACATCGGCTTCACTTCGACTTGTAAATTGCTACAAATTTCAACAAGTGTTAGGGAATCTTTGTCAGCTTAACAACTTGTAAATTGCTACAAATTTCAACAAGCGTTAAGGAATGGTTTCAGCTCAACAACTTGTAAATTGCTACAAATTTCAACAAGTGTTAAGGAATCTTTGTCAGCTTAACAACTTGTAAATTGCTACAAATTTCAACAAGCGTTAAGGAATGGTTTCAGCTCAACAACTTGTAAATTGCTACAAATTTCAACAAGTGTTAAGGAATCTTTGGTCTTAACTTCGGTTAAGAATCTTCTCGGCTTAACTACTGTTAAGCATTTTCTTGGCTTAACTTCGGGTTAAGAATCTTCTCGGCTTAACTACGGTTAAGCATCTTCTTGGCTTAACTACGGTTAAGCATCTTCTTGGTCTTAACTTCGGGTTAAGAATCTTCTTGGTCTTAACTTCAGGTTAAGAATCTTCTCGGCTTAACTACGGTTAAGCATCTTCTTGGATTCAAGCTAGGGTTTTCAACCCGGCCAACTTTAGTCTGATCTTCTGTGTTTCCTTTTTATCCTCTGGGATCTTAGATCTGTTCGCTGTGCTCTTCTCTTCTCGGACTCAAGTGCCGAGATCTTATCTTCTTAGATCTGCTCACTCGGGTTGAGCTCTTCTTTTCCCGGGTCTACTCATCTAGGCTGAGATCATGTCTTCTAGGATCCGGGATTTGGAATCCGGAATCTGCTCACTTAGGCTGAGTTCTCGTCTTCTCAGGCCTACTCATCTAGGCCGAGATGATGTCTTCTCGGATCCAGGATCTAGAATTCAGGATCTGCTCACTTAGGCTGAGCTCTTCTATACTTGAATGTCATCTCCTTGGGAGCACTCATGCCCCCTGTCTTTGCATCCTTTCTGGAAGGGTCTTCGTTCTTCCACAGGTATCTATCCTTCCATACCTGGAGGTCATCTTTGTTGTAGTATTCGCTTCGATCTGTTGTCTTTGATGCGTCACCTTCTTGGCCGGCATCTTTCACTCCATGACTCTGGTCACGAGTTTCTGTGTTGCGGTTGTCCCCTTCAGCATCGAGGTCGATAGATCTCCCACTCCCAGCAGGAGTGTTTGTCTTCAATCTGATCCTTCTGTCCGTCATTAGCCATCTATTCTTCTTTCTTTCCCACAGACGGCACCAAATTGTGTGAGTGATTTTCTGACCACACTGCCCTCCTTAGTGATTCAGCGGTAGAACACAGGCAGAATAGATAGCACCCTCTTGTCTGCCTGAAAGAGAAGTTTCGATGGTGGTTCTTCCACCCGGCACCCCGACGATCAAATCAGTATATCTCTCAAAGATAATCAAGTATTCAACTCACAAGCTTGAGTATAAAAAACATACCTTAGACCCATGGGGGTGCCTCTCTTTTATAGCCATTACAATCCTAGTCCCAATAGGAGCCTGGCCCTAAAGGACTTAGGATTACTGCTAATCTGGGACTCCCAGTGGGATCAGGATAAACTCTCTAAGAGTCTTATCTTTACCCAAACTGAAGTCTTCTCCCAATCTACGACTCTTGTCCATATCCAGGTTGAGTTCCCTCTTCATTCTAGGACTCTTGTCCCCTATCCGCTTATCTCGGATTCCGATATCTTCGGAGATAACCTCGGCCTAACCGAGATCACCTCGACATCACGACCAGGACACGTGGCACCTCGGCTGACACGTCGGCGTCACCTCGCCACGTGTTGGTACTCTGAAAATATGTCCCCACAGGGTCATTAGGGATCCCAAAAACTTGGATACCATATATGAACATTAAAGATTGTTCTCAAGGCTTTTGTACTTACCATTGCCCACAATGGTGCTACATCATCTTCCCTCCCTCCTCTTTCTCCCCCTGGTTCTATTTAATTCCTCGACGAGGATTCCAGGCCCACGTTTTCCCCTCTTGTCATTGCAATCATTCACATTTTAGCAAGTGCTTTCCTTCTTGTTAGCTACAATGCCATAATCTCCAAGTATAGTGGAACCATGAACTCATCAAGAAGGAGAGAAAATCATGACCCAAATGAGGAATCAGAAGAGAATGACAATGACAACCCAACAAACCATAAGCCTTGGTATGTTGTCATAACTGGTTTAGATGAGGCTCTAATCAAGTCTATCAAAGTTTACAAGTACAAGAAAGGAGATGGGTTGATTGATTGCTCTGTTTCCTTTGTTTCCCCTGTTTGCTCTATTTGTCTAAGTGAGTTTCAAGAAAGTGAAAGCTTAAGGCTATTACCAAAATGTAGCCATGCTTTCTATGTCAAGTGCATTGACACATGGCTTTAATCTCACTCCAATTGCCCACTTTGTCGAGCCAATGTATGTCATGTTAATGCTTCACTTCCATTGCCTCTAGTGATAGAAGCACCTCCGAGTAATGAATCTTTATCTGATACCCATGTTGATGGCACTAGCAATGGTGTTGTAGAAGATACATAGATGGGTGATAGAGAACAAGAGACCTTGCAAAGCATCGCGGTTCCAAAGACTCTTTTACGAGCTTTAAGCGACTTGGGTGGTTTATAAGAGCGATGCACCATAACTGAGATTAGAGACGAGGATGATCAGCAAATTAGAAGATCAGTATTGATGTATTACTTGTGTCAAGGTCGGGTTTCGATTGTTGATGTGCTATGCTCGAAGCAGGATGAGGATTTTCAACAATAATTTGCAAATCTCACATTGGTTATGTTGGAACAATCTTCTGTGTAAATAAAATGAATTGAAACTAAATCAAACAAAATAAAATAAAATTTACAGAATTTATTTTGTCAAACCAAATGAAAAATAAAAGACCAAGTCGAATGTGTGACACTCTGTCCTTAAGAAAGATTCGCCCCATAACGGTGCTTACGGTTGAGTTGCGTCTATCTCCCAAGATACAATGATTTTCACAAATTTGTAGTTGCATTCCAAACAAATTTGTCAGGTGAACTAGAACCTTGTATTCTAATACTCTCTTTAATTTACTCTAATGCTAGAATGAAGAATAAAATGCAAAAGAGAAATATGGACAGCAAAAATGAGTATTTTCTGACTGGTTTTTGGATACCCAAGATTGCTGGAATTGTCAAGTATTTATAGGCAATAAATCTGACCGGAGCAGGTGCTTTATGGAAGTGTACAGGTGTGATACTGTTTTGAACATATATGATTCAAAATTCGAATAGATCTGGACACTGTTTGAATCTGTAACTGCTGGCAATTAATTCTATAAACTGTTGGCAGTTTTCAGCAGTTAAAATGCCTATTAAACCTTAGTTTAAATCTGTTCAAAACTGGCTGGGTAGATTTAAATATGTTCTGAACATAAATAAATCTGTCCAGGTTCATACAAATATAAGACCTATTTGGATTGATCTGTCTGAATAGTGCACTGTGCAAACTTAATCTGTGAAAATGCAGCAAATAGAGCAGTTAATCTGTTTGGAATTTTCGGACTGAATGAGATAAAAAATGGATAGAAACTTAAATCAATTTTTGGCACAAAATTTGAATTTAATTTCATTTAAAATTCAAATAAATTTTGTCCAAAAAATTAATATTAGAACTGACTCGACCCATAACTCACACCTGCGCCCGGCCCGGCACGGCTTAGCCGGACAAACGGCGGCGGCGGCGCGCCCGTGCGTGTGCGGTGGTTTGGGCTAAGGTTAACTTTGTCCATAACTCCTCCCTTTTACAAACTTGGGGTGCCTCTTCGGGCCCAACCCAAGTGTTGTAGTCTAGAGGTTATACATACAAAAAAAGTTCTTTTAAAGTTTCAATGTGGGACAATCCATTTAAAAGGAAACCCATTCCACGAACCCGAAAACGACGTCAAGTTCCCATTCACTCATAAATGGTTTTGACGAATTGTCTTCACCGTGTGACTTGCCACGCGGCAAAGAACACGTCACCTCTTCGGACCCGCCCCAAAAGACGTTTGGGGCCCACTCAATTTTAGGCTCAAAGTTGGCCCAAAATAAGCCTTATAAAAACTAATTTTCCAACAATCTCCCATATGAATGGAATTTGACGGAGAGAAAATGTAACATGATCTTATCACAGAGAGTACAGAAATTGAAAATATTCTGCAAATGATAGGTAGCGTTTGGCTTTGAACCTTCTCTTATGAGACACTATCGGATTTACTAGCTAACCAGTAAACATGATGTCTTGAACTGTTTAGCCGTTTATGTAAACCAAGACAATAGAAGTCACACAGTATATCCCCAGACATAGTTTAGTTTTCACTATTGTGTTCATTTTGGCCCTGACCAACCTGGTCTTTCATGAGTGCTCTAGAGAATTATAGTCCTTCACAAATCTCATAGAACCGGCCCAGTTCACACTCACATAGGTGATTCTTATGAAGAGTATCCTGCCATACTCCACTAGGTTTACCTAGATATAATAATCATTAAAATTTTACTTAACCTAAAACGCTGTAGACATCACTATTTCATCATAGAAATGGATAGGAGTTTGACTCCCCAATGATCCTTCTGAGTCATACACAACTCGGTTGTCCCTTTGAAATTAGATCTTGGGATCTCCAGTCAACTAGGTTGGGTTGCTGTTGTGGTAACTCTTATTTAATAGGCTTAAGTCCTATTCCCCTCAATGAATTCTCAACTAACTCTCTTGCTAACCCTTTGGTTAGTGGATCTGCTATTTTGTCTTTAGACTTCACATATTCAATGGAAATAATTCCATTAGAGAGTAGTTGTCTCACGGTGTTATGTCGACGAAGAATGTGTCGTGACTTACCGTATACATATGACTCTGTGCTCTACCTATTGCTGATTAACTATCGCAATGTATGCATATAGCAGGCATCGATTTTGGCCACATTGGAATATCTTCAAGGAAGTGGCAAAGCCATTCTGCTTCTTTCCTAGCTTTCTCTAAAGTTATGAATTCTGATTCCATAGTAGACCTAACAATGCAAGTCAGTTTGGAAGATTTCCAAGATACAGCCGCCCCACCTAGAGTAAAGACATACCCACTGGTAGACTTTGAGTCTCTAGTATCCGATATCTAGTTTGTATCACAGTATCTTTCAAGTACTGTTGGATATCTAGTATAATTTAGCCCAATGTTACAAGTAAATCGGAGATATCTTAGAACCCTTATAATTGCTTTCAAGTGTTTTACTCCTGGGTTACTCGTATATCTACTTAATTTACTTACTACATAAGCTATATCTGGGCGAGTACAGTTCATTAAGTACATTAAGCTTCCAATAATTTGGGCATACTCTAATTGAGAAATATTTTCCTGCACATTCTTAGATAGATACAAATTAACATCTACAGGTGTTCTAGCAAGATGATCGTCGTCTTTGCTGAATTTGTCAAGTATTTTCTCAATGTAATAAGATTGTGACAAAGCATATCCTTCTGATGTTTTGGTAATTTTCATACCAAGAATTACATCGGCAATGCCCATGTCCTTCATGTCAAAATGTTTATTCAATATTTTCTTGGTAGTTTTAATCATGTCATTATTACTACTTATGATGAGAATATTATCTACATAAAGACATACAACGATATAACATTTGTCTGTGTTTTTAATATAAATACATTTGTCACACTCATTAATTTTAAAACTATTTGGCATCATTGCCTTGTCAAATTTCTCATGTCATTGCTTTAGCGCTTGTTTTAAACCATATAATGATTTAATTAATTTACACTCTTTTTTTTTTCCTGGAACAGAAAAACCTTCTGATTGTTCCATGTAAATTTCTTCATCTAACTCACAATTTAAGAAAATGATTTTCACATCCATTTGATGAATTTTTAGATTGTACAAAGATGCAATAGCAATTATTGTTCTAATGGATGTTATTCTAGTAACTGGTGAGTGTAATAACCCCGACCCTGATTAACGCTAATTGGGACTTAATTATGTCTAATAATAATTAAGCGAAAAATCTGGAATTTAATTGGCATGTGCGTTGCATGATTTATGTGTTTCTATCTGTTCGGTGTCGGAATATCTGTTCGTGTTTTAAACTTTAAACTGTAAATTGGAAGCCTTATCGGCGCCTGATTTCGAAATTGATTAGTGTTTTGGACTAGTTAGATTTTATGTGAATTTATGGTAGGTTCAATTAAAATTCGATTTGGAGTGTTTAAAACTGATTAAATAACATTTTAATAATGAACCTAGCTTAATTACAGAAATGCCATTGGGTGGCCATTGTTTAATCTTATTCATGAGCCTATTACACTTAGCAAACATTCTCTTCAGCCCCTTTTGCTCAGCAGATTCGACTAGAGAGAGAAAGTGTGAGGGGAGTTTGAATCGAACAAGAATTGCTAGAAGAATTGGTAGGAGAGTTGCAAGTTTGAGCTCCCACACTTGAAGTTGAGAACTTAAGGTAGGAATTTCATTTTCTTGAGCTAGAGTTCAAATTGTTCTTGCATGATCCTTGGTTAGATTGGAGTTTGAAGTTGGAAATGGGTTTAGAATGTTGAATTGGAGCCTAGTTCATGCATGCATGGCCATATTAGTACATTTTGAAATTGAATTCTTGGTAAATTGTACATGCATGCTCATATTGTTATTAAAGCCCATGTTTTCATTTTGTCCTCCAACTATTGAGCTCTTTAGAGCAAGAAATTGAAGCTTGAGTTTGGTTTAAAGTTCATACATTTCATGTTTTCAAATTGTTCTTGAAATGGGTTTGAAAAATGACTTTAATTAACTCACTCTTGGCCCTTGCATATGCAAATTGGCTTTTGAAACTTGTTATACATTGTATTTAAAGTGTTTTTCCAGATTTTAGGCCCAAGAGGTTGAGTTTTGGGTTGTTGAATGCTTGGTTCGAACTTGGAAGACAAATCTGGAAATTCCAGATTTTGCTTCCTCGCTCGAGCGAGCCCTTTTATTTTGCAATCCCGCTCGAGCGAAGAATCGAGCGACTATCGCACGTAGAATTGCAGCATCCAGTACTTTTGCATTTTCATCAGATCGCTCGAGCGAAGGAGTTCTTGCTCGAGCGAAGCCTTTGATTTTGGAAGCTCGCTCGAGCGAGCATCGAGCAAGCATCGCGCGGAAAAATTCAACATCCAGTATTTTTACTATTTCATCAGACCGCTCGAGCGAAGGGGGGGCTCGCTCGAGCGAACCCTTTGATTTTGGGAGCTCGCTCGAGCGAAGGAAGGCTCACTCGAACGAGACCCCTGTTTTCAGCAATTTTTGTAAAATGTGTTCTAAGGCATTTTTGCATCCACATTCCATCCTATGCATTCCTAAGCCATGTTTAGGACTCCATATTGAGGGTAAGGGGTTAGATATACACTTAGAATCATTGGTGTGAGTTTTGTGCAATTAGAAATGCGTATTTCAAGTATGTATCCGTAATGTGTTATGTAGGTCACGTGCTGCAATCCGTTTGACCCTCTTGACTTCATCTATTGGTATCAACGCCCACTGCGAGTAATAACTTTGTAAAGTTATGTTCAATGTTATGTATTTTCAATATACTATGATACGAAATGATTGATTCTTGGAAAAGCTATGATATGTTGGAAATGAATGAATGAATGTCGGTTTTACGAAAAGTAGTTGTGGCACCCTTAGTCCCTATGGCCCTCGCCTGTGGTAACAATACTGTGGCCTATGGCCCTCGCGGTAACAATACCGTGGCCTATATCGCCCTGGGTAACAATACTGTGGCCTATGGCCCTTGCACAGGGGTAATAATACCATGGTTGCTTCTTGGCAAGATATGGATCCTTGTGGTCTTCTTGGACCTACATTTGTGGTTTTTGACCTTGTGGTCTTAGGACCTACCTGATCTGATAGCTAATGGGTGTACCACATATGATCTTATGCAAAATCTGTACACGAATGTGAAATCAAATATGAACATGTATTTGAATCTATTTCTGATTGGAAATCTGAATACGCATAAGACTCTATTTCTGATAAGACTGTGTTTCTGATATAAACTCTGATTTCTAACTCTGTGATGGACATCATTCATTAAACCCCTTTACTCTGTTATTATTCACTGGGCTTTCGCTCACAGTTTATTATATATATGTAGGTGAGCCGGCACAAGACCCTGGCCAGAGTTGATGGCCCTCGGTTTCATTTTGTTTTGGTCAAGCCACCCGTCGCGCCTCCCGAGGAGGTTCCGCTCGAAGTCTAACAGTAGCGGGTTTGCACTTCATGCTAGTTGGATTATGTTTTGTAATGTCGGGTCTGGGGCATACTTATGTAAATATCTTGTAAATATTGGTGTCGTCGACTAGCATGTTATGTATATAAATAAGTTTTAAATTTTCTATCTCATATGCGTCATCATGACTCATTGGACCTTGTTTACTTTCTCGTATTTGCTTCCGACCCCTAATTATTTGTTATTACGCTTGGAGGCCGTAGGTAATCCACGGATTCTTGGCGATTCGTTATAAACCTATAGGCGGGTTTGGGTCGTGGACAGTGGTATCGAGCACGAGTTGTACCGCACACACGGGTCCGTATGAGCTTAGGATGTCCTAGTAAGAATTAGGGGCATTCCATTTGCATGTGTGGGTGCGTGGTAATGCAACTGAATATTGAAATTGAATGTATATTTGAATATATAAAGTTTTGTTTACCTATAGCCATGGACAATCCAAGGAATGATGATACAGCAGGGTCTTCTGATGCCCGAATGGATAGAATGGAACAAATGTTGGCAACCTTGACCGAAGTAGTAATGCAGCAACAGAGACAACAACCCTTACCCCCTCCACCTCCGCCAATACCGGCTGAAGCTGATAATAGTGAAATTATTAACTTGACACAGAAATTCCTGAAAATGAAACCGCCGATGTTCTATGGTGGGATTGAGCCTTTGAAAGCCGAAACATGGTTGCTTGAGATGGAGAAGTTGTATGAGGTGTTTCCTTGTTCTGAAATTCAGAAGGTTTTGTTGGCTACCTATACGCTGAAAGATGAGGCTCGCAGGTGGTGGTTACTGATTCGAAATGGCCACGAAAATATGACCTGGACCCAGTTTAATACAATCTTTTATGACAAGTATTTTCCTCAGTGCTTCCGAAACAGGAAAGTCTCAGAATTTCAGGAACTTAAACAGGGCAAGATGTCTGTGGCTCAGTATGAGGCCAAATTCACCGAGCTAGCTAGGTTTGCTCCCCATATGGTGGACACTGAAGACAAGAAGGCCCGCAAGTTTGAGGATGGATTGGATCTGGATATACTGGATAGGGTGGGAGTTTTGAATCTACCCACATATGTGAGCGTTTTGGACAGGGCATTAATGGCAGAATCCATTCTAGCGGCAAAGAAACAAACCTCCGCTCCACGGACTGAGTGGACAGGGAAAAGATCCGGGAGTAACTTTAAAAGGGGCCGTTCATTTTCTGGGAATAAGAGGCATAACACAGGGTCTTACAGTAACTCAAGCCAAGGTAGTGACTCTACGCCAAACTGCCCCAACTGTGGAAATAAGCACAGCGGTACTTGTCACCGAACATTAGGTGCGTGTTTTAAATGTGGCAAGACAGGTCATATGATGAGAGATTGTCCGCTTAGATCCGAAACTGTTAACCGTCCTGCAACAAGTTCAGCAGGATCTGCTTCTGTGGCCAAAACCAACGCCAAAGCCAATGCTGGGAAGGAACCGCTAAGACAAGGCCGAGTATTTGCCTTGGTGCCTGGTGACATACCGAACACCTATACCGTAGTGTCAGGTACACTTTCTGTATGTTCTCAATATGCATGTGTGTTGATAGATTCTGGTTCTACGCATTCCTTCGTGTCGCATGCCTTTTCTCAAAAATTGACTAGGCCACTAGAGCATATGACATGTGTGCTATCTGTATCTACACCTTCTGGGGATTCTACGATGTGTACTCATGTTTATCCGGCATGTGATATTGTAGTGGGTGATATGACGTTGTATGTGGATTTATTGCCTTTGGACATTCATAATTTTGATTGTATTTTGGAGATGGATTGGTTGACTAAATACTGTGCTACTATTGATTGTGCAAACAAAACTGTGGTGTTTAGACCGCTGGGTATACCTGAATTTACCTTTAAAAGGAATGGGGTAGTTCCTCCCCCATACTTAATTTCGACTATGAAAGCTGTAAAACTACTTAGGAAGGGTTGTAGGGGTTATTTGTATTGCATATTGACTACATCATCTGACAATCCTACTGTAGAAACAATTCCTGTTGTTTGTGACTTCCCTGATGTGTTTCCAACTGATTTACCGGGGGATTTAGTTGACAGAGAAATTGAATTTACTGTTGAGGTATTTCCGGGGACACAACCTATTTCCAAGACGCCTTATAGAATGTCCATTTCTGAATTGAAAGAATAGAAAACCCAACTTCAGGAACTATTAGACAAGAACTTTATTCGTCCGAGTACTTCACCTTGGGGTGCTCCAGTGTTATTTGTCAAAAAGAAGGATGGGTCTTTGAGATTGTGCATAGACTATCGGGAATTGAACAAAGTGACTATCAAAAACAAATATCCCTTGCCCCGAATAGATGACTTGTTTGACCAACTTCAGGGTGCCCAAGTGTTTTCTAAAATTGACCTCAGGTCTGGGTATCATCAGTTAAAGGTTAGAGCCGAAGACATTGAGAAAACTGCATTCCGAACTAGATATGGACATTATGAATTCTTGGTAATGCCGTTTGGGATGACAAATGCACCTGCTGCTTTCATGGATCTTATGAATAGAGTGTTTAAATCATATCTGGATGATTTTATTGTTGTATTTATTGATGATATTCTGATATATTCCAAAGACAGGGAAGAACATGAGAATCATTTGAGAACCGCCTTGCAGATATTGAGAGAAAAGAAGTTGTATGCTAAATTGTCTAAGTGCGAATTCTGGCTGGACAGTGTGGCATTTCTGGGCCATGTGATTGACAAAAATGGTGTTTCTGTGGACCCTCAGAAAATTGAAGCCGTTGTGGATTGGCCGAGGCCTACAAATGTGACAGAAGTACGAAGTTTTCTGGGACTTGCAGGTTACTACAGGAGATTTGTGAAAGACTTCTCGAAACTTGCCTTACCATTGACACAGCTAACTCAGAAAAACATGCCATTTGACTGGAATGATCAAAGAGAGGCAGCTTTCCAAGAGTTGAAAACCAGGTTAGTGACTGCACCCATTTTGACTTTGCCAAATGGTACTGATGGGTTCCAAGTGTACAGTGATGCCTCTTATAAAGGCTTAGGGTGTGTACTAATGCAAAATGGGAAGGTGATTGCCTATGCTTCTAGACAACTCCGACCTCATTAAAAGAATTACCCAACACATGATCTTGAATTGGCAGCCGTAGTGTTTGCTTTGAAAATATGGCGTCATTACTTGTATGGAGTAACTTGCGAAGTGTACACCGACCATAAAAGCTTAAAATATTTCTTCACTCAAAAGGAGTTGAATATGAGACAGAGACGTTGGATGGAGCTAATCAAGGATTATGACTTGCAAATCTTATACCATCCGGGAAAGGCTAATACTGTGGCGGATGCTTTGAGCCGAAAATCTGGTGCAACTGTGTCGTGTTTGTTATCCAGCCGAAAAGACTTGTCAACTGACTTGGGACAAGATGGACTGACATTTGCTATCTCTGCCCAACCTGCTATTCTTGACGAGATTAAACAGAAACAATGTGATGATGAACACTTGAAAAAGATTATAGAGGAGTTTGATTCGAAACCGAGGCCCGAATTTATGTTTGAAAATGGTGTCTTTGAAATTTGAAACCGTCTTTGTGTACCTGATTGCTATGACTTGAGAAAACGTGTTATGACCGAAGCTCACAGTAGTAAATTTGCTATGCATCCGGGGAACACGAAGATGTACCACAACTTGAAACAGAATTTTTGGTGGCCTGGGATGAAGAAGAGCATTGCAGACTTTGTGGCTAGATGTCTACTATCGCCAACGGCTTAAAGTCAACATCAACGACTTCTTGGGTTTGCTACAACCACTCCCAATACCAGAATGGAAATGGGAACATATCACCATGGATTTCATTGTGGGATTGCCTCGCTCTTCTTGAGGTATGGACTCTATTTGGGTTATAGTTGACCGTTTGACTAAGTCTGCACATTTCCTGCCTGTTAAAACTATTTATAATGCTGATAGATTGGCTAACATCTATATGACTGAAATTGTGAGACTGCATGGAGTGCCAGTGTCTATTGTATCTGACAGGGACTCGAAGTTTGTGTCAAGATTTTGGCAGAGTTTGCAACAGGCTTTGGGAACAGAATTGAGATTGAGCAGTGCTTACCACCCACAGACTGATGGCCAAACTGAACGAACTAACCAAACTCTGGAGGATATGTTCAGAATGTGTGTGCTAGATTTCCAGGGAAATTGGGAAACATACTTGCCATTAGCTGAGTTCGTGTACAACAACAGTTATCACTCAAGTATTGGGATGGCTCCTTACGAAGCTTTGTATGGAAGAAAGTGTCGATCTCCAATATGTTGGGCTGAAGTCGGGGACAGACCTTTGTTAGGACTGGAACTTGTGCAAGAAACGACCGAGAAAGTGAAATTGATACAACAGCGTTTGAAAACTGCACAGAGTAGGCAAAAGAGTTATGCTGATGTTCGAAGAAGAGAAAGGGAATATGAAGTGGGGAATCATGTGTTCATTAAGGTGACCCCGATAAAGGGTCAAACCCGATTTGGTATCAAAGGAAAGTTGGCTCCGAGGTATGTTGGACCTTATGAAGTTCTCGAAAAGATCAATCCGGTGTCCTATCGAATAGCCTTACCTCCGGTGATGGAACATATGCACAATGTCTTTCATGTATCGATGCTTCGGGAATATCTGCGAGATCCACTCCATGTCATCGAACCAACGCATGTGCTTTTGAAGGATGACTACACCTATGAAGAGAGGCCTATTCAGATCGTGAATCGAATGATTAAAAGGCTGAGAAACAAAGAAATACCGTTGGTGAAAGTCGATTGGCAGAACCACGGGGGACCCTATGCAACTTGGGAAACCGAGGAGGACATGAAGAAGAGATATCCGGATTTATTTCCGTTAGACCCGACGTTGACTCCGAATGAAGGTAACCCGAGTTTGGGGACCAAACTCTTTTAAGGGGGGAAGACTGTAATAACCCCGACCTTGATTAACGCTAATTGGGACTTAATTATGTCTAATAATAATTAAGGGAAAAATCTAGAATTTAATTGGCATATGCGTTGCATGATTTATGTGTTTCTATCTCTGCTCGCGGAATATCATTACGTGTTTTAAACTTTAAAGCGTAAATTGGAAGCCTTATCGCTCGATTTGAAATTGATTAGTGTTTTGGACTAGTTAGATTTTATGTGAATTTATGGTAGGTTCAATTAAAATTCGATTTGGAGTGTTTAAAACTGATTAAATAACATTTTAATAATGAACCTAGCTTAATTACAGAAATGCCATTGGGTGGCCATTGTTTAATCTTATTCATGAGCCTATTACACTTAGCAAACATTCTCTTTCCCCTTTTGCTCAAAGTGATTCGACTAGAGAGAGAGAGTGTGAGGGGAGTTTGATTCCAACAAGAATTGCTAGAAGAATTGGTAGGAGAGTTGCAAGTTTGAGCTCCCACACTTGAAGTTGAGAACTTAAGGTAGGAATTTCATTTTCTTGAGCTACAGTTCAAATTGTTCTTGCATGATCCTTGGTTAGATTGGAGTTTGAAGTTGGAAATGGGTTTAGAATGTTGAATTGAAGCCTAGTTCATGAATGCATGGCCATATTAGTACATTTTGAAGTTGAATTCTTGGTAAATTGTACATGCATGCTCATATCGTTATTAAAGCCCATGTTTTCATTTTGTCCTCCAACTATTGAGCTCTTTAGAGCAAGAAATTGAAGCTTGAGTTTGGTTTAAAGTTCATACATTTCATGTTTTCAAATTGTTCTTGAAATGGGTTTGAAAAATGACTTTAATTGACTCACTCTTGGCCCTTGCATGTGCAAATTGGCTTTTGAAACTTGTTATACATTGTATTTAAAGTGTTTTTCCAGATTTTGGGCCCAAGAGGTTGAGTTTTGGGTTGTTGAATGCTTGGTTCGAACTTGGAAGACAAATCTGGAAATTCCAGATTTTGCTTCCTCACTCGAGCGAAGGATTCCTCGCTCGAGCGAGCCCTTTTATTTTGCAATCCCGCTCGAGCGAAGAATCGAGCGACCATCGCACGTAGAATTGCAGCATCCAGTACTTTTGCATTTTCATCAGATCGCTCGAGCGAAGGAGTTCTCGCTCGAGCGAAGCCTTTGATTTTGGAAGCTCACTCGAGCGAGCATCGAGCAAGCATCGCGCGGAAAAATTCAACATCCAGTATTTTTACTGTTTCATCAGACCGCTCGAGCGAAGAGGGGGCTCGCTCGAGCGAACCCTTTGATTTTGGGAGCTTGCTCGAGCGAAGGAAGGCTCGCTCGAGCGAGACCCCTGTTTTCAGCAATTTTTGTAAAATGTGTTCTAAGGCATTTTTGCATCCACATTCCACCCTAGGCATTCCTAGGCTATGTTTAGGACTCCATATTGAGGGTAAGGGGTTAGATACACACTTAGAATCATTGGTGTGAGTTTTGTGCAATTAGAAATGCGTATTTCAAGTATGTATCCGTAATGTGTTATGTAGGTCACGTGCCGCAATCCGTTTGACCCTCTTGACTTCATCTATTGGTATCAACGCCCACTGTGAGTAATAACTTTGTAAAGTTATGTTCAATGTTATGTATTTTCAATATACTATGATACGAAATGATTGATTCTTGGAAAAGCTATGATATGTTGGAAATGAATGAATGAATGTCCAGTTTTCTGAAAAGTAGTTGTGGCACCCTTAGTCCCTATGGCCCTCGCCCGGGGGTAACAATACCGTGGCCTATGGCCCTCGCCCGGGGGTAACAATACCGTGGCCTACGGCCCTTGCCTGGGGGTAATAATACCATGGTTGCTTGCGCGCAAGATATGGATCCTTGTGGTCTTCGGACCTACCTATTGTGGTCTTCGGACCTACCTATTGTGGTCTTCGGAACTACTTGTTGTGGTCTTAGGACCTATCTGATCTGATAGCTAATGGGTGTACCACATATGATCTTATGCAAAATCTGTACACGAATGTGAAATCAAATATGAACATGTATTTGAATCTATTTCTGATTGGAAATCTGAACACGCATAAGACTCTATTTCTGATAAGACTGTGTTTCTGATATAAACTCTGATTTCTAACTCTGTGATGGACATCATTCATTAAATCCCTTTACTCTGTTATTATTCACTGGGCTTTCGCTCACAGTTTATTATATATATGTAGGTGAGCCGGCACAAGACCCTGGCCAGAGTTGATGGCCCTCGGTTTCATTTTGTTTTGGTCAAGCCACCCGTCGCGCCTCCCGAGGAGGTTCCGCTTGAAGTCTAACACCGTGGCAGTTTTGCACTTCATGCTAGTTGACTGTTATGTTTTGTAATGTCGGGTCCTGGGGCATACTTATGTAAATATCTTGTAAATATTGGTGTACGTCGACTAGCATGTTATGTATATAAATAAGTTTTAAATTTTCTGTCTCATGTACGTCATCACAGCTCATTGGACCTTGTTTACTTTCTGTATTTGCTTCCGCAACCCCTAATTATTTGTTATTATGTTTGGAGGCCGTAGGTAATCCACGGATTACTGGCCGGTTACGTTGCCAAACCTATAGGGGCGGGTTTGGGTCGTGACAGTGAGTATATGTCAAAGTAATCTATATGTCAAAGTAATCTAAACTTTCTTTTTGTCTAAAACCTTTGACCACAAGTCTTGCTTTGTATTTGTCAATTGATCTATCCGCTTTCATTTTTCTTTTGAAAATCTACTTGTACCCAAGAGATTTACAACCTGGTGGCAAATCCACCAATTCCCAAGTGTGATTTTGCAAGATGAATTCAACTTAATTATTGACAGCTTCTTTCCATAAAGGAGCTTCAGGACTGGATATAACTTCTTTAAAAGTTAAAGGTTCATTTTCTAATAAATATATTAGAAAATCTGAACCAAAAGATTTTGTGATTCTAGCACGTTTACTACGCATAGGTTCCTTTTTCTTATTTTGATCTAACTCTTGCTCCTGATCATGTACTTGATCATTACTACTAATAGCATCAAAAGATCTTTTATTAGTACTAGTATCTTGTCCAGTCTTATTTGGAAATACATGTTCAAAGAAAGATGTATTTCGAGACTCTATAATAATATTTACATGCATTTCGGTATGTTCTGATTTATAAATCAAAAACCGATATGCACTACTATTCTTAGCATAACCAATGAAAATGCAATCAATTGTCTTAGGACTTATCTTAGTCTTTTTAGGATTAGGAATAGCCACTTTAGCCAAACACCCTCACACTTTTAAATATTTGTAAGATGGTACTCTTCCTTGCCACAACTCATAAGGTGTTTGATTCACTTTCTTTCAGGGTACCTTATTTAAAAAATAATTAGCAGAAAATATTACTTCTTCCCACAAGTTCTGAGGTAATCCAAAACTTATTAACATGACATTCATTATTTCTTTTAATGTCCTATTTTTCCTTTCAGCAATTCCATTTTGCTGAGGTGAGTAAGGAGCGGTGCTTTGATGAATTATTCCATGTTCTTTACAAAACTCACCAAAATGTGATTCATCTTCACCACCTCTATCACTTCTTAGTTTTTTGATTTTCTTACCAAGTTGATTTTCAACTTCATTTTTATATTGAATGAAAGTTTCCAAAGTTTCATCATTGATTCGAATTAAATAAACATAACTATATCTACTATAGTCATCTATAAAAGTGATAAAATATTTTTTCCCACCTCTAGGTTGAATTGATTTAAAATTACAAATGTCACTATGAATTAATTCAAGTGGTTAGGTACTTCTTTCAATTGAATGAAAAGGAGTTTTAGATAATTTTGCCTCAACGCAAATTTCACATTTATGATTTGAATCAATGTCAAATTTAGGTAAACATTCCATATTAATTAATCTATGTAAAGACCATAATTAACATGTCCTGGTCTACTATGTCATAAATTTGAAGACTTAAGCAAGTAAGAAGAAGATGTATTTTTATTAATAACTGAGGGTACAAAGGTCATTACATTCATCTTGAAAAGGCCATCAGACATGTAACATTTTCCTACATACATCTCATTCTTAGTAAGTACAAATTTATCACTCTCAAACACTAGCCTAAACCCATTCTTACTCAACAAAGATCCGGAAACAAGATTCTTGCGAATGTCTGGTACATGTAACACATTGTTGAGAGTGAGTTCTTTTCCATATGTCATCTTCAGAACAATCTGCCCTTGTCCTTCAACTTTGGAAGTTGAGGAGTTGCCCATAAAAAGTTGTTCACCATTGTCCACTGTAGAATAAGATGCGAACATCTTTTTGTCGGCACAAATATGGCGAGTAGCACCAGTGTCCACCCACCATTCTTTAGGATTTCCGACAAGATTTGCCTCGGAAACAACTACAGAAAGATTGATGTCATCTACACCACTGAAAATATTGTCCACTTCGGTCATATGGGCTTGAGCAGGTTTCTTGCTTGTTCTTCTTCTGCTTTTGCCTTTGCTACAGCAATCTTTGGCCCGATGTCCCTCTTTGTCACAGATGTAACATTTGTCATTAAACTTGTACTTTTTATTTTTTCTCCGTTTAGAGCCTTGTGATGAATTTTCTCCATAAGACTTTCGTTTCTTGGTTTTTGAAGCATGTTCCACCACATTTGCCTTAGCTTCCATAGGATGCTTACCAGTCCGCTTTTCAGAATTGCGGTTGTCCTTATCAATCCTCAAACGCACAATTAATTCTTCTAAAGACATTTCTTTACGCTTGTGTTTGAGGTAGTTTTTGAATTCCTTCCAACCTTGTGGTAATTTCTCAATTAAGGCTGTAACTTGGAAGGATTCACTGAGAGACATGCCTTCTGCGTGAATGTCATGCAGAATGAGTTGGAGATCTTGAATTTGGCTAATTATAGTCTTAGAATCAATCATCACAAAGTCTAGGAATTAGCCAACCACAAATTTCTTTGAATCGGCATCTTCCGTTTTGTATTTTTTCTCCAAAAACTCCAAGAGTTCCTTTGTTGTTTTGATAGGATTGTAGACGTTGTATAATGTGTTGTCAAGTCCATTCAAAATGTAGTTTCGGCAAAGGAAATCAGCATATTTCCATGCATCAACCGCGACAACCACTTGCCGATCGGTTTCATCCTTTTTCAAAATAGGAGCATCCTCACGAAGAAAACGAGCCAGGTTTAGAGTTGTAAGATAGAACAACATTTTTTGTTGCCATCTTTTAAAATCAGTTCCTGAGAACTTTTCTGGCTTTTCACCGTGATTTACCGGTACTGTCACCATAAGAGAGGGGGTTGGTGCAATTGCAGCCACCACAGTAGTATTTGTTTGAGCATTTGTTTCAATAGCTATTAATTCTAAATTATAAAACAAAATTAGAATTAGAATTTATACTACACAGAAAATTAATCCAAATTCACAGAATTAAATTCTGTAAAAATAAAAGAAACAAAAATGTAACTTTTATTTTTCAATTAAGTTGGAAATAAAATAAAATTTTATTTAACCAAATTAATTCCACACAGAAAATTAAATTTCTGTAATACTTCAATAATTAAAAAACTAAAACAGAATTTTAAGTAATGAACACTCAGAAAATAATTTCTAAAAACCAAAATTAATTTTTGACAAAATTCTACAAATAAATATTCTGAATTGTTAATGACACCAGTATATTACTACTAGTTGTCAAAGAAAATAGACAGTATATTACTTCTATCTGTCAAATAGCATATAATCACTATTTATTTTTCCAACAAGAATATTATTTTGTACATCCACAGAAAATAATTTTTGTAAGAAGAATAAAGAAGAAAATGAAATAAACGAAAAATTCTATAAACATAATAATTTGATTATGTCTTAAGATTGTTAGAATAATCTTCTGTGTAAATAAAATGAATTGAAACTAAATCAAACAAAATAAAATAAAACTTACAGAATTTATTTTGTCGAACTAAATGAAAAATAAAAGACCAAGTCGAGTGTGTGACACTTTGTCCTTAAGATAGATTTGCCCCGCAACGGTGCTCACGATTGAGTGGCGTCTATTTCCTAGGATACAATGATCTTCACAAATTTGTCCGACGAACTACAACCTTGTGTTCTAATACTCTCTTTAATTTACTCTAATGTTAGAATGAAGAATAAAATGCAAAAAAGAAATATGGATAGCAAAAATGAGTATTTTCTGACTGGTTTTTGGATACCCAAGACTGCTGGAATTGTCAAGTATTTATAGGCAATAAATCTGACCCGAACAGGTGCTTTGTGGAAGTGAACAAGTGTGATACTGTTTTGAACATATATGATTCAAAATTCAAACAGATCTGGACATTGTTTGAATCTGTAACTGCTGGCAGTTAATTCTGTAAACTGCTAGCAGTTTTCAACAGTTAAAATACCTGTTAAACCTTAGGCCTTGTTTGGCATAATCTATATAATCCATCTTTTTGTCTTTTTATCTTTTTTTCATCACATCACATCACATCTCTACTTTTCTGCACATCTTTTCATAAAAAGATAAAAAGTGCACTTTTTTAGAACACCCCAAACCAACCTTTAGTTTAAATCTGTTCAAAACTGGCTGGGTAGATTTAAATATATTTTGAACAGAAATAAATCTGTCCGGGTTCATACAGATATAAGACCTATTTGGACTGATTTGTTCGCATAGTGCACTGTGCAAACTTAATCTGTGAAACTGCAGCAAATAGAGCAGTTAATCTGTTTGGAATTTTCAGACTAAATGAGATAAAAAATGGACAGAAAATTAAATCAATTTTTGGCACAAAATTTGAATTTAATTTCATTTAAAATTCAAATAAATTTTGTTCAAAAAATTAATATTAGAATCAACCCGACCCATAACCCACACCTAGCCCGGCTGGAGGAACGGCGGCGGCGCGTGCGCGCGTGTGGTGGTTTGGGCTAAGGTTAACTTTATCCATAATTCCTCCCTTTTACAAACTTGGGGTGCCCCTTGGGACCCAACCCAAGGGTTGTAGTTTAGAGCTTATATACACAAAAAAGCTCTCTTAAAGTTTCAATATGGGACAACGCATTTAAAAGGAAACCCACATTTAAATCTTTAAATGTCCATTACACGAACCTAAAAATGACGTCAAGTTCCCATTTACTCATAAATGGTTTTGACGAATTATCTTCACCGTATGACTTGCTATGCTACAAGAAACACGTCACCTCTTCGGACCCGCTCCAAAAGACGTTTTGGGGCCCATTCAATTCTGGGCTCAAAGTTGGCCCAAAATAAGCCTTATAAAAACCAATTTTCCAACAGGTTATATATGATATAATGTTTTTTCTTAGTATGAAGCTATGTTGTGTTTAATTAATGTTGAACTTAGTAGCACGAGAGGTTGTAACCAAGCGGGGCATTAAGGAAATAGGTTATTAGTTCTGCGTGAGGATCCTTTAGAATAAAAGCCTAAAGTGATCTCTTAGAGTGACTCAATCAAACAGCTAAAATTAAAACTAACCAAAATGACGTTGTTTTGGTTAGTAAGTTGAAAAAAAAAAAGAAAAAAAGAAAAAGGCATTTCAAATTCCCTCCATATACGTAGGTATAACATAAGGTGGAGGAAAACAGAGTGCGAGAGAGAGAGAAGAAGAGAGAGAGAGGCCACTCCTCCCTGCCTCTCGGCTGCCCGTTATCACCGTTGTCCTGCCGTCGCCGTTGTCCTGCCTCTGATCTCCCAAGTTGCCCAAAAACAAGGAAACTGGTGGTTCCACTGCAATGTTCACTCAACATGCTTGAAGGTGATACTGGGTATGAATTATTGCTGCTGAGTTTAATTTGTATGCAATGTCTACACCATCCTATTGCTAACTACTACTCCATTGCTTTCTCCTGCTGAAATGTTAAAATTGAATAATTTATCATATTACATGTTTTGTCAACACTATTGGATTTGCACCATGTTATGATGTTCTTTGAATTTTCTTTCGTTTAGTTTTTCATTTATTAATTTTAATGACGAGAGAACGCAATCAATAACAACTCTCCTCTCAGCTCTTTTCTCTCTCTCTCTCTCTCTCTCTCTCTCTCTCTCATGTTTCATATTTGTAGGGTATTCGATGTTTTCACAGAAGAAAGTTGTTTTTTGTTTTTTTTGGTCAACTTTTAATCAAAATGACGTCGTTTTGATTAGTTTTAATTTCAACCGTTAGATTGGATCATTCTAAGAGATCACTTTAGGTTTTTACTCTAGAGGATCCTCATGCGTTAGTCCTAGGCCTCTTGCATAGGTTGTTAGGGAGTGTTTCATTTTCATTTTCTTTTTCTTTTTTTTTTTTGGTTGAGAAAATTTCATTTTTATTTCTATACTTTGTCTCGATTTTTAATTACACCCCCAAAGTTTGAATAATTTAAATTTTATTCCTACACTTTTGAAATCATATCATTTTTACCCCTACCATCACATTTGAAATAGAAAACGTTAAAAATATTACATTTTGATCCCAAATTTCAAAAAATTGATGCAAACTCACCCATTCCTATCCAAACTCATCATCTTTTCTCACCACCACTTCAGGCCTTTTTATCTTTTTTGTCATAATTCTATTTTGCCTCATTTTTACGCTGTTGGATTCACCTCACTGCCTAATTTTTGTATCACCTCTTGCACATCTCGTTCTTTCTTTTTTTGGATGTCATCGAACCTTCGAAAGTTGAAAAAAAAAAAAGATTTGTATTCCCGTTTTTGACTTTTCTTCAAGCCATCTTTCAAACTTCATATCATTCTCAATTCTTGATGGTTCTACTTTATTCTTTCACCATGCTCTTCACCTCACTTCTTACTTCATCCTACACTACCTCGCTTTCTTACTTCTTCGTGTAATAAACAGTTTCGGTATGCCGAAAATTAACTTCAAAAATTTCGAAACATTCATCTTTTGTTTCTTTCTTTTCCATCTTCCTCATTCTTCCTCTTCTTCACTTATAATATGATGTGGAGTATGGTCCTAGGTGGTAATGGAATTGGTGATGGTAGTGGTGGCAATCCGACAATGGCAGCAGAGCTTGTGGTGATGGTGGTCGTGGAGCTTTAAGTAACATAAAAAAAAGAAAATAGAAAAAAAAAGGTTAAAATTTTAAGCCAAATTAATTTTAAAATACCAAAAAAAGTCTTCTTTTTTCCTGTAATCCTTTTAAATACAAAAACCAGTCTTAATCAAACCATACATATAGAGAAAAAGAGATAATGAGAGAGAGGAGGAGAGAGAGGAGAAGAGAGATTTGTATCCAGTCTTTACTGAATTTTTGGCCAAATTTCAATTTAATTCCAACATTATTAATCCCCTAGAATTCAGGATTTGAACCAAAATCTTTTGGAATACTAGGCAAATTATGATCTCAATTGCTGGCATCTCTTTTTTTATTTATTTATTTTATTTTCTCATTATGATCCCAACCAACTCAGTTGTGTTCGTGTGTGCGCAGATGAAGAGAGAGCAGTGTTGCTGTTGTTTGACAAAATGAACCACAAAATCTCCTTCTTCAAACACATCACAGAACCAATTGGCCAACTACGATAAACAAATAACAACAAACTTGATCGAAGAAAGCCCGCTTCTCATCATATTCAGTACCAGGCTCAGGCCAATGCTCGAACAGATGACTCTGACCCATTTCCAACATCTTTGCCATCTCAAACTGTCAATAAACCACTGTGAATTAACCCTATCCAAACACACACAGATTATACATACATACATGCATATATATACATATACATATACATATATATATATATATTAATATGAATATGAATATATGAACTTGGTGAAGTTAGTGAATGTAATAAAGTTGGTAGTTCGGGTGGTGATGTTGGTGAAGTTGATGAAGAGATGATATGTATATCTATATATATAGATAAATACATAATTGATTTGGGTTTGAGAGAAGTTGGGTGGGAGATTTGAGTGATTGCTGTGGTGATTGATGATGGTGGCAACACTTGCAAGGGCAGAGGAGAGGGAAAAATTGCAGAAAGAGGAGAGATGATGAGTTTAGGCGAGAGGGATTGAGTTTGTATCTTTCTTTTGAGATTTAAGGTCAAAATATGGAATTTTTATTTATTTATTTATATATTTTTTAATGTTTTTCATTTCAAATGTACTGGTAGGAGTAAAAATGATATGATTTTAAAAATTTTGGGGATAAAATTAAAATTATTTGAAGTCTGGATGAGTGTAATTCAAAATTGAGACAAAATATAAAGTTAAAAATGATTTTTTTTTTTTTTTTTCCTTTAATGGTGGTTAAAATTTACACATGATGATTTTGAAATATTGATAATCTGATTAATTAGGGCATAATTTATTTTGTAAGAACTCGTGTACTCACCAGGAGATAAGGCCTAATTTATTTTGAAATACTAGTATGCCAAATAAAATAAAATAAATAAATACTAGTACTTCGAATTTCATTCATTTTGTCAGTTAAAATTGTTTTGCGATATTGATGAGATTTTTCTCTTCCTTCAAATTAAAAAACATAAGCCTGAATCAAGTAAGTTATGATTGTATTTGATTCATCAATTCGGATATAAATTTAGAAAGAGGAAAGGAAAATGTTGGTAAAATATGAATAAAATATAATTACGCGTTATTCACTCTTGTCTTTTTCGTTTGAAAAAATGTTATTTTACTCTCCAAACTATCAAGCTTTTTTCAATTTGACTCACACACTTCGATCTATTTCAATTTAGTATCTAAACTTTTAACAAATTGATTAATTTAACCTTTGCCGTCACATTCTGTCTACAATTGGACGGAATGTGCTGACGTGGCACCAAAGTTCATTTAGAGTAATTTTACCCTCAAACTATACCTTAAAAATCAATTTGTCCCCCAAATATAAAAAAATTAAATTTAAATATTTAATAAATATTTTTTTATCTCACTAATGAAAAAATTAAATTTTACATAATATATACTTTGTAAAAAAAATAATAAAAGTCTTCATTTAGAATTATCTTGAAATTATGAAGTATGGATATTTCGACAAACATGTATTACTTACTGAATTTTGAAAAAAAATTCCCAATCAATTTTGAAATTACTAGTAATCGATCAATTTTATTAAAATTAATTTGGATAATAAACTAGTTACAATTGCGCACGCACACACACAATAGTCAAGAAATTTTCAGCTCAATCAGTTTCTCTACGATCAACTCCAGATAATTTGAGACCTATGAAGCACGAGTATGGATATGAGTACTAGTATTGGTACAATATGAGTATATTAACATGGTAAAATCTAAAAAAAGTAAGATACGAGTACAGATATGGTTTAATATGTTTGTAAAAAAATATTTATTTTTAATTTAAAATAATACAAAAATTAATTAAATGGTTTAATTTGTTAAATCCAACAATTGACATTTAATGCTAAAAGCATAGGTATAAGATAAAATTAAATATTATTATATTAAATAACTTATAAAGCATAACTTAATTTTAAAACCATGCTAAGCACAAAATTAAAAATGAAAAAGAAGTTTGGTTAAAAAAAATTTATCTTTGTAGTAGAAGAAAAATATTATTTTCGACTAAGGTACGACACGGTTTGGATTTCTATTAGATATGTCTGGGTAGGCCAAAAATTAAGAAAGAAAAATTTGAGTACATAGTTTGTGTACCCAGTACGTATGCAAAAATATCATACGTCGGTAACTACATAGTACAGGTGTTTGTTGAATTATTCATGCTTCATAATCTCAAAATAATTCAAAATGAGAATTTTTATATTTTTTATTATTTTTTTGCGAAGTATATATTATTTAAAATTTAATTTTTTCATTATTGAGATAAAAAAATTATTTATTAAATATTTAAATTTAATTTTTTTATATTTGGGGGGCAAATTGATTTTTGAGGTATAATTTGGGGGGTAAAATGAAATTTCAATTGAATTTTGGTACCATGTCAGCACATTCTTGTTAAATTGATTAATATGTTGAAAGTTCATATACTAAATTAAAATAAATCGAAGTATAGGAATCAAATTAAAAAACACGTGATAGTTTGGGAGACAAAATAATAATTTATCTTTTCTTTTCCCTTTCTAAATCACTATACCAAACCATAATCTAAATATAGCCTAAATGAATCTCAGCAATAAAATTTTTGGATGGCTCTCATTTCATAAGTCATTAAAAATGAATTTGTTCACATATTTTTGAAAGTTTGAATAACATATAAATTGTGATTGGTTCAACAAAAAAAAAAAAAATAATAATAATATCTAAGAAGGTGTAGATTCCACTGTTGTTCACAAATGAAAAATTGTGTGTTTGTTAACAAAATATATAACTAAAAATTTGAAAAAAATAATTGATCAAATGAATTTACAAAGTAAAAAGAAATAAACATTGCATTTTAAGGCATAAAGTGGAAAAACAATGCATAGTCTAAATAAACTAAAAAAATTCACTAAAACACATAAAGTTGGCAATTTGGCATAATTCAATGTATATTTGCACAATTATTTGAGTAAAAATTAAAATTTCATATGTGTCCTTCTTCTTCTTCCTCTTCTTCTTTTCGATAATGAAAAAAAAATTATGTCTCAATTTATGGTTATTTTTAAGCAAAGACTACAGAGCAATGGAGTAGGCGTAGTATATCGGGTTTTGATGCTTCAACTCTTGTGGCTAGATTCAATACATTTCCTCCCTTTTTTTAGACTAGACTGTAGAAGAAAATTGTCAATGTCAAAAAAAAAAAAATAAAAAAAAAATATACGAAGAATTTAGATTTAAAAAAGAATTTGTTAATCATTAGGCTATATTCGTAATATAAGACTCAAATTTAAATATTATGCCTGATAAAGGAGCACCATGACCATCAAGCCAACGCAGCCTAGCGGTGTTAATTTCGCGGCCTCAAAAATATGGTTTTCTCTACTGATGCAGACAACCCAAGCCTAGCTGATTATTGGGCTTTTGAAGCTTTGGTTTGGGTCAAATCTGAAACCCAATTAGTTTCACAAACTGCTTCAAACTCAGTTTGAGCACGTGTGGCTAAGGTTTGGGTTTTTTTTTTTTTTTTTTTCAAAGAGATAAAAAATCGTAAGAGAAAAATAGGAGAAGAGAAAACTGTAACACGTAATATGTAAATTTAACTAAAATGGTTAAAAAATTAATTCATTCTTTCTATTTTGTACATGTCTATTCTTAAAAAGTAAAAAAAATATTAAAAAAATCAATTTCCAAACAAACCCCTAATAAAGAAATATCTCAATCTACTAGACTAACTCTTGCTCTTTGGTTAAGGTTGAGCTTTAAGAAATACCACATGATATACTTATTATCATATATACATTGACAAAAAAAAAAAAAAAAAAAAAAAAAAAAAAAAACAAAGAGAGAGAAGGGTATAACATCTCAACATCATCCTAATAGATTTATGATGTTGAGATATTTAATAGCTAAAATAATGTGAGGGAACAATTGCAGCATATATACAAGTTCATGATTTATGACCGACATAAAAAAAAAAATAAAAAAAAAATCCATTTTAATGTTTACCAAACTCGGCCCAAACTCATTTTTGGCTTGTGTGAAGAACAGCCACTCATTTTGGGTCCCTGGGTCCATCCAAAAACCTTCATTATTTGCAGTGTTGAATTCATTGATCCGGGTTGTAATTCAAGTCATTGTGACAGGATACTTATGCCTAACTCTACTAATCTATCTCAGTTATGCTATGTAGTTCGAATCTTTCATTCTCCGAATCTCCCCAAAATCAAAACGATGTCGTTTTGTCGTTTTGATTATTATTATTATTATTATTATTATTATTATCAGAAGAAGAAAATCAAAAAAGAAGGAAGAAGAAGAAGAAGAAGAAGAAGAGAGAGAGAGACCGAGACCAACATTAACCATTCATCTTCATCATCAACAACATCATCAGATCTAGAAAAAAAAAAAAAAATTCAATCATTCATCTTCATCATCAACATCTTCATCAACATCACCATCATTATCATCAACACCAGCCAACAGTTTTATTTTTATTTTTTTCCCTTCATTTCAGAACCAGGAAAAAAAAAAAAAATCAGGCTGGGCTGCGACGATCGAGGCGGCTGGGCTACGACGATTGGAGGCGATCGGCGATCGACAGCGACCCTCTCTCTCTCTCCATTTTCTCTTTCTCTCTTTCTCTTTCTCTCCCTCTTCCTTTTCTTTTCTCTACGTTTCAGCCATAAAGGAGGGAAGAAAGAAAGAAGAAAAAAAAAAGAAAAGAAAAGGAAATTGCCCAAAACGACGTTGTTTTAGACAGTCGGGGGATTCGGGGGAAGAGAGATTCGAGCTACAAACCATTTTCCAATCTATTAACATTCATCATATAACCACAAATATATATATATATATTCAATTTATTATATGAGAGAATTTACAAATAAAAAATTATAATAAACATAAAATCTAAGGTAAATTATACCTATGTTCTTTGTATTTTGCCTCTAATATTAATTTAGTCCGTATATTTTAAATTATATCAATTTAGTCCCATTAATGACATTTGTTAGGAAATTAGACATAAATATAAGCCAAACTAGTCCATTCAAAAGGAAAAATAGATGATAATGATTTCAAATTGAATGTCATCCCTCAATTACTTTGGGGAGAGTAGATTATTTTACCCATTGATTTCAATATAATTTCTAAATACACATTATCAATTGAGCTAAATTGACATAATTTAAAATTTTCAACGATGAACTCAATACAATGAGAACTGTAATAATCAAATTAATAGAAGAGGTAACCTACAATGACTATGGGTGTAATTTGTCCTAAAATATGTTGTGACAGATTTGTATTTATCTATCTGTAAATAAAAATAAAAAAAACCTTCAAACTAGCTTATTATTTCAAAAATATCATTGTCACATCATTTTGATAAATTTATTTGCAAATTATTTTTCTTATCTATCTATCTATTTTATTATAAAAAGAAGCCTTCCTCTTGATGTTTTATGTCTTGTATTTTGAGTTTTCTCAAAATATTCTTATATTAGTTATATGGGCAGTTATGTGCCCTAAGTTCAAATTTTATATTTTATTTTTCAAATCTCTCATCTTTTGATTTTTTCAAAATCATTTCAAATTTTGAATTTTGAATTTAATCATACATTTTATAATCTTATTTTCTAAAACAAAATGACCATATGTGCACACATGCGCCACTGCTTCTAGTTATAATACAAAGGGAAAATTATCTCTCGGTGGTATTTTTAAAACATTATTACACGGTGGTATTTTTAAAACATTATTACACGTTCACAAAAAAGATTATAATTTTAATTATTAATGTTTGTAAAATTTATTGTTTTTCTTTAATTATTTTTTAAAATTTGTACTAATTTGAAATTTTCCCTAATATAAAGTCTACAATGAGTTAGTGTAAACCCTGTTGTTTTTTTCAATAATACCATTTTTCATTTAGTCACATCTAATAATTCTAATAACAATAATTTTATGCATTTATTAAACTATTCAAAATTTTAAATCTAGAATTAGAATGGAAAACATTAGGATTGCAAACGAACCAAACTGTTCATGAACAGTTTGAGCTCGACTCGTTTAAAGTTCGTTTGAACTCGACTCGTTTACTAAATGAACGAGCTCGAGCTCGAGCTCAATTTTTAGGCTCGTTTATTAATCGAGCCGAACTCGAATAGTCCTAAGCTCGGCTTGACAAGGCTGGTGAACATAAAAATAAATAAATAAATATTTATTTTTAATAATATATTAAATAATTTTTCACTAATCTATTTTATTTTTTATTTATGTTTGGTGTTTGTATAAATTTACATATTTGATTGATGAAATTTATTATTAATAGAAGCATCATTATATATTATACTCATAATTTTGTAAATTTTTTTTTTATCTTAATAAGTAAATTAATTTAAATTTAATTTTTTTTTGAAGCTCGAGTTTGAGTTCGAGCTCAAACTCAGCTCATTTATGTAATTGAGCAAGTTAGAGCCGAGTTCGAGTTCAATAAATATTTGACAAGCCGAGTTCGAGCTCGAGTTCGATTTTTTAAGGTCGACTAGAGTTCGGTTTGAGTTTGAACTCGATTAATACTTAATAAATAATCTTAAACATTTAAAAACTCAATTTAGCTCGATTCGTTTGCAACCCTATAAACACTGCTCTATATATATAATGTGAACTTGCATGCATGCATCTATGTGTACGTAATAGCCACATGTACAAAAATGACCACATGTACAAGTTGAAACTGATGGATCAATAAGCCCAAGTCCGAGAGTAAGGAAAAGGGTGAGAAGCTTGTCCATCTCATGATCCTTCATCCATGTACTCTTCTCAGAGTTGATGTGGCATCTCACCCTCCTTATGTGACGTGTCTTTATTTTTTATTTAAAACAAAAAATCAGATAAATAGGAAGAGTTAGACTTGAACTTTAGACTTCAAATTTACTGAAAAAGACTCTTGCTACTCAAGTGAAAAACAATTTATAATAAATATTTTATTTTATTTTTTAAAGTTTACATAAATCACGTATGCCAATATGTGTGTGTGTGTGTGTGTATAGGGTAAGTCTAAAATGTCTGTACGTGGGATTGAGAAGAAGACATAAACCTTGAATAGAGGGTACAGAGTAATGGAAGACAAAGAAACAAGAATGAAATATGGGGATGGAATCAAAGCAAAATAGAAAATGCATCGAACCTACAAAACATTTAGCAGCTTTTTCTTTAGAATGCTACCAAATTTTTTTTGTATCTTTATCCATTGCTTTCCCTTAATCCCACGGCACCCCCCATCCCCCTTGTCGGTGATTCCCCCCTATATATACTGTCATCATCCTATATCATATATCACTTTCTTTTTTTAAAACAAAAATTTGTACAAATTTCGGATCCCAGAAATAAACACAATTCTTGAAATGGGATCCATTAACGCTCTATTTGGTTGGAAGATTTGAGGAGGGATTTGGAAAGGAAAAGGAAAAAAAGTGTGTGAAACTATGTGAAATATAAGTATGTTTTATTCACATTTCACCTACATTTTTTATTTCCTTTTCTAAATCGTTTCTCAAATCTCCCAACCAAACACAATATAAATGTATAGCTAGGTTCCACCTAATATAAAAGAGTTGTGTCTGCTTATATGATCATATTTTATGTATGTATAACAACTGTTATATTTTGATCATGAATCAATAGAGAAATTTATTTGTTATGAAAAAAAAAAATGGTGGGTTGTATGATAGGGCAACCCTACCGACATGGTCACGAGTCACTTAAAAATAGGGGAACATATGATCACATTGTTCAAAAATAGGAAGCAAAATAATAACTGTTCCCGAACTATTGAAAGAGCACACCATGTGTGGTGTACGTTGAACATATTAGGTAATTTCTCAAATCAGATCAAATGATGTAGTGAGATTAGCAATTAATGTAACAAATACGAGGTAATTTTTGTTAAACATTGGTGAAGTCTCATCGTAGTGCTATAAATGAGACAAGTTTAATAACAAGTTGTTATAGGCTTGCTGAAGGTTTGTATTAAGTTAAGAATATTGGGATACATACATAGAAAAGCCAAGTGTCCATAAATCTACCCTAAATAGTGAATTGTGGCTGAAATTCAATTACAACATGTTTGTTTGGGCGGACTGGATTAGCATTCCCATGACTAATAGTCTTAGGATTATGAATTCGTTGGATTATGTATCTTATGTTAACTAATAGTCAAGTTTAAAATAATTAGTCCGTATTTTAATTGTTTAATCAAACATCGGATTAATAATTTTATTGGACTATTAGTCCAATCCCAAGCTCATGTCCATCCAAACAAACACGGCCTTAGGGTATTATGTGAACTCTATGACTTAGAAAAATTTAAACTACACAACGATAATTTTAAATAAATTATGAATTTGTATAGTTACTGATTAGGATATGTTCTTTTTGCAATGATGTGTTTTCCTTCACTTTTTTATATTGATGTTCGCTTGATGTATTATTTTGTACTCATTTATTTTCATCAATAAATTTATTTTATTTTTAGTGGAAAATAAAAGGAAAAAATTATTTATAAGTTCTATTTGAAAGACTTATTTAATGTGAAATCTTATGAATATTCTTTTTGTTAGGTTTTTATTCGTAGCAATCCTGTTTGACAAAACTCCTTTCAGTTGTACTTATTTTCGCACTTTTATTTCAGTGAGGCTATGAGTTTCTTAGATGCGAATTCAACCCGAATTGTGTCGTGCACAGAAGTTTGTGATGTTAATTCTTTCAAGATTGCCACTTCGCTGACTATGACGGGATCATTGAGTCACTCGTGGGAGTCTAGAAGGCGCGCCCTTGGCGGGTCCGGTAGTGCCCAGTGAGTCGAGGCGGCGCCTAAGCAAAATGTAAAATTGCATTCGAAATTGCTTGTCCGCCCTTGCTCGCTTCCTTCGCTCAAGCGAATGCTGCGTCTATAAAAAACCTGAGAATGATGATTTTACGCTCAAGCGCAGGATGTTTGGCTCGAGCGAAGCCGCTTATAGAAAACATGCGTTTTTGGTTCTTCGCTTGAGCAAGAGAGTCTTTGCTCAAGCGAGCTTTGCAGTCCCAGATTTCTATAAGTACGTGTTTCTGTCAGATTTTAGGATTACTTCTTCAGATCTTCTTTTTAGATATTAAGATTTATATCTGGAGACATTTTGCTAGTTTTTTTTGATGTTTAATTGAGTATTCAACTCATGGGTTAAGAAGAATACATCAAAGGTTCGTTTGTTTATTATAAAAAAAGAGAGAGTTGTTCTTTGGTGGATTCTGAAGAATTCGAGCCTGAAACTTTGGTGGATTCTGGAGTGGCTCATCGTCAAGACAATTCCGAGGTGAAGACGGGGGCTAGAAGAGGCACATAGGGGTTGGTTCAATTCGGGCGTGGATTCGCTAGGTAATTGAGAGTATACTTGTGTAATTCCTTTATATCTTCTTAGTGGATTGTTTTGTGGCTATTGCCCGTAGTTTTTTTTTTATCACAATTGGAGGTGCTCCAATTGTGGTTTTTCCATGTTAAAATTGTTGTGTCGATTTGTCTTGATTATTTGATTGAGATTGTCTTATTGCTTTAAATTGATACATAATCACAAATCAATATCTAGCGGATTTCTAGATTTTTTCACTTTTAGAATTTGAAATCCTATTTAAATAGGAATATGTTCCATAAGGTCCTATGAGTTGTAAATGAATGATATTAGTGTATTATTATACCCCTAATTTGTTTCCATATTATACCTTATTTTCTCATTCATCATATCATGTTTGAAAAGGCTTTTATGAAAGACAAGTCTGCAAACAATGACTGTACAAGTTTTTTTTCTCCTTGATCGTGCAATTCCAGTGCATTTTCAAAATGTTGCTTAAATAGATGTGGATATAGTCGATGATATGATGAAATTTGAGGGTTGTGTATTGATTCCTTCTACAGATTTCGTCTCCAATTGGTTGAGAGGAAGAGGTTTTTTTCTTTTTTTTTTTTTTTGTGTGTGTGTTAAAGTGTGTTGTTATTTGTTAAAGTGTGAATTGTTCACTTTTAATAGGGCATTTACAATCTATTACACTCATTGATAGGCATACTTTGGCCAATACTCTGATTGAATGTATGTATTTGACATTATGGGGGTGTTTGGGAAGCACAAAATGAGGCTAAAATAGCCTCATTTGTGAAAATAGCCTAAAATCGGCAACTGTGCATGAGTTTTCAAAAAAAAAAAAAAAAAAAAAAAAAAAAATAGATCAAGACTACATCAAGATATACAAATACCTACCGATCAAACAAGTGTAGGGACCAAGAGCAAATTACAATTTTACCCCTTATTAGTAATTTAAAAAAATATTTTTTTGAGGGTAAATTTGTCATTTTAATTTTAAACATCATTTCAACACATTTTTCAATACAACAACTTAAATAAAATCCATCTCATCTTCCCAAACACAAAAACTAAAATAGTCACTAAAATAACCAAAAAGCCAAATAACCTACTAAAATAGCCACTTCCCAAACGAGGCCTATATGAGTTCAAGGGTTGGGTTGAGGGTATTTGGTTTTGGTTGTTAATTGGATGTCGAATGTGAACCACGTCGTAGGATGTCAATTGTACATTGGGACCTGGATGATCATGCTATAATGCATGTTACATTTAGTATGTAACGTTAATCCACATACACCATATAGCAGATGACATTTGTGTGTTTGTTCGGTTGTATATGTGTTTGAATGTATATTGTATCTTTGTTGTAATCAGTGTTTACATACATGTCACTATACGTTCTGCAAAATTATTGGAGATTTGGGTTTGTAATTGAGTGTGGATTGAATCTCATCGCTCGATGTTGAAGTTACGCTGGGTTGGGAGTGATGGTGGTTCAATACATGAGTTAGGTTGGAATGTTACATATTACATTTAGGAGATTACATTATTCATAATTCAATAGTGTAGTATTGGAATGTTACATTGGGTTTCCGATGAGAAGCATATGGAAATATCACGGTGACTTTGAGATGTTACATGTTACATTTATGTTGGGTTTGGAATGAGAAATATATGAGAATGTTATGTTGGGTTTGGGAATATCACATTGGGTTTGTGATGTTACATGTTACATTTATGTTTTGAATTTTAAATTTCCAACCATATAGATATAATCATAATCTATTGTAAGATTGGATTTTCCATATATGGTACTGTCATTAATCAAGTTATTTTGAATTTCAATATCACGTTAGGTTTGAAAATGTCACATTGGATTTGGGATGTTACACGTTACATTTACGTTTTGAATTTCAAATTTCCAACAATATAGATATGATCACAATTTATGGTAACATTAAAATTTTCATATATGATATTGCTATTAATTAGATTATTTTGAATTTCAAATTTCTAACCATACAGATATGATCACAATTTATGGTAATATTGGATTTTCCATATATGATATTGCCATTACTTAGGTTATTTTGAATTTCAAATTTCTAAATATATAGATATGATTACAATCTATGGTAATATTAGATTTCCCGTATGTGGTATTATCATTAATTAGATTATTAATTAATTAAGATTAGGAGTAGATGTGTTCACAAGAAAACCACAGGACCTATTGGGCTTCAAATTTTTCATAGGACCATATCTTGTATAAATCTTCCAAATAGGACTTGTAAATAATTTACCCAAAAAAAAGTTGTTGAAGTTAAGTCTTACAATGTGTTTACGTTTTTAAATATGTTCAAATTTTACTTATGTACTTAATTAACAAACCTAAAATGAATTTCTAATGAGTTGAAAACAAATCGAGTTCGAGCAATTTCATTTCTTTTACCACCCTAACCTTTTGTACATGTAAAAAGGGCTCCCATGTTTTCTTTTTAAAGATTAGCAATTTAATCAATCGTACAAATATATATTTTTATGAGACAAAAAATTGATAATAGTTAGAATAATGCCAGCCTTTAAGATATGGGGACATGACTGAATGGTGGGGATCATATAACACTACAGGAAATTGCGCTTTTGGCAACTAAAAATTTGATCAGCAAAAGTCAATTTTTAGTCGTAAAAATTATCCGTGACTAATTTTTTTGATCGCCACTTTGGTCGCCAATTGAGGGTCGGCAAAAGTAATTAGTGACCAAAACTTTTTTTTTAGTCGGGAAAAAGTTAGATTTGCCGACTAAATTTTTGATCGCTAAATATATCATTACTGCGACTAATCCATTTAGTCGCCAAAACACTTTAGTCACGAAAAGTGACATATTCCCGACCAAACATGTTAGTCACCAATTGTTACATTCCATGACCAAACATGTTAGTTGCCAATTGTCACATTCCACAACCAAACATGTTAATCACCAAAGTCACAATCCATGACCAATAGATCGATTCCAAAAGTCACATTCCACTACCAATTTTGTTAGTCGCCAACAGTAATGATTGCGCGTCTAAGAGTTTGGGCGCGAATAATAGACCTATTCACGACCAAACTCTTTGGTTACCAAAATTTACAATTTTACCGAATAATTATTTAATCGCCAAATGTACCATTTTGCCTACCAACATTTTAGTCGGCAAAACCACAATTTAGTTGCCAACATCCAACAAAATAAATTTGTAATTGAAGACAAATATTCCATCAAATCCATTCAATATAATCTATAATTAAAAAGAATCATTCATACCAACAAAGTATCTGAATCATGAACATTCAACAAATACATAAATCATCCAATCCTGAACCTATTTAATAAAAGTCAGCAACTATTATAAGTTTCCATTCACAAGTAATTCCAAAATACATATTCCTTCAATTAAAATTTCGATTCACATCCTAACTAGCATAAAACTTTAAAACATAACAAGTTTCCATCCACAACTGTTATTATGTTTTAAATTTTTATCCATGCGCATCTATCAAAAAATATAACTAGTAGTGTACCCAAATATTTTTCATATACATCCATCCAAAAATATAACTACTAGTCTATTGAAATATTTTTCATACATATTTATCCAAAAATATATAATCCTTCCAAAAATGCTTATAGTGAAAATTAGTCTTGTACAATTTAGCTTCGTGCACGAGTTCATCCATTTGTACCAAAGAAAAAGAAAAAGAAAAAAAAATGTTAAGAATTGAGCAATCATTAAACCTTGTTTGTCTAAAATGTAGTAAGACACTTAAAATTTTACTTTCAAACTAGAGGGATGGAGCTCCTCTCCAAAAGACCACATAGACGGGATTTGAGAATTAGCCACTACAAAACTAAATCTTTGTTCGAATGCTTCTAGTAGATTGTCCAATATTGGAGAAGAAGAAGACAAGAAAAATTAATATTATCTAAACAAAACTCACATATATGATGGGATAATGGGATAAGGAAAACACTAGCATTCTTGGAGCACATATTGACTTGGAGCTTTATCTTATCACTAAGAAAAAAAAGGGCATGAAATAGTGAACTCATTCTTGAGAAGTGGCATGGAACAGGGTCAAGGTTTCAACTAGCTTATTTTGGCTCTTAAAGGATCTTCATCCAGCTCAACAAATTTTGTGTCAAATTATAATCCAAAATCACTTTTCTTCATCTTTTATTTTTTATTTTTTTTATTCTTGGACAACTCCATAGATAGCTCAATTTATTTCATTTGTTTATTTATTTTCCCATCTAAACTGTATGAAAAAGAGATATCAAGAATAATGGGATAAGGAGAACTACATGCAGCATTTATAACTTTTGTTAGGTTTTTATTCTTGGCAATTCTGTTTGACAAAACTCCTTTCAGTTGTACTTATTTTCGCACTTTTTATTTCAGTGAGACTATGAGTGTTTAGATGCGAATTCAATCCGAATTGTGCCTTGCAGAGAAGTTTGTGATGTTAATGCTTTCAAGATTGTTACTTCGCTGATTATGACGGGGATCGAGCTGCCCGGTCAGCTCGCGAGGGTCGAGGAGACAGCGCCATTGGCGGGTCCGGGGTAGTGCCACGGCGAGATCGAGGGGCAGCGCCCCCGAAGCAAAATGAAAAATTGCCTTCGAAGTTGCTTGTCCGCTCGAGCGGAGAATGCTGGGTTTTAGAAGTTTGTTCGCCTGCAAAAATACTGGATATTGTTTTTTCCCACTCGAGCGGAACTTTCCGCGCTCGAGCGTAGGTCCGCTCGAGCGGCCAATCTGATGCTCGAGCGGAGATCGCGGGACGGTTTTCAATAAATATGTGTTTCAGTCCAAATCTAGGATTATTTCTCCAGATCTTCTTCGTGGGTTTTAGGGCTTATATCTGGGGATTATTTACTAGTTTTCTTTGATGTTTAATTGAGTATTCAACTCATGGTTTAAGAAGGATACATCAAATGATTATTTGTTTGTTCTACACAAAAGAGAGAGTTGTTATTCGGTGGATTCTGAAGAATTCGAGCCTGAAGCTTTGGTAGATTCTGGAGTAGCTCATCATCAAGACAATTCCGAGGTGAAGACGGGGTTGGAAGAGGCACATAGGGGTTGGTTCAATTTGGGCGTAGATTCGGTAGGTAACTGAGAGTATACCTATGTAATTCCTTTATATCTTCTTAGTGGATTGTTTTGTGGCTGTTGCCTGTGATTTTTTTTTATCACAATTGGAAGTGCTCCAATTGTGGTTTTTCCACGTAAAATCGGTGTGTCGATTTGTCTTGATTGTTTGATTGAGATTGTTATTTATTGCTTAAAATTGATACATAATCACAAATCAATATCTAGGAGGTTTCTAGATTTTTCAACTTTAATTTGAAATGAAAGCCATCAATTACATGAAAGTATTAACATGCTCAAAAATTTAATCAGATCAATTAATCCACTACATAAAAGCTAAATAGAAACCATTAATAACAGTGAAGCACAAAGAACATTAATCAAGTTAAACAGAAGCTAAATCATTTCGCTTTTCCCTTCCTTTTTATACTTACAGATAGAAGATAATCACATGTTTTCTAGGACGAAGTTAATCCACTCCACATACATCGAGTACAGATTCCATGTAAGTCGTGTTCCTATTGAACTACAAGAGGTCATTAAGAACCAACGACTAAATGAAAAGTCATTCATAAATAATTAGTAAACAAGTATTAGAATTGATCTTACATTTGTTTTGGTTAGGATGCTTTGATCTCGAATAAGGTCTTTCATGTACCTCATTACACAAAATCCACATTCCACGCGTGTCGGTTGTTGTGGGCACTACATACAAATAATGTGATTTTTATTAGAAAACTACATATAACAATTATACTCAAGATGAATCATCATCATTACCTCAACAACTTTCCAAGTTGGCTTTCTATTCATCCCTTTAGTTGTTCCATAAATCCGAAGACTACTTTATAAAGAGAACAAAGATTAGTACATTGTCATTAGAATAGCTCTATTGCAAAGAAATATACAAAAGCAATAAACTTACGTGTTTATTAAAATTTTCAAATTGAGTCGATTTGACCATGACAAAATGAATCAAGATAGTACACTATCATCAACGATAGATCAATGACTACTAATACCCAATGGTACCTAAAATTGAACAAACCGCAAGTATGTGAGCTCAGCAAGTAATTATTTTTCAGACACATGAAATAAATAACACTAAGAAAATTACCCAATAATATATGCACTACAACAATAATTTTCGAATTGATGATATCCTTCTGTAACACCAATGTCTGCGCACCAGTAGCAATATTTTGTTATTATTTGCAATTTGTTAATGGTAAATAGAGGTTTAATTCTTCATGGCTCTATGGTAAATAGAGGATACAAAAACAAATGGAATGTTTTAGACAACAATCAACTTTGCATTGAATAATTAAAGAAATGGAAACAAGGAAAGAAATTTATTTGAGAGAGAGAGACCGTGTCCACACTAACTAGTTTCCCATCCTCTATAAGTACCTCAACTACAGTTCCAGCTTGATCAGCCTGACACAGAGAAACAAAAGGGAATTTTTATTTAATATCAAGGCACCCATATACCATGAATTAAAAAGTGAGTTTGTTAGCAAATTTTTGTGTGTACCAATCTGCTAAATCTACAATCAAGCTTTCACAGCTAAAAATTATTACTCAAAAGTAATAATTTTACCTTTCTTTCTATCTCATTTATGCAGCGTTTCAAAATTCAAAATCGATATTCTATCTCATTTTACCTTTCTTTCTTCTTTAATATTTAGTTCTTGTTGTGGTTTGGTGCCTAAATTAGATGGTTCAAAGAAAATGTTCAAGGTTTAGGGATAATTTCATGGGTCATCTTCTGATGAGTGGTCTGTTGCCCCAAGGTGGGAAGTGTGATATGATTGGCTAATGTTGTCCTTGTGAACAAAGCTTTCTTTGGAGTTTGTTGGTCGAAATTGCTTGTGATCTTAACAAGAATAATGGTATCTGATGCAGCCTCCAGGATATATAACAGTTCTTGAAAAGCCATGTTATAGCAAATAGTAGCTAATTTCTCATCTCTTGTGTGTCACATTATTGTAGCGGGGTCTAGTGTCTATTTTTTGGAGGGATTTATACCAGTACTTGTTTTTTTTTTCTTTCTTTTTTTGATACTTGTATCTTGGACCTCCAAATGGTTATGGGTCCCTAAATTTTATTCATAGATAAAATTTGTTGTGTTTTTTGGATTTATAGGCTCTTAAAATGATTTTAAGTTTTATTAGGATTAGAGTGAAGGATGTGCACGGTGGAAAGCCCTTTGTATATGTGTTTAGGCTTTTTCACCCTGCTAACTGTGTGGAGATGTGTACACAAAAGTCTTGTTTTAAGATTCCCACTCACTTCCCTCTATGACTGCACTCTTTGCTCATTGTATAACAGGGGTTTTGTATTGACGGATGTTTGGGGTTGTTTTTTAAGTGTTTGTGTGTGTGTGTATGTGTGCTTCTTTTTTTTTTTTTTTTTTTTGGGTTAGGATAAGAGTGTTGAATCCTAATGCCAAAACAGTTTGTGTTCTATGTGTAGTAGGGAGTTAACCTTGATGCTGCTGCAGAATGAAGTTGTTTTTGCTGTTAGTTGTTGCTGTGTGTAACAAAGCTGCTGGAGAGCTGCTGAGTGTTGCTGTTGCTGCAGAGCTGATTTTGGTGCTATTTTGGGTGCTGTAGAGCTGTTTTTCATGTTGATTTTGGTGCTGATTTTGGTGTTGTTTTTGGTGCCTCAAAATTTGCAACAGCACACACAGCAGTAGAAGGCCACTTCCAACTAATAATAGCATACTTCTTTGCCAATTCAACAGCGAAACACAGGCATCTCTAATGTTGCAAATTTCTGAGAATTATATGTCAAAAAAAAAAAAAGGTCCATAACAACATTTCTAGAAAGAATATACCAACTGGGATAGTGCAGAAATCTCTAAAACTGTCTTGTGCAACTCCTTGAGGGCATTGAAGTCTCATTCTCCTAAGTTTTTCTTTTCAGTAGTTGTTGAAAATCTTAAGTGATTCGTGATTAGATCAGGATTTAAAATATTCCAATTCCCAAATAAATAAAACACTCAATCTAAATCATCAAGTACTTACGAAAGTGATTTAGATTGTTGTTTTATGAATAAACAATAAATCAACACAAATGATTTTTATATGAAAAAATCACAATTGAAGAACCTTCAATCGTAATCAAAAACCACGGGTGAAACGCCACTAACCAATCCACTACTGAAGAAAGAAAGATTACAAAGATAATACACAAAATACCCAACTCAGTCAATTTGCTTTCAAATCTTCTGTAACTTTTTCACCAAGCCTTCGTCTCGGAACTGATCCACCTGAAGATGAATCCACAACTTCACTTGTCGAATTAACGACTACGTACAGAATCAAACGCCTTTGAAACTCTATGTTTGAATCTTCGGAATCCACCGAAGAATAACACTCTTGTATGTATATGAACAATCTCCTTGATATGTGTTTCTCAATTCATGAGTTGAATACTCATTCAATTTTATCAAGGAATACTCACAAAAATCTCTAGAAGAAAACCTCAAACAAAACCCTAGAAAACCTTAAACAAGATCTAGGAGAAGTAATCCTAAACTTGATCCAACACGCGAATATAAAGAGTCTGAGTTCGCGTGGTCCACTCGAGCACGGGATTTCCTGCTCGAGCGGAGACTGCATATTCCATGATTCATATAAGGTCCACGCTTGAGTGGAAGTTTCCACGCTCGAGCATCGAATCACACCATCTAGTATATTTGCAGGCTTGATAGAAATGCTGTGAGGGTCTAATCCCCGCTTGAGCGTCACTTTTCCCGCTCGAGCAGGAAGACAAAAACTAGAAAATCTGGAAAACTCTAAATAATTACAACCTTGGTTTTGTACTATGGAATTTGACAACAAAGGGTCCTAACAATCTCCTCCTTTGTCAAATTTCGGACAAAACCATTCTAAAACAAGTTTCCTAACAAAAAATCACTAAACCAATACTAACAACACCAACAACGATGAGCCAACACTAACACCATGAAAATCTGAAACCATGCTTTTGAAATCCATGCTTTTGAACAATCCCTTGAAAGAAAAACACTCACACAAGCCAACCAAAATCTGTGGAACTGTATTAAATAACAAAATATACATCCATCCATAAAAAAAATAAACTATCCAAATATACTATCCACCAAATAACAAAAATAACCCAAAAACCAAATCACGATCCAACTGCACCAAAGAAGGATATAAGCATAAGTAACCACTGTACTGTACTATCAATATAAACCAAACAACTGTACCCACCAAACTATACCACTCCCCCTTTTTGTCCGAAGCAAAAATAAGAAAAACAGAACAGAAGAACAAAGATCATGGAGCTGGTGGTGGAAACTGTATCTGAAGTATAGACAAAATCCGATCCAGTTGAGATGACGACTGTGCCACAGATGCTGCAATCCGTTGGGAAAAAGCCTCCAAGGCACTGAACCGGGTATCAGCTGTGGTCTCAAGATCTGTGAGCCTGGTCTCAAAGATATCCATTATCTCCTCGAGATGGTCAAACCGGGAAGTAATAGATCTCTCAAAGGACTAAAGCTGACCACGAACCGTACGAGCTGGAGGATGCTGCTCCCCCTCATCAATATCTCCACCACCAGTAGCAGCATCATACTCTGCCTGCTCTGCCATGGCTACGGCATCACTAGGACCTGCACTAGATCGACCTGAACCAGAAGAAACCCCCCGAATATGAGACTAACTCTGGGAGACAGTCTTCTTGGTGAAAGGCTGGAAAGAAGAGACAAACTCATCCTCATCGAAAGCAGGGACCTCAAGTTTGGCAAGAAGCCGGTTTATAAGGCAGCCATAGGGTAAACCAAGATTGTTGCGCTCAAAAGCAGCAACCATCTTTTGAATGATCAATGTGGCAAGATCGATGGAACGATTTTGAGCAAGGCACTGAAGGACAAACCCTTGGTCTTGATTAATTTCGGAGCTATGAGTGGTAACAATGATATTGGCACACACAATTAGGTTAAGCAACCTAAATTGGGGAAGTAGCTCATGCTGTTTGATCAAAGAACCGGTAGGCCAAGAATAAGGAAAACCACACAAAGTATGGGCTACCGCATCGAAGTCACAATTAGGGCGCACTGGAAAAGGATAGTAGATGGGAAATCTTTCACTAATCCCTAATATCTGTCGAATAAGGTCGGCGGTGACAAGAATGGATTTAGACCCAACCCAAGTTTTGAAAGAGGGCCCAATATTGTCAAGAGTTTCCATGTTGCAATAGAATTTGCGCACCAATATGAGGTTTTGAGAACTAGAAAATAAAAGAACATTATCCCCTTCCAAGGGATCAAACAGTGAGCGAATAGGTATAGACTCAAAAGTGGAGGGTTGAACATTTCGTTCAAGGTGAATGGAGTGGGCGGGATAAGACTCACTAAGACAACCGCTTTCTCGAGGAAAACAAGCAGTGTTATATGGAGGGCGAGAGGCAGTAGCCTCTCGTCTTTTAAAGGTTGATATGACTAAACCAAGTCAAAGAACCCCCAACCTAAAACCAAACAAAAACCAACAGAGAAACCACAAAACATTAGCAGCACAGTTGTGATATAGCAACATAAACAATGAAGCAACAATGTAGACTCAAAAGACCCAAAATCACAAATAGGTAACATGGTTAACAAAACAGTATCAAATACATCAAGGACCTGAGCATGAAACAAATGAAATGACAACCAGGGCTAAGGGAACATCAATCAATGTAGCCAACATGATTATAGACTCAATCAATGCAAGTGAAGAGATCACATTATCATAGGGCAAGCGAGATAAAAAAAAAAACCCCCAATTTAAATCAGAAAAAAATCTAACACAAAACCCAAAATACGAACCCTGGATGCCAGAGAGAGACCAACAATGGAGAACCCTAGATAGGATGAACAATAACAAAGTAAACCCATCTACACATTGTAAATCCAACTCATGTAAACCCAAATTCGAATAGATCAAAGGGACAGAAATCCGACACAAGAACAAAGGAGAACGAGAGGAGAGACATACCTGAGATGTGTAAACACACGAAAAACACCAAGGAAGTGCAGAGGACTGGTATCACAAGGAAAGCCATAGGAGAGAGAAAGCACTTTGGAAAAATAAACTGAAAAGACGAAGGAGGGAGAATTTAAACAAAGTAGTCTGTTCGAGCGTTGGTGTGAATGCTCAAGAGTGAGACAAATCACGCGAAGACACGTTCCAGTGCGAAAACGGACGATCGACTGCCAATTCACCATTCACAGAACTGTAAAACTAAAAGCAAAATACTGCAAAGCTCAAAACCACGCTCGAGCGTGGGAATGTCCGCTCGAGCGGGGACAAAACAAATTTTTTTTTAATAAAAAATAAAAAATAAAAAACACCAAAGATGTCCTGTTACCAGCGAGGGGTTCAATAGAAAGACTGTACCACGAAGATAAGATATACCATCAATCATGAGTCCTGAAAACTTGTAAAAAAATTGAAGCACCAGGTCAAGAACAAGACATATAGAATTTAATCAAAGCCATAAGCAACATAAGAATGCATAACTCAAAAAACACACATGAGAGCTCACAAATAGACAGTGTGTGTGTGTAATCCTTGAGAGCAACAAAGCTAGAGTTAATCCTCGTAGTGATCGGATGGCTGGACCTCCGACAAGAGTAACGGACCATCACAAAGAAAAGTCAAACCACTAGGAATCACGGGGTATTTGTTGAGTAAACGTGGAGGCTCCCCCTCAATCCATGATTCCCTATTTTTTATGTTTTTGAACTTTTCTTTCTTGGGGGCACTCACTGGTGGCATGCACGCTCAAGAGTATGGAGACCAAACCAAAGAAGAATGAAATCAAAAAGGATGGCCTGGTTGGTGCCTCTGAGGTAGCCTTTTCCTAATGCTCGGATTTCAATGAACTGAGGGAGAAACCATGGAAGTGAAAAACAATGGTAGATGGTTAAGAGACTCAACATCACCCATGATATACTAGTATAGGTCAATTCCTCTGAAAAAGTACAAGAAACACTGTTAGTGGTCCATAGAGAACTTTGATCACTTGTGCGGAAACCCTTGCAACAGTTCATCTCAAGGATGTGTACAGAATGAGATCATGAAGTAAATGAGTATCGGCATTCAAAATGAGCTATGAACAAACAAAAATGAGATCTTGTAGGCAACATGAGCAGTGTTCATATAAATTTTTGATGCAAAGATATCAGGACTCAATGACAATGAGATTATCACATCCAAGAACAGTAAGCCAACCACTCACACTCACCAAACAAACAGGAAACAACCTAGTTACTGAGCACTACACCCAAGGTCTTTCTAAGAAACTCAAATCGAAGAAGATCAAGGGGTTTTGTAAAGACATTAGCTTTTTGATGCTCAGTAGGTATATGTTCCAAAACAACAAGGTCTTCTTCCACTAACTCTCGAATAAAATGATGACGGATGTCAATATGTTTGGTGTGAGAGTGCTGGACAGGATTTTTTGAAATGTTTATGGCACTTGTGTTATCACAAAAAAGAGTAAGAGTGTTCTGTTCTATCCTATAATCATGAAGCATTTGCTTCATCCACAGCATTTGTGCACAACAACTCCCTGCAGCAATGTACTCAGCCTCAGCAGTCGAAAGGGAGATGGCGTTTTGCTTTTTACTATGCCAGGAAACCAGATTATTTCCAAGGTAAAAACACCCCTCAATGTACTCTTTCTATCATCAGCACACCCTGCCCAGTCGGCATCAGAAAAATCAGTAATTTCAACTGTAGTATCAGTAAAAAACCAAACCCCATACCCCAATGTCTCATTAACATATTTGATGATGCGTTTGACCGCAATGAGGTGAGACTCTTTAGGACTGGCTTGGTATAGGGGCACAAACACCGACACTGAAGGAAATATTAGGACGACTGGCTATAAGATACAGAAGACTCCCTATCATACTCCTATAAAGGGTAGGATCTACATCAATTCCGGAGGAGTCTTTGGAGAGGTGAAGACTGGTGCTCATGGGAGTACGTGCATGTTTGGCAGACTCAAGACCAAACTTGGACACAAGATTTTTGGCATACTTAGACTGAGAAACAAACATACCTGAAGGAGACTGTTTAATTTGAAGACCCAAAAAACAAGACAACTCTCCCATCATGCTTATCTCAAACTCATGTGTCATGCAATCCGAAAAATATTTCACAAAATGTTCAGCAGTGGATCCAAACACAATATCATCAACATAAATCTGAGTAACAAGAATATGAGACTTAGTATGTTTCACAAATAAGGTCTTATCCACACTACCCTTTGAAAATCATTATCAAGAAGAAAGGTAGTAAGTCTATCATACCAAGCCCGAGGGGCTTGTTTCAACCCATACAAAGCCTTGTCTAACTTGTAGACATGATTTGGACATTTAGGGTCCTCAAACCCTCTTGGTTGCTCAACATATGCCTCTTTTTTCAAGTACCCATTCAAGAAGGCACTTTTCACATCCATTTCAAACAATTTAAAGCCAAGAAAACATGCAACACCAAGCAAAATACGAATAGATTCGAGACGAGCAACTGGGGCAAACGTCTCATCATAGTCAACACCCTCTACTTGTGTGTAGCCTTGAGCAACCAACCTGGCTTTATTCCTTACAACAGTACCATTCTCATCAGATTTATTTTTAAAGATTTACTTGGTACCTATCACATTCATATCTCTAGGTCTGGGAACTAGAGTCCAAACATTGTTACGTTCAAATTGGCCTAATTCTTCATGCATAGCGTTGACCCAACTATCATCTAGCAAGGCCTCTTTAAAATTCTTAGGTTCAATTAATGAAACATAACACATATGTGATACCTCATCCTGAATCTGTCTTCGGGTTTTCATTCGATCCAATACACTTCCAATCACCTGTTGTGCTGGATGATTCAGTTTCACCCTTACTGATGGTTTGAACTCAGTACTTGTGGTGACAGAAGTAACAGGGGTGATATCCCTTTGAGCACTCTTTGGACTTGAACTTACCTGTGAGGATGGTGCTGAAACAATTTCTTGTGATTGGACCTCAGCTTCTCTTTGACTTTGTGGTTCAGTATCCAAGATTGGAGACTCACCATTGTCATCCTCATTTGTTGTTGGAGTAGGTGAACCTGTGTCATCTATAACCACATTGATAGATTCCATTAAAGAAGAAGTTCGTAGGTTATAGACTCGAAAAGCCCTACTGGTGGTTGAATACCCTTGAAAAATACCTTCATCACTTCGGGAGTCAAATTTTCCCAAAGGCTCTCTATCTTTGAAGATGTAACACTTACTCCCAAAGGTTTTGAAGTATTTTACATTAGGTTTCAATCCCTTCCACAATTCATATGGAGTTTGTAAAGTGCCGGGCCTTAAATACATGCGATTTATGACATAAACAGCAGTATTTAGGGCTTCAACCCAAAATTTTAGAGGAAGACTCTTACTAAGGAGCATGACCCTAGCCATTTCTTGAACAACTCTATTCTTCCTCTCAACCACTCCATTTTGTTGTGGAGTAATGGGTGCAAAAAATTCATTCTTAATTCCATGCATATCACAAAAATCCGAAAACGAACTATTTTCAAATTCACGACCATGATCAGTTCGGATTCTTATGATACGCCCAATGGAAACACCCTATTCATTTTGGATTTTAAGGACTAAAGCCTGGAAAGCATCAAACGTATCAGATTTTTCCCTTAAAAAATTTACCCATGAAAATCAAGTAAAATCATCAACAGTTAAAAAAATATATCTTTTACCTCCAATGCTTTTAATGCGAGTAGGACCCATCAAATCCATGTGAACCAATTCAAAAGAACGTTTGGTTGTAAAATTGTTCACCTTTTTATGAGGGGCACGAGTTTGCTTTCCAAGTTGACATGGTCCACACACATGGCTCAAATTCTTACCCAGTTTAGGTACTCCTCTCACAAGCTCTTTGTTGGCTATCTTAGTTAGGTCTTTGAAATTCATGTGACCTAATCTTTGATGCCACAAATCAATGTTACTTATGATGGCAGAGTGACAAGTGAGATCATTAGTAGTAACAATCCCATAGCAGTTTTCAGATGTGCGAACCCCATGTAAGACAGTATTTCCCTTTTTATTCAAAATTTCACATTTATTTTTTGAAAACAAAACTTCATGATGGGAATCACACATTTGACTAATGCTCAAAAGATTTGCTTTAAGACCATCAACAAGTAGAGCATTATCCAGCTTATGAAGACCAGCAACACTTATAGAGCCCTTACCAATGACTCTAGAAGTGCCGCCATCTCCAAAGGTAACAATTCCTCCTTCATATTTTTCAAGGGAGGTGAAGTAGGATTTGTTACCGGACATATGACGAGAGCACCCACTATCAAGATACCACATGTGTGAGTCACGTGCTTTTAGAGCAGTGTGAACAACTAAACAAGTCAAATCATCTTTTCTCACCCAAATCTTTTTAGTCTTGGTAAATGTTTTGGCGTTGTGAACACCCTCATGAATCTTGGTATTCAGCCTAGACATGTAAGGTTGTCTCCTAACCCAAAATGTATTCGAATTTCTACCCTTTTGAGACACATTACCAAATAATTCAAAGCAATAAGGACGAATGTGGCCATACCTACCACAGTGATGACAAATAAAAACAGGTTTTACCTCCCTTTTGTTGATCTTACCCACTTTCAGTAGATGAAGAGAAGAATCATCCTGGTCTACCTTCAACTTTCCCTTTGCTTGAGTCTTCAGGTTATGTGAGGTAGAGGCATGTCCCTTGTGAGCTGTTGCACCATAGCCTAGCCCACTTTTGTCACAACCCATTTGTTGAGACCTGAAGATGTCTTCTAGAGATTTGGAACCTCTGTTCCACATGGCAATTGTTGCTCTAGCAATACGGAGTTCTTCATCTTTTTGACAAACTATCTCTTCCAATGCAGCTTGTGACATTTCAAAGCTTTCAAGCTTTTCTTCATATGTGGAATACACTTTCAGAACTTCATTCCTTTTAGTTTCACAGGACAGAAGTTTTCCACATAAGTCTTGCTTGTCACTTGAGATCTTGATGACATTCTATTTTGCTGCTACAAGTTCTCCTTTTAGCTTGACATTCTTAGTCTCACATGTTTTGAGCTTGAGAGAGAGTTTGTCGTTGATTTTGGACAAATTCAGAGATTCCTCGTACAGCTTTTCGTAAGCTTGTTGTAGTTCATCGCCATTGATCTCATCATTGTCTTCAGATGTTTCATCATCCTCTTTTTGCCCTTCATTCTCCTTGACCTCATCCAATCTAGCAACTAAGATAGGGAAGTTGCTGGATGGTGGGGAAGGTGAATCTCCTCTTTCATGGAATTGGCTCAGAATTTTCCATGCATCTTTAGCCTTTGTGTAGTGAACCACTCGTTGCTGTTCTTCATTAGAAATTGCTCCACGAATAGTAATTAAGGCTGTCTGATTGCCCAGATTGTCTGCACTTTCTGTATCTTCTACAATGGCTTGCCAACCTTCTGGATCAAAAGCTCTCAGAAAAGCTCTCATTTTGATCTTCAAGTACAGGTAGTTACTCCCATCAAAGGTGGGAGCATGATGCAGGTTCTGGCCACGAGCTAATTCCGATGGCTTTGGAAGAGGTTCAGCGAAAGAGGACCAAAATGCCATGAAAGCACTATCGCCGTCTTCACCAGATTCAGGTTCTTCAGGTTCTTACTCCGACTCGCTTTCATTATCCCAAGTCACAGTGTAGACTTTCTTTCGGTTTTTTTTCGAAGGGCATTCAAGGGCAATATAACCAAACCCTTGACATTCATAGAACTTGACCCCTTGCCCTTTTACAATCTTCTTTTCAGTTTTTGGAGCAAGTTTTGGTAGAAAAGTTTTGGGTTTTTCATTACTCTTGTCTTTTGAAATAGGGTCTTTGAAATTAGGCTTCTTTTTCTTCAAATTTTTTTTGAACTATTTAGTAAACATAGCCGTCATCTCAGACTTTAAATCAAATTCAGTCTCCGGAGTTTTTGCAGTCTCATGAGCACTAGTGAAAGCCACACTATCTTTTTATTTTTTCTTTGAAATCTGGTGGGCTTCATAAGTCTGCAAGTTTCTAACCAACTGATCAAGCTTGAGGGTATCAACATTCTAAGCCTCCTCAATAGCTGTCACTTTTGATTGGAACCTCTCGAGTAAAGACCTCAAAATTTTTCCAACAACTTTAGCTTCAGGGATTTTTTTACCGAGTGTGAAACAGGAATTCACGATATCACTAAGTTTTGTATAGAAATCATCAAACGTCTCATCTTCGCGCATAAAAAGGGTTTCAAAGGCGGAGGTGAGACGTTGAAGTTTAGACCTTTTGACAGAAGTAGTACCTTCGTGAATTGTTTCAAGAATGTCCCAAGCCTCTTTTGCTATCTCACACGTGCAAATATGACAAAACTCTTCAGGTGTGACAGAGCAAAATAGGGAATTGAGAGCCTTACTGTTCCAACTCGAGTTTTGGTAATCAGTTGTGTCTCATTTATCAAGGGGTTTAGGAATATCAACACCATCAATGGTGACAATAGGTTCACTCCACCAATAGACCACACAGTGCCAAACTTTCTCATCGATGGATTTTAAAAATGCTCTCATACGAGCTTTCTAACAAGAATAGTTTGTACCATCGAGTAAAGGAGGTCTATGGGTCGAGTTACCTTCACGAATAGAATCCATATCACTAGTCACACAAAATCACACTCCTATAGTTTTGACAAAAGCAAAGAGTGACCCGCTTTGATACTAATTTGAAAATCCTAAGTGATTCGTGATTAGATCAGGATTTAAAATATTCCAATTCCCAAATAAATAAAACACTCAATCTAAATCATCAAGTACTTACGAAAGTGATTTAGATTGTTGTTTTATGAATAAACAATAAATCAACATAAACGATTTTTACGTGGAAAAACCACAATTGAAGAACCTTCAATCGTAATAAAAAATCACTGGTGAAACGCCACTAACCAATCCACTACTGAAGAAAGAAAGATTACAAAGATAATACACAAAATACCCAACTCAATCAATTTGTCTTCAAATTTTCTGTAACTCTTTCACCAAGCCTTCGTCTTGGAACTGATCCACCTGAAGTTGAATCCACAACTTCACTTGTCGAATTAACGACTACGTACAGAATCAAACGCCTTTGAAACTCTACGTTTGAATCTTCGGAATCCACCGAAGAATAACACTCTTGTATGTATACGAACAATCTCTTTGATATGTGCTTCTCAATTCATGAGTTGAATACTCATTCAATTTTATCAAGGAAAACTCACAAAAATCTCCAAAAGAAAACCTCAAACAAAACCCTAGAAAACCTTAAACAAGATCTAGGAGAAGTAATCCTAAACTTGACCCAACACGCGAATATATAGAGTTTGAGTTCGCGTGGTCCGTTTGAGCGTGGGATTTCTCGCTCGAGCGAAGACTGCATATTCCGTGATTCATATAAGGTCCACGCTCGAGCGGAAGTTTCCACACTCGAGCGTCGAATCACACCATCCAATATATTTGCAGGCTTGACAGAAATGCTGTGAGGGTCCAATCCCGCCGAAAGAGTCATTTTTCCCCACTCGGCGGACGCCGAGCGGGGAGACAAAAACTAGAAAAATCTGGAAAACTCTAAATAATTACAACCTTGGTTTTGTACCATGGAATTTGACAACAAAGGGTCCTAATAGTTGTAACTTCTCTACAACTTTCTGCCACTTAAATCCAGGTAGCAATATGCCATCAGAATTAAGAAAGAGCATTAAGGTAAAAGAAACCACACTCACACCAAATTGAAACAAGAGAAGATTTCCATACTAATAACTTAACAAAATAACTCGAGCTGCAGAATGGACCTTGCAAGGTTATCCAAAGATTATGCATAGAAAAGTTCAGTTAATGAATACTTAACCTTATCCTTCTAAAGGTTTCAGGGATGGTAAGCATCTATTAGGAACAAAACCTTCTATGCAACTAAAGTCAACTAGAATTTAAACGTTGACATCACAGTTTATGGTAATGAATGGCATATTTGCATTGTTAGAGTTCATTACATCAATAATATGGGGCAACATTATACAAGTGAATTGTGCCTATGCAGAAGTACCCTAATTAAACCTCAGTTTAGACGATGCCAACATCTGTTTAGTAATGCTGGTGCATCTAACATGATCCTTTCTTTAATTTTTCTTCCTTAAATTTTGATAAGTACAGAGTTCACAAAGGAGTGGATCAATAAGCTTCTCTCTTGTTTCTCAGATTACAACCTAAAAGCCCTCCCTAAGAAAAATCCCTTGGATGGTCACTACTTAGCAACAGACTGATTCTTTCTTTCACATTTGTTTGGCTATAACAACAATCTAAAACAAGGCCGCCAATCTAGGATCAAAACAAACGTAAATTCACCCAATTGGTGTCTACTATTAAGAAATAATTGGAAGGAAAAAAAAATCCTATGCCAAATGGAAACATTAAAAGTTACTGAATGAAGAGTGCAATAACAAACTACAATAGAGATATGTGAAAGATTTTGAGATGAGGAAAACCTGATTTAAACCGTCTGAAAGAACTTTCATGAAAACTCCAAATGGTAGGACAACCGAGGTAGGAATCCTAACCCAAGAAAGCACTTTTCCTTTTAGATATCTAATATTACGTGATTTAGCTCCAACCTGTGAAAATCAACATTCTGTAACTTACAAAAACTGTTTAGAAAAAAGAGAAGACTCCTCAAATATAAATGAAATTTGACAATACAGTCCTAACCACTTCACTAGTGAACTCCTTAGATGATAGTGAATTTTACCTTGCTATTTCTTGCTCGCACAGAAACATGAGATAGGACATCTGGCATGTCAAGTATCATCATAGCAACTGCATTATCAGGAATATCTTCCTCTCCTTTCACAGATTTTGCCACCAAAATTGTTGGTTGTCCATAAGATTTATTCTGAATAGTAAGCAACTTATCTACAACGACAACATACCCAATAGCTGCAACAGGGTTGATATCCTGCCAACTATATTACACAAGACTAAGTTGGTTAATATTACAGAACATACCTAAAAAGAGTCTCACAATATTAGACTATAATATGCTTGAGCTTAATAACATAAAACTAAATTATAAAGATAATTTTTTAGGGACTTGATTTAATAAGAACCTATTTTGAGGATATGTGGATTTGAATTTTGAATAAACATTCACTGGCTCATTGAATTGAGCTTAAAAGAATTATGACAATTAGAATAACCTTCCCAAATTAGTCGTTTCACAAATTTGTGAGGATATTACACAGTACAATAATAATTTTTTAACAAATAAAAGAGAGAGTACAAATTAGGCTAAAAATTGTAACATACAATCAACCAGAGTAATCAAATAAGAAAAACACTCTGTTTGGTTAGTCAGAAAAGGGAATCAAGGACTTTTGTCAAACGTTGTCTTCAGACTGGGCCAGCTCACCAATTAGAGTAACCTGCATATTAACACCAAATCAATAACCACACAAATATACTAGACCACCACCAGCTAACCTTGACTTGATTTCATGACGGAGTTTGGGAGTGACCACTTTAACAAGAACTAGGCATTTGTCACATCTTCTTTGGAGCTTGAGATAGACATTATCCTGTTTCTCACAAGGCTTCTAATCTTATATTGAATAGCTAATTCAGTTGACTTTGAGTCTTTAAAAATCCTGTAATTCCTCTCAATCTAAATACAGTAAACAGAATCGGTAAACACAAGTTTAGAGATAGTGGCAGCCAAAGAACTGCCTTTGTTATTACTGGTTAACCAATCTACTAAACTTGTCCAATTTAATTAAGGCACATTCAAATTGCACATATCCTGCATAAATTTCCAAACTCTGTAGGAGAATGAACAATTAAAAAACAAATGGTTATGATCCTCAGTCCCAGTACCACACAGACAGCAAGTAGCAGAGTTTCTAGTACCAAATAAAACAAGCTTATCAAGAGTGTTCAACTTATCAAGGATCAAGTGTCCTATTTTCTATAGCCCTATTTTATATTTACGTTAGCTTTTATATATATATATATATATATAAGTAATATATTTCTGTTATGGTTAGGGTAGTGCTGGTGAGTTTACTCAATGTTTTATAATGTCTTATCGATAAATGGTACATGCATAATTTAAATTTTTTCTATACATGAGTGGTAGCATGTATGGCTACCTTTGCAATCTAGATAAAGTAATGTTGTATTGTTTGCATATATGTTTTAGTTCAATTTAAATGGGTTGTAGAAGTCAAACTCTTAGTTTTGAAATTTGGGAACCACAGTCTAAGGTTTGCAATTTCTAGAAATTTGTACCAAGTTATGTAATGCTTCTAGTTCGATGGAGAACAAACTTCATAGAATTTTATAAAGCTCCAATGAGATTGTTTACTGAAATTTTGATCCTAAGAATGACTTATTAACAAACAAAAAAAACTGATCCTAAGAGTGATGCCTATGGACTCACTTAGTATATATATAAGTATTGCACCCGTAGTAAAATAGGAAGTGATTGGTTCTTGAGATTTTTAAGAATTGATTGTTTATTGCTCAAATAGAGTGTATTGATATCTATAAGCATGGAAAAGATACCTTTCTGTATACTGATGTAACAGCCTTGTGCTATTTTTCACTGCATAAAAACAACCATCAATTCTCTTCAAGACTTTGAAAACACAGCTGAAGTTTCCATTACCAATTTGCTGGAAACAAACAAATTAACAGAAAATTACATGAGTACCAGAAGCCTGAAAATGTGGATTATACGCACAAATATTGCATCTGCAAAATCTAAGAATTTGTTGCAAATTGAAATATACCCCAATTTCATGAAAATCTGTCTAGTAACGTCAAAGGCCATCTCCACCAACAATGGTAGGGAAAATACCTACGCAATAAAGCTTGATGAGGTTACGACATAAAAGTCAATGAAATAAGGACTATGACAAAACAACAAACCACGTTGAATCCTAGCTACCCTTGCCCCCGAAAAGCCCTCCTCATAATTCTATCAATGGAAAGTAACACAAAAATAAATGGCCTATGATTTAGGATATAAAGCATGTCTTTGGCTTACTATATTCTCCTAAAAGTTGCATAATATGAGATGCCAACTCCAGCCTATTTTCTAAAAACATGACTTTCCAATGCTAAAATAGTAGCTAGATTATATCATTTCAAAAAGTGTAGGATTATAATATAAACAATACCCATAACAATAATGGCTATTTTGCAATGCCATTTCAAGAAAAGGTTTCCCAAACAAGAGAAAAAAATTTAAAGAAACCACCAAGCTTGTACTTGCACGCTTTGACATTTGATTGCTGAAAGGATCTATATCAGTTTTTGTAAAGGTTGGTGAACCATAGAATTTGAAAAAAGGTCACTATTAATCATGTGGATGAGTTTGAAAAGGTGCAAATGTAGTCATTCTTGAACCAAGCTCCAGTAGAGGGAGAGAGGATTTATACCACAATTTGTTTTTAGGGAGAGTTGAAGGATTTATACCTCAAATTGTATTCAAAATTTCTACAAAGTAGGCTCAAAACATGAGCCACACTAGCAACAAAATTCCCAAACCCAGGAATTGGGGCGAAAATACCCACTAATCATTAATGATGCCATTTTGGTATTAACAAGACAAGACTAACAAAACAATCTGAAAACCCTACATACACTGTTTGGTTTTACAAATGGGTTGGTTTCAACAAAAGATGAAGAAATATTTACCAGGTAGTGTCGGTAAAGGATTCTTGAAGGCAAGGCGAGACTGTCACGACCCAAACCCACCCCTATGGGTTTAGCATCAGAATCGCCGAGAATCCAAGATTCTTGAAGGCACGCTAATGATAAAAGCAAGAATTAGTCACGAGGGTTGGCGGAAGCCAATACAATAATTAAAAAATGTCTAATGAGCTGTGACAGTCTGTATGCAAAAAGACTTTTCATACATATATACAGTCAGTACCAAAACAGTATTCACAATTATCCAGATCAGGGACCTGATCCCTAATAAGACAATCTGATACAAAAACATTGATCTATACAGATCGAAACAAAAAGGAAAACTAAAGACCCCAAAACCTGCTTTATGAGCTCGGAACCTCGCAGTGAGGCACATAAGTCGACTTGACAAAACGAGAGCTTGCCTGACGCCCCTAGTAGCAGTCCGGTGCCTGAACACCTACATATATATATATATATATGAGCAGTGAGCTGAAGCCTAGTGAATAACATAATGCGTAAAGAGATTAAGAATGAATACCCTTTCAGTATTGAAAACAGTCATTTCAATCAATATATCAGTTAGTCATAGCAGTCATATGTCGTGCATCCAATAGCAAAACAGTACAGCAAGTCTAAACAGACCAAACAGTCAGTTGATGGCCATCATATCAGTATACAATAGTGGTTCCAACATGGGAACCGACAGAGATCTCTGTGAGTCTGATGCGATCTGATCGGTAGGTTGCTAAGGATGCCTGTCTGATTCCAATTAGGACATCATTCATTCAGTACCAGTATCATTTCAGAAAACAGTACAATTCAATTGTTCAGAAGATAATCATTTTTGAACATATCTTTATAACATTGTTACTCACTGTAGACGTCCTCGAACGTCCCGGGAGAGAAATCCCGTTCTGTTCATTTGGGCTCACTACAGTTCAGGACTCAATGTCACGGTCCTATATCTAATCTCGCAAAGTACAATGCAAGACCGATAAATCATCAAAGAGTCAAAATCCGGCAAATCATTTTTGAAAATAGATTTTTTGAAAGAAGTGCCAAACATGGACTGCTTTGCCAGATACAGAGTCGCCACCTAAATATTTTTTTTTTTGGAAATTTAGGAAACCCTGACTCATTGCCTAAGGCCACGTGTCCGTCATCACCAAAGTTGCCTCGGCTCGGGAACTTGGGTACGATTGGGGAAGGTCACTTCGTGAGCACCCCCGCTCGCCCGATCAAAGATCGACCTCTACTAACCATGATATCGAGTTTTGAAAACGTTATGCGTTCTTATTCCGATTATTAGCCTAGATTTACTACGTGATGCGCACAGCATACAAGTATAGACTGGATCGCCTGAATTGGAACAACACATCTCATGTTTGTTTATTTTGAAAATGGTTTGCTACTCGCAAGTAGGCTAAAATGTGGATTTGCCACCCTCAGGTGGGCTTAAGAAAACATGGTGATTTGCCACTATCCAGTGGGCTTAGAACTCGCAGTCAATGAATTGTTCCAATCCAAATAACCCAACCTTCACCCACAGGCATTCAAGCAGTTATATCACATAAGCAGTTAGCCTCATGGTAAGTATGCTATCATGGCAGTCACTCACACGCATGCAAGGATGCTAAAGCATAAACACTTATCGAGTACTCCAAGCCAAAAAAAAAAAGCTATGTTAGAAATCCATGCATGATCTTACCTATACAGAAATGCCTAATGCAACACATGCAAAATGCAACTGAGATAGGCTTGGCTATTCTAAACATGGCATATGAAATGCAACGGATAACATGTATTTAACTCGGAATTGAAGTACAATGCAGTTAGTAGGATGCGCCGAGCCTGGTGCATGCGAGACAGATGAATGAATGCAAACATGCTATCATACTGTATGCTAATTGAAACATGCCCTAATCTAACCATCATAAGCTGGTAAATAAAAGAGAGAAATATGTGGGGTTGGAAGATATACATCATACGTACGCACACTTATTATAGTTGTGCCCTTGCTCAGAGGGTCCGAATAAATAATACAGTCCCGAATAAATAATACAGTCCAAATAAGTATAAAACCCTAATTAATTAACAAATTTAACTAGGAAAGCAGTAAACTAGCACACAAATCTATGGACCGCCTCAGCTCGGTCCCAAATGATGAATGATGCATGCTTGAGTTGCCTTGCGCAGAAATCCATTGCGATGCCCCGATTAGCCTCTGTTTACAATTAAGCCCAGAATATTGCGCGAAACCCCAAAAGACTGCCGGTTTCTGATTTGCTGCAACAGAGAGCGAGAAAGGGGCATGGCAAAGTATTTTCACATATGTATGCTTGCCTCGATCCTCGTGCCACCAATCACGCATCTCGATGCATGATGGCCGAGGAGTCGAATTGCACGACTCGATGTGAAATGAATGCACATATAAACACAACAAGGCCTAGACTCAATCATGGTTAATCCGGAGTGTCGGTGACCGAGAATTGAGACACGTTTCGTCACTTAGAGTATGAAACGTCCCTCGTTTCCCGTGCTTGGGCTAACTCCTATCCCAAACATGATGCAATATGCATGACATGCATGAATGCGACTAACATACAACCTAGCATACACAATGCTATGAACTAAGATGGCATACACAATGCAATATGGGCTTACGCCAACATGAGTGGACCTCAGCCACGCTCACATCAGTGGCCATAAGATGAAAATGAGATAACCGAAATACGTGCACACATGCACGTAAATCGAGGACCGATCCTAAGACACAACATGCAACTCTAACAAGGCATGGCAAAGGATGAGAGATGGCATATGAACATGTAAATTCCAGCACTGAAACATGATGCTAAATGATCCCGAAATATGGAAATATGGCACCCGATGCATGAAGTAAACCCCGAAACTCAAAACTAGGCACATATATTGACTTATAGCTATGCAAAGCAAGCATTATTTGAATATGAAGCACAAAGACAGAGCCAAGGAAGTCCCAAAACATGTACATTTCTAGTTTAAAGCATGACCAAAAAATGTTAACATGATGGACTAAAATAGCATGCAAATTTGGCTAGCAAGCATGGTTTACATGGCATGTATATGAAGCGTATGAGAACTCATCAAACTAGACAAAAACAGTGAATAAAACATGTCAAAATATGCCCAAATAATCACTGAAATGCAACCAACATGTGCAAAAATGATGAGCTCCTTTAGAGGACCATACAAGGGGTTTTTAAGCACATATAAGATAGACACTTAGCAAGACCAAACCAACTCTGGAAATGGATTATGACAGTCCTAAAACTCACCAAATAGGCCATGAAATCAGTCTAGGAAATATGCAAAGGAAGGAGAGGCCTTGAATGAGATTGCTCTACACATGCATCATAGACATAAGATATGGAAAAATGGGTTCTTAACAGAGCCTAGGCAGACCTTAAAACCCTCAGAATAAGGCCTGAAACATGACTTCAATGCATGCAAAATAGAGTCCTTTTGGAAGGCCAAACATGCTAGCAAAGAGAATGAGGGGTGAGAGGGTCACCCCTCTATGATTTCAAAGCTCAAAACCTCATCAAAGTCACTAAAAATCCACTGGATTTCAGTGGCTAAGAGGCCAAAACAAGGCCAATGCAAATGCTCAAATGTATGGCTCAAAGCATGTAGAAATGAAGCATGCAAGGAAGGAGATGACTCCAAATAGAAAAGTGACCTCAAACAAACTTAAAGAGGAGGTTAAAACAAGACTTTTTCCAATTTATAGAATATCTCAAAAATGTTCACAAGTAAGGCTAAATTATGATGCAAAAATAGCCCTAAAAGAGAGATTGAACTAACAAGGAAATAGATGACTTCAAACAGCAAAATGTGCTTAATCAAAGTTGAAGAGGGGGTCAAAATAAGACACTTTAAAGCTTGGGTTGAAGCCCAGAAATGCAAGCAAGAAGGGCTAAGGTATAGAGCAAGATAAAGCTTCAAAGAGGGGGAAGATGACTTACCCTTGTAGCACATCAATGTAGCAGCTTTTGGTCCAAGAAAATGAGCTCCTAACCTCTGAAAATCATCCTCAAGGTGTTTGAATGGGTGGTGGAGGTAGTAGGCTTGGAGGTGTAGTGTAAAGGTCAAGAACAATGGGTGTTTTGAGCTTTGATGAAAGAGCTATGGAGGGTTGTATGTATAAATCCCAGCTAGTTTTTCTAACCCTTGCAAAATAAGGTGGAGGGTTGGTTATATAGAGGAGAAGAAGTAAGGCTTTTTGGAGAAGCCAAGAGAAAGGTTCAAGGCTTCTAAGAGAAGCTTGACCAAAGGGGTCAAACTTCTTGAGGAAGCTAAACCAAAAGGGTCACCAAAAGGGCCAAGCTCTCCTTGAAACCAAGCAAAGGGGTTAAAACCACCTTAAATGGACCAAAAACCAGGGCAGACCCTCAGACAGAGGGACAGGTGCAAAACAGCTGGCACAGTTGGAATGCACCCAAGGAGACAAACCTGGCCAACCAGGTTCAAAAGGTCAAGGTGGTCGGCCGGCCACCTCCCCTGGTCGGTTGACCAGGGGTCAAAAGGGTCAAGAACTATTACTGGTTGGCCACCCCAAAAAGGTGGCCTCCTAGATGAATGCAACACAGCTGTGTAAAGAAAAACTAGAAAAAGTGACCCAGGAGGGAGAAAAACCAGTTTTTTAGAGGGGTTCAAAAGGGTCAAGATGAATTACTGGTCGGTCTACCCATATTGGTGGCCTCCCAAGTGTGCACAACACAATGATGGTATGAAAAGCCAGAAATTGTGGCTCAAAAGTGAGAAAAACCAGCTTTCTGTCAGAAAAATCGACTTTTGGAGAGAGAAAATGAAAAAATTGGTTTTTTAGGGGAAAAGGTGGCCTCCCACCATCCTACCACCTCCCTAGCAATGAAAATAGGGTCCCTACCAAAAATGGACCAAAACGGATGCAAAACGAAGGTTCGGCGGCCAAAACGCGCGGTTTGAGGTCCCGAAAATAAGTTGTTAAGCACCGGAGGTGGCGTATGACCACGAAGGTGGTCTCTCGGGCCACAGTGTCCCTTCAAAGGGAGGAAATAAGGTGTGTGCCAAAAACCGGAGTAATCGGAGGTAGTTAGGCAGTCCCGAACCGAGGCGCACGGCCGACAGCTCTAAAAACCGGAAACTGACCTCCAAATGGAAAAAACAGCCTACAACCACGAAATGTAGCCTACGGCCACTGAGAGATAGTTTATGAGACGTCTCCTTCTCCTCAGGAAGAGCAAATAGAGAAAACAGGACCCGGTTCGCAAACCGAGGCAAAGCACAAAAGAGCCCGGAAGTCCAGAAGCAAGGCTCGCAGCCGAGACTTTGAAACTCCAGAACAAGCAAATTATACAACATCACCGAGCGCTCAAATGGTGACGTCTGAGCCTTAAGGTCGGTCAAAAATGGGGTGTCTACAAGAGTTCTGGGCTACAGGTAAGCTAGAGCGTCTCCGGATGCCAACCCTACACAGTTACAGAATGAACACACACTAAGCTACACAGTTGGGAAAAATAATAGCTTAATCCCTAATTTGACTCAGTGTGGTTCTACATCAATATCCTCATTAAGATGCCTTAAACTAGGCCTAAGAATGCCTAGGATGGAATGAGGATGCAAAGATGCACTTTAAAAATATTTTTAGCATTTTCAGAGAACAAAGGTTCCGCTCGAGCGTGGGTTTTCCCGCTCGAGCGGACATGCAAACAAAAGGCTCCGCTTGAGCGTAAACTTTCCCGCTCGAGCGGTCTGCAAAACAGAACAAAAGTACTGGATGGGTGAAAATCACGCTCGACGGGCGCTCGACCCCTGTTTAAGCGTGTGACTTAGGTCCCGCTCGAGCGTCCATTCTTCCGCTCGAGCGTACTGTAAAACAAATGAAAGTGCTGGGAACACGATTTCCCGCTCGAGCGCCAGTTTACCCGCTCGAGCGTGAGTCCAAATTCTGGAAATTCCAGATTCGAACCTCAAGCTCAAAACCAAGTTTTAAAACACCAAATTCGATCCTCTTAGGCCAATTTTCTGGAAAACTCTTGTAAACTCATACTATAACATGATTCAAAGATCAATTTGAGAAATCAAAGCCCAAAGGTAGTTCAATTAAATCCAATTTCAAACCAAAGTTCAAGAACATACTTCCAATGTGACATGCATGAGTTTAAACCAATTCAAAGCTTTAATCACTTGCTCAAATGAGCCAATCCTTTCAAAAACATGAGGAATTCATGGTCCAATGCAAAAATATGAACATGCATATGGAATTTCATGAACAATAACTTCAAAACTCAAGAATGGCAACATGCATGCATGATTTATGCAACAATTCAACATTTTGAACTAACTCTTGGCTAGAATCTCTAATTTCACATGGATCATGCAAGACAATACACAAATACATCAATGAGAGGTTGAATTCTCTACCTTAGGTCTTGAGTCTAGAGTTTGGAAGCACAATCATGCAAATTTCTTTCAATTCTACCAAGTTTCCAAGCCAAAATGAGATGAAATCAAGCTATCTCCCTATTCTCTCTCTCTCTAGTCAGTTTTGCTTAGAAATGGCTGATGAAATGAAATGGTAGTGCCAAACAAATGAATCAAATACATAGCCTAGAGTTGTCCACTAAGTGGCAATATTGAAAATAACCCAATTAATGTAATTTAACATTATTTAAACTAATTTAATCATACCAAATCACATTTCAAATAAATATACCATAAAAATCACATTAATTCTAATTAGCATAAAACATTAATCAATTTTGATTCGCCGATAAGGCCTCAATTATGATTTAAAGCATAAAACACGAACAGATCATTTAAACGACAAACAGATAGATATGCAAAGAACACAATATGTTCATGTAATTAATTCGAGATTTCAATCTAATCATTTACTTATCCAGTTCAATCACAGTTTAGCAGTAAGCAGTGGTCTTATCAGTAAACAGTGGTGAGGGTTGTCACAGTCTCCCCTCTTTATAAAGAGTTTGGTCCTCCAAACTCGAATTACTTTCATTCTGGAAGAAAACAGGATTCAGTGGGAACAATTAAGGATATCTCTTGGTTATATCATCTTCCCTTTCCCAAGTGGCATACACGCCACTATGGTTTTGCCGGTCAACTTTCACTAACAGAATCTTTTTGTTCCTTAACTTCTTGATCCGTCTATTCACAATCTGAATAGGCCGTTCTTCATAAGTGTAGTCATCACTTAGCACTACACGGGTAGGCTCAATCACATGGAAGGGATCCCGAAGATAATCCCTCAACATTGAAATATGAAAGACATTATGCATATGCTCCATTTCGGGGGGAAGCACTACTTGATACGTCACCGGATTGATTTTCTCAATAATCTCAAACGGTCTGATGAGCTGTACGGAGTTATAGAGCTCCTTCTTTCACTAAAATGCTCTCTTCAGAACAAGAAAAGTATGAGAAAGAGAAGTAAGGGAAATCAAAGAGAAAAAGTGAGGCAGAGAGAGATAAACAGAGACAGATAGACGCTTGAAAAAATATACCTAGATAACGGTGGAGAGGCGAGGATGGCAGATGACAGCGTTGATGGTGAAAAGGCGAGATGAATGGCGCGACTGAGAAGGTGGGATCCATTAGGCGCATTTTTGTGAAATATTATAAGGGTTTGAATTTGTTTTCCCCTACAACAGTGTTGGTTGGCTATTTGGACTCTGTGCATTTAACAAGAAAAACGACGTCATTTTTTAATCTACGACTAAATTACAATAGTCGCTAAAAGATTTTAGTCTCCTTCCCAGTGTTTCACTTTCTCGCCAAAATTTTTGGCGACCAATATTTCAAATTAGTCGCAAAAAATTACTTTTCAATGACTAAATTACTTTAGTTGGTAAAAGTATGAACTTTTGTCAACCAATTTTTTTCCTAGTAGCCAAATATGATTTTTTTGCGACCAAAATTTTTTTGGTCGGCAAATGTGTTATTTCTTGTAGTGCAATAAAAATTTGTCGAAAGCCCAACAACTCCAGCAAAGATCCTAGGGGGCAAAGCAAGTATTGGAATCACTAAATTTTTACTAAAACTATTTGTAACTATCTAACTAAAGCTTAAAAAATCACTGTCAAAATGTTGTAATAACTAGTATAAATACAATGCACTTTTTATGAACCTCTTAGAAAATTTGACTGGAGGGAACACATATTCTCGTCCCAAAAATAATTTAGTCAAAAGACTGAGCAACATTCGCTAGCAATATTTACTAATGTAGAAAGTTTAGCAAGAATCTTTACTACAGTTTAGGCAAGCTTTTATCGTAAGTTGCTACAGTATCAATTCTCCGTTGATGCAAATCTAGCTAGTGAAAATAAATTTGTAGACATGATGATTTCTGATGGCTTAAATTTCCTATCATTACCATAGTGATGGAGGCAAGTGGCAACAACCTCTTAAAGGTGTACAAGAGACACAGAAGAGATGCCTCTAAGGCCCAAGCTTTGATTTGGCATGCATTAGATGATGGGCAACTCACTTGGGACCTTGGATAGTTATGTTTTAGGCTTATTGGTCTTGGCCTATTATTATTTTTAGGTAAAGTCTTTGTTAATTTGCACGATTAAGGGTATTTTGGTAACTTCATAACTTTCTGGACATGGGTTATACGGGTCACCCATAGATCATCTTGTGGGTCACGTTATTTAATTAGTTTTTTTGTTTATGTTTTTTATTTAGTCTTAGATGAGCTTTTGAAAGCCAAAGATTCAATAGTTTTCTTTCTCAGTTCTAGTTGATTTAGGAAGTCTCCTAATTTTATATAAAGTCATGTAATATTTATAATTAAATAGAGTTAATATTTTAAAGAATTTTCAGAGCTTTTGAAGTTCCTTTGTGGATTGTGCAATGCAATCAAATCCTAAGTGTGATGCCTAGACCTATCTTCTCTTTTCTTTCTTTCGTTCCTAAATTTCAGCGTTTTCACAGCCCCTAAACAACCCTAACAGCACTGTGCTCTGTCACATAGCTTCAATACAGCATGAACAAAATTTACACATTGATATATTTGCTGAACACAAAAAAGCTTGCTACATTGCAAATACATAGCATCCTAATTCACAGACAAATTAAAGATGAGTCCCTTTTTTCACAAGGTTAAACCATAAAAGAGAGCTCTTTTACGATCACCATTCGTTGATGTGTGACATGTATCAAGGAGGTTTTCAAAGATGATAATCAAAAGAACACTAAAATCAAAGAAAACTTTCAATTTTGAAGAAAACTTTTGATTTGGTCCCCATTTGCAGAACATTATTTTAGTACAGTAAGCTCACCAATATAATTTGTAGTAGCAAAAGAAACAACATTTTGATAAGAAAGAAAGTCACTGCACCTTGAGTAGCTGGAGATCTTTCTTCAACTCAGGGGTGAGGGTTTGGGCAGGCATGTCAAACCTATTCATAAATATACAACCAACCAACCCACCCATATCACAAAAACTCAAAAAATTATTCACAAAAAATTTAAAAAATATATAAAAAAGTTAGATCCGCACGTACCAATTCTTCCCAACAGTATCTTTGACTTGCTTCCTTAGTAATTTGTTCAATTTTTTAGGGATGTTCGGTGGAACAAACAAGCCATCTATGAGCTCTGTGTTAGATTTATATACCGCAGCACTACTACTACTACTTTCAGGCAAAGTTCGAGAAGGCTTATCAGATCCCTTTTTGGTTCCAGATGAAAGTAGAGGCAGCTTCGGTTCCCATGAAAGACCAATCACTAGTTTGCTTTTAGCTGCTTCGGCCATTCCTTCTGATTTGAGCATCCAACAACCCAAGAAACAATAATTTCTCCCAATATATACAAGTAATGTGATGTATATACTCAGATAGTGCTAGAGGTGAGCATGGTTTGATTTAGTTCGGTTTTAAAATAAACCAAGACCAAGCCACTACTTACAGTTCCATAAATTTTTGAACTAAACGGAACCATGAAAATTTGTAACCAAACCAAACCGAATCATGAAAATGCGGTTTGGTTCAGTTTGGAATCACAATTTTTGTAAAACTTGTCATCGTTCACAATATGATCGCAACATACATTAAATAATATGCTATCATTTTAAAAACAAGAATTGTTTAAATGATTCTTTAAAACTAGTTCTACAATTATATAAAGGCACACTTGCAAGAGTAGAGGGTTAACAACTTATAAATATATATGGGATACTAAAAAGGTACTCGAGGGTCTACAATAAATAACAATATATATATATATATACATATTTAAGCGGTTTGGTTTTGTTTCATACCAGAACCATAACTATAAAACCACAGACTGAATCATAAAATGCAGTTTGCCTAACGGACTGAACTATGCATTGAGAAAACCAAACCAAACCAAACCATTGGATTTGATCTGGACCGTATAGTTTTGCTATTTTTTTTTTTTTGATTTTTTAACTCAGCCCTAGATAGTGTGCACACTTTGAGTTCAAGCACGATGGCTAGGGTTTATTGGATAGGGCTTTCGGAGATATCATGGTTTGGTGAGCAATATGTGCTTGGGCTTTTTATGGGCTCTTGATGGGCCTTGTTTAACTTCCAACTGCTGTCCAATTTGCCTAATAAAATGAAGGGTAAATTACACTAACCTCCCTTGAGGTTTAAAAAAAATACAATTAGCTCTACAATTTTGACATAATTACACTAACTTCCCTTTTAGTATGGTTAAAGCGATTGAAAGTAATGTCAATGGTGAGTAGACTTTGAAATAGACAAAGACAAATATAGATTTCAGTAGGAAAGATATGATAACATCATTTTTCATTCATACGACTAACGATTTATTGCTGAAAAAAGGCCCAAGTGTTATGTAAATTAAAACCTTGAGGGAGGCAATTGTAATTATATCAAAAGTGTGGGGCTAATTTTATTTTCCTCAAACCTCAAGGAGGTCAGTGTAATTTATCCTAAAATAAAATACTAATGCCCTATTTGGTAACATTTATATTTATAATTTTTTGGGAATTACAAAAAAAAAAAAAAAAAAAAAAACTCAGGTTTTACCTTGTTAACAAATCAAACTCTAAAATTTTAATTATTTCAATTTAAACCCTCAACTATTAAAATTGTATCAATTACGACCATTCGTTTGTAGCTGTTAGTTATAACTAATAGAGAATGGGCAATTTACACAATTTAATCACTGTTTTTCCCTTCATTACTATTGACAATCACCCCTTATCCTTACCGTAATCTATTACCACCCTTCTTCTTCCCCAACTCACTGCTGTAGACACTCCATTTTTGACCGACCTTAAGACTCAGACGTCACCAATTGAGCGCTTGATGATGTTGCATATTGTGCTCGTTCTGAAGTTGCGGGGTCTCGGCCACGAGCCTTATCTCCGGACTTCCGAACTCTTTTGTGCTTTGCTTCGATTTGCGAATCGGGTCTCGTTTTCTTCTTTTTCTCTTCCCGAAGGGAGGGAGAGGTCTCGTAGATCATCTCTCAATGGCCATAGGCTACGTTTCATGGTCGTAGGCCATTTTTCCCGTTAGAAACGGTTCCCGATTTTTGGCTGTCGTGTGCCTCGGTTGGGACCACCTTAACCTCCGTTTGCTCCGATTTTCGGCATACACCTTGTTTCCTCCCTTTTGAGGGACACTGTGGCCCGAGAGACCAACTTCGTGGTCAAACGCCACCTCCGGTGCTTAATAGTCAGTTTTTAGGCCCCCAGACCGCGCGTTTTGGCCTCCGAACCTTCGTTTTGCATCAGTTTGGGTTTATTTTTGGCGGAGACCTTATTTTCATTGTTAGAGAGGTTGTAGGAAGGTGGGAGGCCAGCAATTGTTCTGAAAACCAGCTTTATTCCTTCATCGCCGTTCATCGCTCATTTTCTTCACTAGAAAGCTGATTTTTCCCACTCCCGAGCCACTTTTACTGACTTTCCACCACACCATTGTGTTGTACACACCTGGGAGGCCACCAATATGGATAGGCCGACCATCAATTGTTCTTGACCCTTTTGAACCCCTCTAAAAAGCTGGTCTTTCTCTCTCATGGTTCACTTTTTCCAGTTTTTGACCATACAACTGTGTTGTACACACATGGGAGGCCACCTTCCTGGGGTGGCTAGCCAACAATTTTGTTGACCCTTTTGACCCCTGGCCGGCCAGCCAGGGGAGTTGGCCGGCCGGCCACCTGAACCTCTTGAACCTAGCCAGCCAAACTTCTCTCTTCTGGTGCATTCCAGCTGTGCCAGCTGTTTTGCACCAGACCCTTGCCCGAGGGTCTGCCCTTTTGGAGGGGAAATTTGAACTGGTTTTCCCTCCTTTTTCCTTGGCCTCTCTCCTTTATATAACCAACACCCCACCTCCATTTCTAAGGGTTAGAAAAAATCAGCCAAGGCTCACCCCTTTCTCCCTCCATTTTCATTATTCCAAGCTCCAAAACCCTAGTTTCTTGGCCCTTTTGCACTACAACCCATAGCCTACCACCTCCATCATCCATTCCAGCCCCTTGGAAGTCATTTGCAGAGGTTGAAAGCTCATTTCCTTGGACCAAAGGCTGCTGGAGGTCGACTCTACAAGGGTAAGCTCCTATTTTCCCCTTCTTTCCACTATTTTGTTCTATATCTTAGCTCCTTTTGCTTACATTTTTGGGCTTCGGCCTGAACTGAAAATAGCCTTATTTTGAGCTCATATTCATGTTTGATCAGGGACTTTTCTCTGTTTGAGGCCATCTGTTGCCCCTTTCCCTTTATCTCTCTTTTAGGGCTATTTCTTACATGATATATTAGCCTTGCTTGTGAGCATTTTTGGGCTTCAAGAAAAACTGTAAAGTGCCTTATTTTGAGCCCCTCTTAAACTTTGTTGAGGGCTCTTTTCTGTTTGAGGCCAGCTACTGCCTCTTGCTCTCTATCTCTCTTTCGGGGCTATTTTTGCATCATATTTTAGCCTTACTTATGAGCTTATTTGAGATTTTCCATAAACTGTAAAGTATCTTTTTTTGAGCCCCTCTTCAACTTTATTGAAGGGCTCTTTGCTTTTTGAGGCCTTTTGCTGTCCTGTTTGATCAATCTCTCTTTTAGGGCTGTTTTTGCATGATACATTAGCCTTGTTTGTGAGACTTTTTAAACCTCGACCTAAACTGAAAAAAGTCTTTTTTTGATATCATCTTCATGTTTGATTAAGGTCTATTCTCTGTTTGGGGTCATCTTCCCCCTATGCATGCTTCATCTCTCCATGATTAGGGCTATACATTAGAGCTCTTGCATTGGCCATGGTTTGGCCCCTTAGCCACTGAAATCCAGCAGATTTTCAGTGGCTTAGGTGTATTCTTGAAGGCCAAAATCAGAGGGGGGTGACCCCCCCTCTCACCTTGTTTTGCTTGATGGTCTTTTTGGCCTTCCAAAGATTCCCTATCTTGCATGCTTTGTTGACTGATTTCAGGGCCAATTTGATGAGTTTTAGAACTATCATATTTGATTTCCAGAGTTTATTTTGCCATGCTAAGTGTCCTTGATGCATGTGCTTAATAACCCCTTGTATGCCCTTCCAAAGGAGCCCCTCATTTTTACATGCATTGGCTGCATTTCCATGTTTATTTGGGCATATTTTCACATGTTTTGTTCACTGATTTTTGCTGGTTTGGTGAGATTTCATATGCTTCATATACATGCCATGTAAATCATGTTTGCCAGTCAAAGTTGCATGCTATTTTAGTCCATCTTGCTAGTATCTTTTGGCCATGCTTTGAACTAGAAATGTTCATGTTTTGGGACTGACTTGGTTCTGTCTTTGTGCTTCATAGTCAAATGATGCATGCTTTGTATAGTCACAAGTCAATATATGTGCCTAGTTTTGAGTTTCGGGGCTCATCTCATGCATTGGGTGCCATTTATCCATGTTCAGGATCATTTTGCATCACATTTCAGTGCTGAAACTTGCATGTTTGTATGCCATATTTCATACCTTGCCATGCCTTGTTAGAGTGGCATTTGTGCCTTAGGATCGGTCCTCGGTTTGCGTGTATATATGCACGCATCTCGAGTGTCTCATTTTCATCTTATGGCCACTGATGTGAGTGTAGCTGAGGTCCACTCATGTTGGTGTAAGTCCATCATGCATTACGTATGCCATTTCATTTCATAGCATTGCGTATCTGTAGATACCCCATTTTTGACCGTCCATAAGACTTGGACGGGATTGATGGTTTACATGGTGGAGAAAGTTGTGTGCAGGGGAAATGTGCAATTTCTTCGGCAAAGAGAGAGTCAAATCTCAACTTCATACCTGATTGCGGACCAAAAATCTCGATCAAGAGATTTTAGACTTAAAACCCTCTCTTTCAAAACATTTTGAAAATAAAGTTTCTGCGATGTTCCAATGCTCTCATTTTGTTAAACGTCGCGCTTTTCGGTAAACCGAGCAAGGACAAAGTGGAAACGAATGAAAGAGAGATGAAATCTTTGAAAAATCTTTCAAAACACCTTACTTAGGGGTTTGGAGTTGAAGAAAAGAGGAGAAGAGGGAAGAAATCCAGTTGGGGGAGAAAATGGGCATGAACCGTCAAGAAAAGTCGAACAGCCCTCGCCGAATCGGGCCTATTCGTTCGCATACTTGGAATCAAGCTACGAGGCCACCACCGTTGGAAATCTTACTCCCAGGGCTTCATTTTGCACTCAAGAATCTCCTAAATTCAATTTCGGACAAAGGAAATATCGTTGATTGAAGTAAGGCATCACTCCGGTTGAACTGAAATCTGCGCGGCTTCACGGAAACGGGCATAACTTTTTCCACAGGAGGAATTTTGATGCAAGGTTTGCACCATTGGAAAGCTAACTTCCGGGGATTCAATTTGGATTCTTGAATGGCCACCATTAGACCTCCCAATCACCCACCAGCCACTTTTCTTCTCGGCAGGCCATTTTTCTTGTCCTGAAAGTAGCTGGCCGGCTAGAAAATCTAGCTGGCCGGCCACCAATTTGGTGAAATGAATTTTTTGCCCCTTTAAACTAGCCGGCCATGCCCCCCTCCCCAAGTGTGTCCTAGAAGTGAATTTTGTTTTCCACTACACTCATGTCCGAGGGTTTGGCCATTTTGGAGGGAAACTTGGTGTGTTTTCCCCCCATTTCCCCCCCCCCCTTTTTTCACCCATTTTGCCTATATAACAGCAGCCCCAGGTCTGGTTTTAGGGTTACAAAAAATTTCTTGAAGCCTTGTATACACATCTCCCTCCATCTCTCTCTTTGAAGCTCAAGCATCCAAGTCCTACACCTCATTTCTTCATTATCACCAAGCACCACCACAACTACTCCATTTCCAGAAACTTGGGAAGCTTTCCAGCAGCTAGGAGGTAGCATTTCTCAAGCCAAGAAGCATCCAGGATTGGTCTTCAAGGGTAAGCATCATTTCCCCTCTTTTTGACTCATTTTGGTATCATTTTTTAGACCTATTTGCTTGCTGTTTTGAGCTCCGACCAAAATTGACAAGGTCATTTTTTTGAGCTCATTTTCTTGTTTCATTAAGGGCTCAACACTTTTTGAGCCCTCCATGTTGCACTTTCTTCAATACCCTCTTGAATGCCATTTTCTTGCATGATTTTTTTAGCTTGTGTGTGATCTGTTTTGGGGCCTTATGTAAACTGTAAATAGGCCTATTTTGAGCCCCTCTTCAACATTTAAGAAGGGCTCAACACTGTTGGGGGCCTCCATGTGGCACTTACCATTATACCCCTCATTGGCCCCCATTTTTGCATGCTTTGTTAGCTCATTTTAGCTTCTGTTTTTGGCCATGATCAGAACTGAAAGTGGCCATTTTTTGACCCCCTTGTCATGTTTCATTAAGGGTTTTTGGCTATTTGATGAATTTTTTGTGCACTTCATGTTATACCCTCTTATGGCCTTAATCTTGCATTGCATTTTGAGCATGTTTTCACTGATTTGGAGGCTGTCATAAACTGTAAATGTTCATAGTTTTGGTCCTTCTTCAGTGTTGTAGAAGGGTATTTTTCTGTTTGGGCATTGCATGTACCACTTGCTTCATTGCCTTCCTTGAGCCATTTTGTATGCCATTTTAGCCCTACTTGTGATTCTTTGTTTGGCCATGTTTTGTACTGTATATATGCTTATTTTGGGGCTGCCTTGCTTCTTCTTTCTCACTCCATGTCCAGATTATGCATGTTTAGTATAGCTGTAAGCCATTTCATGTACCTAGTTTTGCATTTCGGGAGAGATTCCGTGCATCGGGTGTCATTTCGCCTCGTTTGGGGCTGGTTTGCCCTCTTTTGCCACTGATTTTTGCATGTTAGCATACCATATTCCATGTCTTTGCCATGTCTCATTAGAGTGGCATTTGCACGAGGGTCCATTCTCGGTTTGCGTGCCGCACGCGTGCATTCGAATGTCTTGTTTTCATCGATGGCCTCCTATGTGAGTGTGGTGAGGCTCTCTCATGTTGGTGTAAGCCCATTATTGCGCGTATGTATGCCATTTCATCCCCTAGCATTGTGTATGCTCGATTGTGCATTACCTATAGCGTGTATGCCATTCCATGACATTGTGTATGTTAGGATTGTATCTTGATTTCATGCATGTCATGCACATCATTGTGTCGCATAGGAGTTATAGGGGCAGACGGAAGCGAATGCGTTCCGCACTCCGGTGTGGAGCGTCTCAATTCCCAAGTCACCGGCACTCCAGTTATCCATGATGGAGTTAGTTTTGTTATAGTATTCATATGCATTCATTCTATATTGAGTTGTGCAATTCGGCTCCTCGGCCATCATGCATCGAGATCGTGATTGCACGAGGCATCTTATATCTGTGAAAATACATTGCTATGCCCTTTCCTGCTCTTCATTGCGGCATATCAAAATCTTCTTGGCTTACGAGCTTTTCAAGCTTTTCAGAAAGCGAGCTAATCAGAGGCATCGCGTGAATTGCCATGACAAACATGCATCATTCCATCATCGGGAAGCGAGAATCAAAGCGGTCCTGGCTTGCATTTATTTTATTTTTCTTAGTTAATTTGTTAAGTAATTTGGATTTGTATATTTTGGATTGTACTATTCTTTTATTCGGGACTGTATATTTATTTGGACCCTCTGCGCGAGGGCAAAATTGTAATAAGTGTGGGTGAGTGTGATGTATGTCTTCCAACGCCACGTCTTTCTTCTCTTTTATTTACCTGCTTATGATGGTTAGTCATAGGGCATATTTCAATTAGCATACAGTATGACAGCATGTTTGCATCATTCGTCTGTTTTGCACGCACCGAGCTCGGCACATCATACAAACTGCATTTGTATTTCAATTCCAAATTGAATACGTGTTAGTTGTAGCATTCCATATGCCATGTTTAGAATAGCCAAGCTTGCTATAGTTACATCTTTGCATGTGTTGCATTAGGCATTTCTGTATATTTAGGATCACCCATGATTTCTAATGAGCTTCTGTTTTGGCTTGGAGTACTCGGTGAGTTTTTATGCTTTGGCATCCTTGCATGCGTGTGAGTGACTGCCATGAATAGCATGCTTACCATGAGGCTATGTACTTATGTGATATAACTGCCTTGAATGCCTGTGGGTGGAGGTTGAGTTACTTGAAGTGGAACAAATTATTGACTGTTTGTTTTAAGCCCACTAGATAGTGGCAGAATCATGTTTTCTAAGCCCACCCGAGGGTGGCAAATCCACGTCTTAGCCTACCTGCGGGTAGCACCAACAAACCATTTTCAAACAAACAAACATGAAATGTTTTGTTCCAATTCAGGCGACTCAGTCTATACTTGTATGCTGTGCGCATCACATAGTAACCTAGGCTAATAACCGAAATAAGAGCATACAATGTTTTCAAAAATAGATATCATGGTTAGTAGAGGCGGTCTTTGGCCATCGGCGAATGCTCGCGAAGTGACCTTCCCCTATCGTACCCAAGTTCCCGAGCCGAGGCACCTTTGGTGATGATGGACACGTGGCCTTAGGCAAACGAGTCAGGGTTTCCTAAATTTCCCATTAAAAAAAAAAACATTTAGGTGGCGACTCTGTATCTAGCAAAGCAGTCCATGTTTGGCACTTCTTTTCAAAAAATCTGTTTTCAAAATCGATTTGCCGAATTTGGACTCTTTGGTTCAAGATTAAGAACCGTGACATTTGAGTCCTTGAACTGTAGTGACCCGCATAAAGCGAGCGAAGGGACTTAACCCTTAAGGCGTTCGGGGGCGTTCTGATTTCTGGCGACTCTCTGGGAGTTAGAGAACTTGACTTGAATTGATGATATCTGGTTTTGACTGCACTTGTGTGTTTCTTTGCATTGCATTTGCATTGGTGCGCCTAGGACACCGTGTTTGCCATCTGCTATTCTTGAGCGGTTTGCCGGAGGCTTGTCTTGTCAAGGCATGTCCATAAGGCTGACCCGATTCACGAGCTTTGCCGATGTAGAACACAAACCCGGTTTCTGGGCACCCCTGACCATTCGACCTAGTGCATATTCGGATCCATAGTGACCATTCCAAACTAGGACAGGTTACTTACCCATTTATAAGTTGTTTGAAACCACTGTGTGCGTAGTGAAACCCTAGTTCCTGACAAAAATAGGACAGGGAAACCTTCCCCCAACATAGGGGTGTTTTGGCTCTCACTTATCTGTTATGTGCTTTTAGAGTGCGTCTCTACAGGAATGCATGTATCAGTTTGCAAGTTTAGGCATCGGGCCTGCGGACACCAGTATCGGTATTTTAGGAATCAGTTATCTGCGGGTATCAGATTCAAATTTGAGGTAGAATTTTGGGTAGAATTCAGTATGGGGCACACTCATTCAACTATGCTCGTATCTGTTCAGATGAAATCAGGCTGAGATGCTGCATGTTTTCCCTTTTGCTAGGTAGTCCTGGAACCATAGCTTCAGAAGGCTCCGAAATCCCCCGGGTACATTGGACTAGTGCTGATAGACTTTGTTGAGTCAGAAATTCAATTCAAGGGCAACCAGTGTTCTTTCGCTAAGGCAAGGCAAAGGAGGGCCAGACAGGGTTCAGTTGTTCATCGTCGGCGATCTGATCCACATCATCGGCAGAACCGTGATGGCACAGGTTCGGAAAAATTTGTAGCCATGATAGCGATTTCATCGAGGAACTACAATGCGAGGATGAGACGATCTTTAAACGCATAGCGCCCATCTGGGGCATCTACCTCGCATCTAACTTCGGGACCCCAGCCGAACTTTGACCCACTTCTTTCAGCTGAAGATTTGCAAGGTCCAAATCCCCAAAAAAGGTTGACTCAAGTTCGAGTTTCCACACCCCTGGTGCAGCCTACTGAGAGGCTTCAACCCTCTGATGTCAATGAATTCAGTCCGACTGCAATGAAAGTTGCGAACCTTGAGAAGCAATTCAAAAGGGCATAGGGCCTTAACTCCATTCACGACATTGAGGATGGGTCCACCGAGGTTGCCGTAAGGCTCCCAGTCGGGAGTACCAATCTTTGTGGTAACCTTGTTTCCAAACCCACTAAAGTCAACACATCCATAGCAAACCCTTTTGCCAAGGCTACAAATAGCCCGGCCCAGAGCTCGAGGTAGATTTTTCACCCTCCATATGAGCCTAACTAGCGCATTAAAAGTCTGATGGAAAGAGGGCATCTCAAACCCTTAATCCTCAACCTTTGCCAAACCCACTCCCACGACATGACCGAGCAAATCATGTATATCAGCAGCGTGGCCATGGCACTGATGGTTGCTACTGCCTTCGTCATGAGATCCAGAATCTCATTGACAACCGGACAATAGTTCCACCTCAAAACCCCAAGGACCAAGTACCTTATCCACATCTCAACCTCGGTCATACATTGCCACCCACCTACAACCCCAGTATATACACCCCGACCCATATACTCAAGCCCGAGATGTTTATCCCGGAAAGCATGGGCTTAAGCACGATGGATACACTTAAATCCCAATCATCTCAAACCCGTGAACCCACTGCTTCTGAGCTAAAGAGGATGATCGATGATCTTCAGAGAACTATGACCGATCTGGCCTCCGGGACATTAGCTCCATCATCGACGACACCACATACTGGGAATTTCGTATCAAAAGGCTCTCCAGTCTTGGAACGGGCTGCATTTGAGGAAGGCCAATCCCTTGGCAAAGTAGAAGCGAGTGGAAAGAACAAAGTAGGGGCGGGCATGGATCCCCATGAACATCTTCTATTCGCTGTTGAGGCTTTGAAAGCTGAGGGACTGAACAAAGAGCAAGTCCTCGCAGTTGTTGCAAAAGCTGTGGATGACACTTTCGCTACTCAAGTTGGGGGCAGTTTGAATTAAGGGGCAAGCCGGGAGAAGGGTCGTTGTATCAGATACGATCCTGTTAGCTCTAATCCTTCACTCAGAAGAGATCAGCAAACCAGGCCAGCACCTGCTAATCCCTTTCCTAGTGCGTCCAGCAAAAATCCACAAGTCTTGAAGTACCAACCCCGAGGTCGAAGGGTCTTCCATGCCCTCTATATGCCTTTATCCAAAGCTTTTCAAATCCTTGTGGGACAAGGCCATCTCAAACCCCTTGAGCCTCGACCTCTCCCGAACCCTCTTCCGGCTACGCATGATGCTACCCAGTACTGCGCGTACCATCAAAGCCCAGCCATACTCTTGACGATTGCCTTCGTTTTCGCCATGAATCTGAATCTGTTTGACAACGGGGTTGTCCTCCCGCCAAGCCCTGCAAAGTCTATCGACATTGGATCGGTGAACTTGGGAGAATAATGTGATTATGTGATTGGGGGATGAACCACCTGCGGGCGGCGCTCGATTAACTCCAGATATGGTGGATAGCATGCACTGTTTGAGCACATTTGCGAATGTTGTTAATTGTACTTTTCGACTTGGGTATTGGGTCGATCTCGTTGTGTTGTCTGAGTCAATCTTTTCTTATTTAGTCGGTTAGATGCATCTTGTTGTTGCCGAGTCGATCCGTTTTGTTAGAGTCGAGGTGATTAAAGTGTTACCTCGGACATCACTGTTTTGTTTTCTGTTTGTCTTTTTGCTTTCTTTTGAGTCTGTTTCTACCAGGGAGCCAGTTATGCCAACAGATTTTGAATGAAACAGCAGTGATTTTTACGCTTTCGCATTTGCTTCTGCCGTGTGCTAGTTGTGCCAGGATTTGAATGAAATGGTAGTGCATTCCACCTGCTCTCTTATGCCTTGAAGTCATTGTAATGACCTGAGTTTTTCAAAACTTTTTGAACACCGTGGTGAAAACGAAGAGGAAGGAATTCCTCGGGATTTGTAAAACCTTGATCAAATTGAGAGAAAGAGAGGCGTGCTAAGCCCTTAATGAATAAAATCATGCTTGTTAGTGTGAGTACTGAGAAGGACCCTAGCTTTGATCCAGATTGGTTCTACACTGTCTTCAGCGCGAGCGATTTGTCGCTTTCTTAAAAACTTTCAAAAAATGTTTTGCGCGGTCCTGCAAAGACATGCGTGGAATCGTTCTTAAGATTGTGCAGCTTAGGATCGCTCTCGGCCTCGAGACTCAACCCCTTTGCTTCCAAACCTTGAACTTGAATTCAGAATGTTCAACGGTCAACTACAATGTGAGGCCTGTGGCGGTTGAAGCAGCCCTCGAACAAGAGGCACCAAAGTCAGATCAAGAAGGTCAGACCTCATCAAAAGAAGCTTGCAAAGCTAGATCAGAAGCACCCCTCGAACTAGGGGCAAAAAATGTCCGATGTGCTTGAAGAGTCGAAGATGAGTCCTCTTGCAAATCAACAGCCACTCTCCTGGATACGGATGGCTTCAAAACCTTACAACCATTTGGCATGGACCAAGCTACACTTTTATCCTTTGGGAGGCTCGCTGGGCCGAAAACCTAGAAGGGCGACCCAGGCAAAAGTTAGAGCAAGAAAAATATATATGAAAGGCAAAAAAGAAAAAAAGAGAAGAAAAGAGAAGAATGAAAAAAAAAATAAAGAAAAAAAAAGAAAAATGCAAAAAAAAAAAAAAAAAGAAGAGAAGAGAAAAGAAAAGAAAAGAAAAGATGAAAAAAGAAGAAATGAAAGAAATGAAAAAGAAAAGAAAAACAAAGCTCATAAGGTTGAAAACCTACAACAGGCATATGGCAAAAGTTAGAGCATAAAAAGGAGAGGTTAAATACCCGAGTGTACCTTAACCCCGAACTACGTAAGGCTTGATTCCCATGTTTGGGATACGTAGGCAACTTCATCCTGAAGTCCAGCCGTAAACACTTCAAATTTGATTGTGTCCATGCAATGGTTCTAGTCATTTTTGTCTTCACTGTATCCGAGAGTTTGGTTGCGTTCAGCACTCTGAGGACTGACTACAATACGCTGCGGTGCCATTCAAACAAGGGGCAACTTTCCGTTGCCATTCAGTGTGCTGCGGCGCTATCCAAACAAGGGGCAACTCTTCGTTGCCATTCAGTGTGCCGCGGCGCCATTCAAACAAGGGGCAACTTTTCCGTTGCCATTCAATGCGCCGCGGTGCCGTTCGAACAAGGGGAAACTTTCCGTTGCCACGCAATTCTTTTCAAGCAAGGGGCAATTTTCCTTCAGATCTGAGGTTGTGTATCTCGAGAGTGGGTTCTATGCTCGTTGAGCAGTGGCCGGTTGCAAAAACAACTTTTGAGAATTTTTACTGAGGTTGACTATTTTGTCGAAAATCATTCTATCTTTTCCAAAACTGGACCCTTTTCATGGACCCAAAAAAGGAAAATTTTCAGTGCTCATAGCCTAACTTGCATGATTTTAAATCAAAAATCAAACAAGCATGTTGATCTAACTCTCATTTTGGTCAAAACTGTTTTAGTGGAAAGCAAAAACAAAAAGGTCAAAATGATGAACTAGGGGCGCAGTCGAGTAAGGAGTTCTGTCTTTTCCCCTTTGTCAAAATACTTGCCAAGAAGGGCACTCTACCTGCCAGAAAAGGCACAACTGAAGGGCACAACAAAAGGCTGAAAGCTCTCACATCCTCCGAGCAAAGAGGTATCAAGCCAAGTGCGAAGCACGAACTAGAATGAGACCAGAGATTCCACTCCCTCATCTGGACAGATCTAATCACGTCCGAACTCCAAGCAGAGCATCATCAATCGATGTCAGCTACAGATTTACTACACACCCAGTTGTAGCACAGCCCCTCTGTGGGAGAAACTCACTAGGCTGCGTCGCGAAGAAGAAGAATCTAGCGAGAATGCTAGGGGCACGAGCCCACAACTTCTTTGTTTATCTATCAACCACCTGAGGGATGAAAAATGAAAGATTGAAGAATAGAGATGTGCGATGAGAGCAAAAGTGAGAAAATGGCTTTTTCGGAAAAAGCAGGCTTGAGGGCCGAGTGATATGAGAACCACAAATGAGAAAGGGTGGGAAACACTACCCGGTGAAACAGGCTCCCTGTGCACGTCTGAGTGTCGTGTCTTTTTTTTATCTCGATTCTTGTTTTGAGTCGTTTCGAGTGTTACTCAATGTGTCTAGGTCGTGTGCCTTTTATTTCCTTGCTGAGTCGTTTTGCTGTGTTCAGTCGTAGGCTCAATACCTGGTCGAAAATTCATCTCTCAATTTCAAAAATAAAATTGTTTTGCGCTCCGAGTGCCATGCCGTTCTCCACATTTGTGCAAAACAGAATTTGTTCTTTCATAAAATCGCAACGTTCAACCTAGGTCATGTGAGAATAGTAAAACCATGACCCATCTGAAGCTATGAAAGTTCCAGGCTGCAAAGCAAAAGAAAAGAGGGAAAAGGTTGGGCATCTGAGATTGTTTCAACTTTTGCAAGTTCTGTTATTGCATCCTGTATGTTCAAAATGAAATTTGTCTTGAAAAACAGCAGTGTGTGCGGAAATATACTATGTGCCCAAATGAGCTGTGTGCTAAAGAATGCTTTGTCTGCCGAGATCTGCTTGTGCCCAAGATCTTGCTATGTGCCCAGATGATGGTGCGTGCGAAATCTGTTGTGTGCCCCAAAAGAGTTGTGTGCCCAGTTAAGCGAAATTTTGTGTTGCGAGTTGCACACCTAACGAACAGTGTTGTGTTGTGAAATTTGTGTGCCAAGTGAATGGAATGCTATGTAAATGGTGTGTGCCAAGTCTTGCATTGTACAGCGTTTCATCCCACTTATTACTTTTATTTGCATCTTGTGTTATCTCTTATTGTTTATCCTTTTACACTGAGCAGCATTTAGGATCGTTGTCCCCCGGGACTTAACTTAGGTTATGTGGAACACGCTCCCGAGTTGTTTGACCTCTTTTCACGATTTCAGCGTGGTTAGAGTTTGGTTCTTTCCTTACGCGATTTCGGCGTGTTTGGAATCTATCTCGAGTTCTTGTGTATGCACTTTTGGCGGTTGTTTTGACCTCTTTCGGCGATTTGGCGTGGTTTGAGTGTCCGTTCCTTACGATTTCGGCGTGTTTGGATTTTATCTCGGGTTGTGTTGTGTATGCACAGGCGGTTGTTTTGGACCTCCTCTCACAATTTGGCGTGGTTTGAGTGTCTGTTCCTTAGCGATTGGCGTGTTTGAAATCTATCTCAGGTTGCGTTGTGTACACACCTGGGTGGTTGTTTTGACCTCTTTTCACGATTTCAGCGTGGTTTGAGTGTCCTGTTCCTTACGCGATTTCAGCGTGTTTGGATTTTATCTCAGGTTGCGTTGTGTACGCTTTTGGCGGTTGTTTTGACCTCTTTTCACGATTTTAGCGTGGTTTGAGTGTCCGTTCCTTCGCGATTTTAGTGTGTTTGGAATCTATCTCTTTGACCTCTTTTCATGATTTGGCGTGGTTTGAGTGTCGTTCCTTACGCGATTTGCGTGTTTGGATTTTATCTCGGGTTGCGTTATTATGCGCTGGCGGTTATTTGACCTCTTTTCACGATTTCAGCGTGGTTTGAGTGTCCCGTTCCTTACGCGATTTCAGCATGTTTGGATTTTATCTCAAGTTGTGTTGTGTATGCACCTGGGCGGTTATTTTTGGACCTCTTCTCACGATTTCAGCGTGGTTAGAGTGTTCTTTTCCTCACACGATTTCAGCGTGTTTGGATTTTATCTCAGGTTGTGTTGTGTATGCACCTGGGCGGTTGTTTTTGGACCTCTTCTCACGATTTCAGCGTGGTTAGAGTGTTCTTTTCCTCACACGATTTCAGCGTATTTGGAATTTATCTCAGGTTGCGTTGTGTACGCACCTAGGTGGTTGTTTTCAGACCTCTTCTCACGATTTCAGCGTGGTTAGAGTGTTCTTTTCCTCACACGATTTCAGCGTGTTTGGAATTTATCCCAGGTTGCGTTAGCAAGACGCTATTGTTTTGGACCTCCTCTCACGATTATCAGCGTGTTTTGAGTGTCCCCTTCCTCACACAATTTTCAACGTGTCTGGAATTTATCTTAGGTTGTGTGGAACGCGCCTGATTGGTTTTCTTTGTTCTCTCTCCTCTCACGAGTCCGGTCTTGATTGGAGTATGTCACCATTTGCATCTATTATACTCTCTGTTGCATCGCATCTATTATCTATTGCATCACATCTATCACATCCATTGCATCATATCTATTTTATTGCACGGTCTAGGAGACCTTAAATCCTCTAAAGGTGCAATTCCTTTGGTGTTTGTCATGCCGAACAACTTCGATTGATGCGGTATAGCCACCGCTTGTGTTAGCGGTGAGTCCTAGGAGACCAAGCGAGGCGGTGGAAACTAGAGTTTGAATGGCTTATGCCTAGAAGCATAAAGGTTCGGGATTTCCGAGACTAAAGTCTGGTTTAAATACCCAGGGGTATATCCTCGGCTTGAAATCTGTATGACAGCCCCAAAGATTGAGATAGCATGTGTATGCGCCTCAATTCTAGATACTGAATCAACCTAGTCTGTCACCCTGTTGGAGAATAGGGAAAGCTGCGACCATAGTCAGGGAGAAAAGTAGTACCTGTGGTTCAACCAAGAAGAAGCGGAAGATCCCCAGCAGCATGAGGTAAGTCATTGCCAATTGCCCCTGTAAGGTACCTTAACTCTTAGCTATTACATTGCATTTTAGCCACTACATTACAGTGCATTGCATGAATCCTCAATCTTCAAACCGGCTTCGCGTAGCGTATAAGTCCAATCTTCAAACCGGCTTCGCGTAGCGTATAAGTCCAATCTTCAAACCGGCTTCGCGTAGCGTATAAGTCCAATTTTCAAACCGGCTTCACGTAGCGTATAAGTCCAATCTTCAATCCGGCTTCGCGTAGCGTATAAGTCCAATTTTCAAACCAGCTTTGCGTAGCGTATAAGGCCAATTTTCAAACCGGCTTCGCATAGCGTGTAAGTCCAATTTTCAAACCGGCTTCGCATAGCGTGTAAGTCCAATTTTCAAACCGACTTCGCGTAGCGTGTAAGTCCAATTTTCAAACCGGCTTCGCGTAGCCTATAAGTCCAAATTTCAAACCGGCTTCGCGTAGCGTATAAGTCCAATTTTCAAACCGGCTTCATGTAGCGTGTAAATCCAATTTTCAAACCGGCTTCGCGTAGCGTATAAGTCCAATTTTGAAAATCTTTCTGCATATCATTTCGCATCCTGTCCCTGAACTACGCTGGTTTGATTCCTTGCAAAAGGATACGTAGGCAGCCTGCGGGCACAACCATTTATTTGTCTATATTTTGTTTGTTTGTCCAAGTTTTCGGCCTTGTCAAAAATAGGTCGTCTCTGGGCTTTGACATTCACTCCCGTCACTTCTTGACTTCCGAGTTCTGTCAAAGAAAGGCAACTGTATACACCCTATTTTTGACCGTCCATAAGACTTGGACGGGATTGATGGTTTACATGGTAGAGAAAGTTGTGTGCAGGGGAAATGTGCAATTTCTTCGGCAAAGAGAGAGTCAAATCTCAACTTCATACCTGATACGGACCAAAAATCTTGATCAAGAGATTTAAGACTTACAAACCTCTCTTTCAAAACATTTTGAAAATAAAGTTTCTGCGATGTTCCAATGCTCTCATTTTGTTAAACGTCGCGCTTTTCGGTAAACCAAGCAAGGACAAAGTGGAAACGAATGAAAGAGAGATGAAATCTTTCAAAAATCTTTCAAAACACCTTACTTAGGGGTTTGGAGTTGAAGAAAAGAGGAGAAGAGGGGAGAAATCCAGTTTGGGGAGAAAATGGGCATAAACCGTTAAGAAAAGTCGAACAGCCCTCGCCGAATTGGGCCTATTCGTTCGCATACTTGGAATCAAGCTACGAGGGCACCACCGTTGGAAAGCTTACTCCCAGGGCTTCATTTTTCACTCAAGAATCTCCTAAATTCAATTCCAGACAGAGGAAATATCGTTGATTGAAGTAAGGCATCACTCCGGTTGAACTGAAATCTGCGCGGCTTCACGGAAATGGGCGTAATTTTCTCCACAGGAGGAATTTTGATGCAAGGTTTGTGCCATTGGAAATATAACTTCCGGGGCTTCAATTTGGACACTTGAATGGCCACCATTGGACCTCCCAATCACCCACCGGCCACTTTTCTTCCCGGAAGGCCATTTTTCTTGTCCTGAAAGTAGCTGGCCGGCCACCTATTTGGTGAAATGAATTTTTTGCCCCTTTAAACTAGCCGGCCATGCCCCCCTCCCCAAGTGTGTCCTAGAAGTGAATTTTGTTTTCCACTACACTCATGTCCGAGGGTTTGGCCATTTTGGAGGGAAACTTGGTGTGTTTTCCCCCCATTTTTCCCCCGCTTTTTTCACCTATTTTGCCTATATAACAGCAGCCCTAGGTCTGGTTTTAGGGTTACAAAAAATTGCTTGAAGCCTTGTATACACATCTCCCTCCATCTCTCTCTTTCAAGCTCAAGCATCCAAGTCCTACACCTCATTTCTTCATCATCACCAAGCACCACCACCACTACTCCATTTCCAGAAACTTGGGAAGCTTTCCAGCAGCAAGGAGGTAGCATTTCTCAAGCCAAGAAGCATCCAAGGATTGGTCTTCAAGGGTAAGCATCATTTCCCCTCTTTTCGACTCATTTTGGTATCATTTTTTAGACCTATTTTCTTGCTGTTTTGAGCTCCGACCAAAACTGAAAAGGTCATTTTTTTGAGCTCATTTTCTTGTTTCATTAAGGGCTCAACACTGTTTGAGCCCTCCTTGTTGCACTTGCTTCAATACCCTCTTGAATGCCATTTTCTTGCATGATTTTTTTAGCTTGTGTGTGATCTGTTTTGGGGCCTGATGTAAACTTTAAATAGGCCTATTTTGAGCCCCTCTTCAATATTTAAGAAGGGCTCAACACTGTTGGGAGCCTCCATGTTGCACTTACCATTATACCCCTCTTTGGCCCCCATTTTTGCATGCTTTGTTAGCTCATTTTAGCTTCTGTTTTCGGCCATGATCAGAACTGAAAGTGGCCATTTTTTGACCCCCTTGTCATGTTTCATTAAGGGTTTTTGGCTATTTGATGAATTTTTTGTGCACTTCATGTTATACCCTCTTATGGCCTTAATCTTGCATTGCATTTTGAGCATGTTTTCATACTGATTTAGAGGCTGTCATAAACTGTAAATGTTCATATTTTTGGTCCCTCTTCAGTGTTGTAGAAGGGTATTTTTATGTTTGGGCATTGCATGTACCACTTGCTTCATTGCCTCCCTTGCGGAGCCATTTTTGTATGCCATTTTAGCCCTACTTGTGATTGCTGTTTGCCCATGTTTTTTACTGTAAAGATGCTTATTTTGGGGCTTCCTTGCTTCTGCTTTTTCACTCCATGTCCAGATTATGCATGTTTAGTATAGCTGTAGGCCATTTCATGTACCTAGTTTTGCATTTCGGGAGAGATTCCGTGCATCGGGTGTCATTTCGCCTCGTTTCAGGGCTGGTTTGCCCCTCGTTTTGCCACTTATTTTTGCATGTTAGCATACCATATTCTATGTCTTTGCCATGTCTCATTAGAGTGGCATTTCGGTGCTTGAGGGTCCGTTCTCGGTTTGCGTGCACACGTGCACGCATTTCGAGGTGTCTTGTTTTCATCTGATGGCCTCCTGTGTGAGTGTGGCTGAGTCTCTCTCATGTTGGTGTAAGCCAATTATTGCGTTGCGTATGCCATTTCATCCCTAGCATTGTGTATACCCGATTGTGCATTACCTCGTATAGCGTGTATGTCATTCCATGACATTGTGTATGTTAGGATTGTATCTTAGTCGCATTTCATGCATGTCATGCATATCGCATTGTGTTCAGGATAGGAGTTAGCGGCGGGAAGCGAGGTATGTTACGCACCAGTGGCCGGGCGTGTCTCAATTCGAGTCACCGACACTCCGGATTATCCATGATGGAGTTAGGTTTTGTTATAGTATTCATATGCATTCATTCTATATTGAGTTGTGCAATTCAGCTCCTCGGCCATCATGCATCGAGATGCGTGATTGGTGGCACGAGGATCGAAGCATGCTTATATCTGTGAAAATACATTGCTATGCCCCTTTCCTGCTCTCTGTTGCAGCATATCAAGAATCAGCAGTCTTCTGAGGCTTGGCGCGCTTTTCAAGAAACATTGCAAAACAGAGGCTAATCGGGGCATCGCCGTGGATTTCAGCATAAGCGACCAAACATGCATCATTCCATCATCCGAGCGAGAATCAAAAGCGGCCACGGCTTGCATGCCAGTTTTATTTTTCTTAGTTAATTTGTTAAGTAATTAGGGATTTGTATATTATTTGGACTGTATATTTTGGACTGTACTATTCTTTTATTCGAGACTGTATATTTATTTGGACCCTCTGCACGAGGGCAAAATTGTAATAAGTGTGGGTGAGTGTAATGTATGTCTTCCAACCCCACGTCTTTCTTCCCTTTTATTTACCTGCTTATGATGGTTAGACATAGGGCATATTTCAATTAGCATACAGTATGACAGCATGTTTGCATCATTCATCTGTTTTGCACGCACCGGGCTCGGCGCATCATACAAACTGCATTTGTATTTCAATTCCAAATTGAATACGTGTTAGTTGTAGCATTTCATATGCCATGTTTAGAATAGCTGAGCCTGCTATAGTTGCATCTTTGCATGTGTTGCATTAGGCATTTCTGTATATTTAGGATCATGCATGATTTCTAATGAGCTTCTGTTTTGGCTTGGAGTACTCGGTGAGTTTTTATGCTTTGGCATCCTTGCATGCGTGTGAGTGACTACCATGAATAGCATGCTTACCATGAGGCTATGTGCTTATGTGATATAACTGCCTTGAATGCCTGTGGATGGAGGTTGAGTTACTTGAAGTGGAACAAATCATTGACTGTTTGTTTTAAGCCCACTAGATAGTGGCAGAATCATGTTTTCTAAGCCCACCCGAGGGTGGCAAATCCACGTCTTAGCCTACCTGCAGGTAGCACCATCAAACCATTTTCAAACAAACAAACATGAAATGTTTTGTTCCAATTCAGGCGACTCAGTCTATACTTGTATGCTGTGCGCAACACATAGTAACTTAGGCTAATAACCGGAATAAGAGCATACAATGTTTTCAAAAATAGATATCATGGTTAGTAGAGGCCGGTCTTTGACCGGGCGAGCAGGGGTGCTCACGAAGTGACCTTCCCCAATGGTCAAAAAGGGTGCCCCGGTAAAACCGGGGTTTGTGTTCCCATGCTGTCAGAGCCCAGAGCGGATCAGCCTTACAAACATGACTTGACAAGACAAGCCTCCCGACCGTCGTTCGAATGGCATATGGCAAACACACGTGTCCTAGGCGCACCAATGCAAATGCAATGCAAAGAAACACACAAATGTAGTAAAAACAGATATCACGAAGTTCGAGTCAAGTTCTCTAAATCGGTGAGTCGCCAGAAATCAGACGTCCCCAAACATCCCGGGAAGGAGTGCGAGTCCCCTGCTCGTTCGATATTGGGTCACTACAGTTGAAGGACTCAAATGTCACGGTTCTCAATCTTGAACCGAAGAGTCCAAATCCGCAAATCGTCGTTTGAAAACAGATTTTTGAAAGAAGTGCCAAACATGGACTGCTTCGCCAGATACAGAGTCGCCACCTAAATGTTTTTAAATAGGAAATTTAGGAAACCCTGACTCGGTGCCAAAGGCCACGTGTCCGTCATCACCAAAGTTGCCTCGGCTCGGGAACTTGGGTACGATTGGGGAAGGTCACTTCGTGAGCACCCCCGCTCGCCCGGTCAAAGACCGGCCTCTACTAATCATGATATCTGTTTTTGAAAACATTGTATGTTCTTATTCCGGTTATTAGCCTAGGTTACTATGTGATGCGCACAGCATACAAGTATAGACTGAGCCGCCTAAATTGGAACAAAACATTTCATGTTTGTTTTTGAAAATGGTTTGCTACCCGTAGGTAGGCTTAAAAATGCAGATTTTGCTACCCTCAGGTGGGCTTAGAAGAACAGTGGTTTTGCCACTATCTAGTGGGCTTAAAACAAACATTTGATGAATTATCCCAACTCAAGTAACTCAACCTCCACCCACAGGCATTCAAGGCAATTATATCACATAAGCAGATAGCCTCATGGTAAGCATGCTATTCATGGCAACACTCACACGCATGCAAGGATGCTAAAGCATAAAACTCACCGAGTACTCCAAGCCAAAACAGAAAACCGATTAGAAATCATACATGATCCTAAGTATACTGTAATGCCTAATGCAACACATGCAAAGATGCAAACTATAGCAGGCTCGGCTATTCTAAACATGGCATATGGAATGCTACAGCTATCAAGTATTCAATTTGGAATTGAAATACAAATGCAGTTTGTATGATGCGCCGAGCCCGGTGCATGCAAAACAGATGAATAATGCAAACATGCTGTCATATTGTATGCTAATTGAAATATGCCCTCTATCTAACCATCGTAAGCAGGTAAATAAAAGGGAAGAAAGACGTGGGATTGGAATACATACATCACACTCACCCACACTTATTACAATTATGCCCTCGCACAGAGGGTCCGAATAAATAATACAGTCCGAAATGAAAGAATAATACAGTCTGAATAAATATACAGATTCCTAATTAATTAACAAATTAACTAAGAAAATCAGAACGGCATGCAAGCCGGGGCCTCGATTCGATGAATGATATATCTTTGGTCGCTTCTTGCGGAAATCCACTGGGATGCCCCAATTAGCCTCTGTTTGCAATGTTTCTCGAAATGCGTGCCAGACTCCAAAAAGTTACTGATTCTTCATTTTTGCTGCAACAGAGAGCAGGAAAGGGGCATAGTAATGTATTTCACAAATATATGCATGCCTCGATCCTCGTGCCACCAATCACGCGTCTCGATGCATGATGGCCGAGGAGTCGGATTGTACAACTCAATATAGGATGAATGCAGATGAATGCCACAACAAAACCTAACTCCATCATGGGTAATCCGGAGTGTCGGTGACTTGGGAATTGAGACCCGTTCCGTCACTCGAAGTACGGAACGTGCCTCGTTTCCCATGCCCGGGCTAATTCCTATCCCGAACACAATGCAATATGCATGATATGCACGAAATGTAACTAAGATGCAATCCTAGCATGCACAATGCTATGAAAATGAGATGCCTCGAAATGCGTGCACACGGGCACGCAAACTGAGGAAATGATCCTAAGGCATGAAATGGCACACGCAATGCAAATTGGACTTACACTAACACGAGTGGACCTCAGCCACACTCACATAAGAGACCGTCGGATAAAAAGAAAATGCCTCAAAATGCGCGCACACAGGCACGCAAACCGAGGCAATGACATAAAGGCATGAAACGGCCTGAAATATGATATACAATGAGACTAAAATGAGATGTCTCGAAATGCGTGCCCACGGACACGCAAACCAAGAAAATGACATACGGAATGCAACAGGACTAAAATGAGATATGCAATGCAATATGGGCTTACACCAACATGAGGGAGCCTCAGCCACACTCACATAAGAGGCCGATGGAAGAAAATGAGATGTCTCGAAATGCGTGCACACGGGTACGCAAACCGAGGCAATGGTACTAAAACATGAAATGGCACTCCAAATGCAAATTGGACTTATACTAACACGAGTGAGCCTCATCCATACTCACATAAGAGGCCGATGGATGAAAATGAAGTGCCTCGAAATGCGTGCACACGGGCACGCAAACCGAGACAATGGCATTAAGGCATGAAATGACATAGAAAATGATATGCAAACATGCCAATGGAATTTCAGCACTGAAATATGGGGGAAAACAGTCCCAAAAGATGGCGAAATGACACCAAATGCAAGGAATGGTCCCGAAATGCGAATTTAGGCACCCGAAATGGCCTATAGCTATGCAATGCATGCACAATATGGACATGGAATGAAAATACAGTAGCAAGGCAGCCCCAAAAAAAGCATTTTCCAGTTTAAAACATGGCCAAAAAGCAAGCATAGATAGGGCAACAATGGCATACAAAAATGGCTCCACAAGGGAGGCTATGAAGCAAGTGATACATGCAATGCCCAAACAGAAAAATACCCTTCTACAAAACTGAAGAGGGACTAAAAATATGAACATTTACAGTATATTACATCCCCCAAATCAGTATGAAAACATGCTAAAAATTCCATGCAAGAACTAGGATACATAAGGCTATAACATGAGGTACCCCAAACATTCATCAAACCAGCAAAGACCCTTAATGAAATATGTCAAGAAGATCAAGATATGACTTTTTCCAGCACTGATGATGGCCGAAAACAGAAGCTAGATAGGCTTAAAAAAGCATGCAAAAATGGGGGTCAAAGAGGGGTATAATGGAAAGTATAACATGGAGACCCCCAAAAAGGTTGATCCCTTCTACAATGTTGTAGAGGGACACAAAATAAGCTTACTCACAGTTCATGACATGCTCCAAAAAAAACTACATGTAGGCCAAACAAATCATGCAAATTTACGGTAAATAGGAGAGATTATGAAGTAAGTGCAAGATAGGGGGCCCAAACAGGGTTGAGCCCTTCTTCAATGTTGAAGAGGGGCTCAAAATAGGCCCTATTACAGTTTACATTATGCTCAGAAACAGATCACACATAGGCCAAATACTCAATGAAAAATAATGGCATATGAGAGGATATTGAAACAAGTGCAAGATGGAGGGATCAAACAGGGTTGAGCCCTTGAACAAACATGAATAATGGCTCAAAAAAGGCCTAGTTTCAGTTAGGGTCGGAGCCCAAAACAGTGAGCGAGTAGGCTTGAGAAATGAAGTAAGAAAGTGCTACAAAAGAGGGAAATGGAGACTTACCCTTGAAGACCTCTTCTTTTCTACCTCTTGGCTTGAGAAATGTTGCTTCTAAGCCTCTGAGAACCTCTCCTTGCTGCTGGAAATGGAGTGGTGGTGGTGGTGCTTGATGATGATGAAGAAATGGCACCAAACTTGAGAAGAATCAAAGAGATGGAGAGAGATATGTATCTAAGCTCTTAAGAGAGTTTTTCTAACCCTAGCCTAAGAGTTGGAAGGCTCCTTATAAGGACCAAAAGAGGAGGGCAAAGGTGGAGGGAAATGCACCCAAGTGTTCCTCCAAAATATCCCCTGATCTGAGATCTTTTCTGGGAAACAATTTATCTGTTGTAAAGTGTGGATCGAGAGGGTCATGGCGGCCTCACTTTTTCTTGCGGTGTGGCCGGCCACCCCCTATGGCCGGCCGGCTAGGGGTCAAAAAGGTCACTGTGAATTTTTGGCCGGCCACCTGAAAAAGGTGTCCTCCCATGTGTGTACAACAAGGCCCTGTGGTTGGAATTTGGCAACTCTGAAACAGGAGAAAGAATAGGCCACTTTTAGAAGGGGTTCAAAAGGGTCAATGTGAATTACTGGCCGGCCATGTGTTTTTAGGGTCCTCCCATGTGTGTACAACACAAATATGTGGTTTTGGTTTGAAGAAAATGGCCTAGGGTGTTCAACATTAGCCCGGAAGTGAGAAAAACGAGCGCCGGGGGGCGTCGGAGGAGCATAACTGGTTGCTGAGACAATTGCTGGCCTCCCACCCTCCAGTGATCTTCCTGGTGATAAAACAGAGGTACCTGCCAAAAATGAACAAAAACTGATGCAAAACGAATGCTCGGGGGCCAAAACACGCAAACCTAGGCTAATAACTGAAATAAGAATGCATAATGTTTTCAAAACTAGATATCATAGTTAGTAGAGGCCGATCTTTGATCGGGCGAGCGGAGGTGCTCACGAAGTGACCTTCCCCAATCGTACCCAAGTTCCCAAGCCGAGGCAACTTTAGTGATGACGGACATGTGACCTTAGGCAACGAGTCAGGGTTTCCTAAATTTCCCAAAAATAAAATATTTAGGTGGCGACTCTGTATCTGGCAAAACAGTCCATGTTTGGTACTTCTTTCAAAAATTTGTTTTCTCAAAACAATTTGCCGGATTTGGACTCTTTGGTTCAGATTGAGAACCGTGACAATTAGAGTCCTGAACTGTAGTGAGCCCAAAATGAATAGAACGGGACTCATCCCTCTCGGGGCATTCGGGAACGTCTACAACTGCCACCGCTTTATCCATTTTCCCCATCCATTGTTACTCCTTCCCTTCCCTAGTCTATAACCACCACCGCCATCCAACATCACCAACAAAAAGTGGTTAAATTGTCAAAATTATTCCTATTTTGTTAGTTATAAATGACAAATGGTTAGAATCTATGAAGCATGGGTGTAGGGATAGATATTGGTACGTGTACGTTATGGGTACACCAATATGGCACAATCTTAAAATACAACTAGGATATGTCAATAAATTTTTAATTTTTTAAAAGTTTTTTATAATGCTTTATGAAAATCTTTCAATTCAAGCACTTGCAAATCTTTCACTTCAAGTATATAACATATAGAATAACCTATGTTGCACGTACATGGACACGTGACACGACACAGATACGCTGACACGTTAATTTTTAAAAAATGCTAGACACAACATGCTAAGGACACGTTAAAAATATATTTATTTATTTATTTATATATATTCGTCACATATATAAATATCTTATTTAAAGTTATAAAAAAAATAATTTAACACTAATTAAAAATTAAACATTCAGTTGCAAACATCCAAAAATGAACATTTAGCAAAAATATAACACTACAAGAATTTTCACTTTTGACGACTAAATTTTTAATCGCCAAAAGTTAATTTTAGTTGCCGAAGGGTTTCAACAACTAAATTATTTGGTCGCAGAAGTAGTCATGCACTACTAAAAATCGGACTTTTTGCGACGGTGTCGAACGTCGCAAAAGGTCCATATATCGTCGCAAAAGACTTTTTGCGACGGAACAGCAACGGAAAACGGGGAGTGGCGGAAAGGGGCGTGACAAAATTAGCGACGGCTAATCAATAGTTTTTGCGACGGTTTCGCCTGACACAAAAAAAGGGAAAAAACGGTATTTTTAGTGACGGTGTTGATTGCCGTCGCAAAAAACCTTTTTTAGCGACGGTATTTGCTATCACAAGAAGTATTATTTGCGACGGTCTAAAACGTCGCCACAAAAGTAGTATTAAGTTAATACCGTATTAGCAACAGTTTAAACCGTCGCAAAAGATTTATTTGCGACAGCTGAAACCATCGCAAAAGATTAGAACTAATATGCATATGCGACAAGTTAACCCGTCGCTAATAAAATATAAGGAAATGAGAATTACATTAGCGACATTTTATTATTGTCGCAATAAAATTATTTTTTTATAAAATCATATTTTATTAAATATTCCCTATACAAATTATTAATATTTTCTAAAATACATTCACATCTACATTTTCTAAAATACATTCACATCCACATCCACAGCCACAGCCACATTCACATCCAAATTCACGTTCAAAAAATCATATACCAAGAATAATATATGTACCTTATAACAATTGTCAACCAAATATTCTTTACAAAAATATATAAAATAACCTCTAAAAATACTAATAATTTTTGATATTTAAGAACTCAAATTTTTAGTATCAAAAATAGAAATAAAAAAATAAAAGCAGATATAGTGTAGCTTGTTTTGATATCAATAGAAAGCTCCCATATCGATATTCGAAGATATCATGTACTCAAAAGGTTTGCATCTGCAAAAAGAAACAAAAAAGAAAAAAAATCATCATTTACAACATAATTATTTTCAAGCTTACAAAAAATGTAAAAAATTTGATATTTTTTTCAAAAAATAAATAAATAAATAAGATTGTAAACTCTAATATCGATATGCGAAGATATCATCACGTACTCAAAAAAGTTGCACCTGCAAAAAAAAAAAAAAACCAAAAACAGGCAATGATTGTACACATTGAGCTATAATCTAACAATAATCGAATAAACACAAAAAGAGTTTGTAAAGAAGAAGTTTTCATCGAGTTCCGTCTTCTCCTACAAGTCGTGTGTGCCAAGTATATTGTGCGTGTCAAGTTTCGTTGACATCCGAACCCGTTTGAACATTTTAGTGTGTCAACCCATTTGAAAAAGAGTTGTTAAGTAACAAGTTTTCATCAACAGAAATTAGGCTCTAGATTGAAAATCGGGAATCGGTTTCGAGTTCCGTCTTATCCTACAAGTCATGTGTGCCTAGTATGTTGTGCGTGTCAAGTTTCGTTGACACCCGAACCCGTTTGAGCATTTTAATAAAAAAAATATTTGTCCTATTTTGATTACCAAACAATGGTGAATGTATCTAAAGGAATAACCTTATTGTGAAAAGAGTTTCAGAGAGAGAGAGAAAGAGAGAGAGAGAGAAGATGATGTTTGCAGAGGACAATAATTCAGAAATGAAAAAACAAGTTGTATGGCTGAATCAAGCGAAAATGAGTCCCCATGGAAGCAAGAACAAGCTACTGCACCGATGTCAAAACAGTCCATCACAGTAGGCCAGCAAGATAGTGCAGCAGCAAGCACGGATACTTCAGTCTACAGACCCACAACTTCTCGCTCACTGTTCCTTAAAAAGCTCACGACCAATAATCAATCTTCTGATTTCACTAGTCCCAGCCCCAATCTCATATAACTTGGCATCCCGTAAAAGGCGCCCAGTTGGGTACTCATTAACATATCCGTTACCACCCAAACATTGGATAACCTACGACATTGGATTCAAAGCCATTTTGATAGAGATAAATTTCACAAATTTACATTTTCATTTTGTTTCACAGTAGTTTTTGACACATAGAAACTCTACACTTGTTCTTACAATAACAGTCCCAAATCCCCAAGATCAAAGCTTCATTCGTAGATAAAAGAAAAACTAATACAGTTTCAAATGACATTCCAAATAAAGAAAAATGCAAAACAAAGAAAAAGCTAATACTAGCAAGAAGGACAAAGAAGAGCTAAACACACGACACGTAAAAAAACCAAATCTGGCAATAATAAAAATATTGTTCAGATAGCTAACTTAACTGTTGTTCAAATTTTGTTCAAAATTACAATAATTATTGTTCTTTTAATGTTTTGGAATAAATAAATAAATAACAAAAATAAATAAATAAGAGCCTTGCCTAGACAAAGGTAAGTATCAGGATATGCAAAGAGACAGTTAAGTAGAAAGATGAATAGAAGTAGGGCTTCACCTGAAGAGCAACTTGGGTGGCTCTTTCAGCTGCACAAAGTATAACTCCAGTATAATCCTGAAAGTTAGCATTCATCCACAAGTTGTTATAAAACTAGCGAGCGATGAATCGGTCAAAGTGATTGTGCATTGCAGTCTCAGAATAGCCAAATAGTAATAACAAGAGGTGTTTAAAAAACAAAAACAGAAAAAGGGGAAAGAAAGTACTTTGGATGAGATATTCACCAGTGTCATGGAACCTACCTTCACTCCCTAATGTTAATTTTAATCCAGTAAGATGATCATAAACCCACACACTAGCAATTGTGTGCAATTCATCACAATGGCTTCCGAAAATCCAAATGAATGACAGAAAATAGTCGGTAATGTAAGCAGAAAGAAGAAGAAGTGAAGCAGAAAGAAAAAGAAAAGATCAGAAGAGAAAGAGAAAGGATGAAAACTATATTGAAATATACAGTTAAATCATTGAATAAATAATATAACTAGATCCTGAAGATCTATACAAAAAAGGTTCCTAAAGAACTCAATTCTCTCTGTATCTTGTATTAAATTTATTCTTTTATTTGCTTTACAATTTATTATTTTATATGTTTTTACATTTTCTTCATTTTATAACAATTATGGATTTTTCAATTATTTTTTCTCCTTTTTCCCACCATTTGTCCATTGAGAAAAGGTTTTGAAACAAATAACACAGGTTAAAGTAAGAGTTTTTAGCTGAGTTGAAAAAAAAGAAACGAAAAAAAGAGTGAGTTCTTAGCTGGATGACCCAAATCCACACTTCTTGTTGGGTTTGAGCTGCAGAGCCAAAGATTAGTAGATAATTAAAGCTTTGTAGGGAGACTTGCACATTGTGCATACATCAATTGTTCAGCTCTTCTTAAATAGAGACTACTCAAAAGAGTGAAAATCATATGTCCTAACAAATTGAGATGCAATGAACATTGATGATACATCTACACAAATAATATTCCTAACAATGAGGGAGCTATTGCTGTTCTTACTTGAGGAATGTATCAAACCAGTCACTGGCTTCTTTCACCATCAATGGCGTCATTTCATGTCCAATTCCAGGTTGTGCTATCACCTAGAAATCAATTCAAAGAAATGAACTGTTAGAACCAAAAAATATCATATGGTTGGAAGTTCAAAGTACAGAAACAGTTTTAGCTATGCCCCTCTCTCCGTCTCTCTTGACATTTGTGACCATTGTCAATTGATCAGATGACATAGTCTCATACAATACCTTGAAATTATCTAGACAATGGGCATCTTCATAAGCCTTGCATGCTCTTGATTTGGGAATTTCCAGACCTTCAATTGGGCATCGAGGATCTTTTTCACCTGTATGTTAAAAAAATATGTTACATTCCAAGTATCTTCTTTGCTTCTAAGAAAGAGAACCTAGTTCATTGATAACTGCAGCGCCATTAGCAGCTCTTCTATGTACACAAAATTTAATCACTGAACACCCACACATTTAATGGGTCCTCTTATCTCATGCGAGTGAGAGGGTTGTGTCCAGTTCTGCAATCGGATTATGTGCACTTAGCAAATTTTTACACCGAAAATGGTCATACCATTTAAGATCAGCAGAGGCTGTGGTGCAATAGTTGGAATTGAATAAGGTGAATCAAACTTGGAGGCTAAGCCAGGAGCAATTCTGATCCAAACCTGATGGGAAAAAGAAATCATATTATATGTGATCTAACTCCAAAAGAGTAGAAAGCTCAACATGCAAGCTGCTTATTGGAGGATAAAAATGCCTTCTGCAGCTAGAAAAGTATAACTGGCACAAAAAACGGGGATTGATGACTTTTCAAGATCCAGAGAAAAGAGTCGTTCCCCTGGGTGAAAAAAGCATTAGATGATTCAATTTTCTGAAACCAACACTTTTGATATATGTACAATAGGTGATAAAGCTAAAATCTCCACGTAGCTTAGTTGTGATCACATGGTAACATTGCAGCTTATTTAGATGTATAGAATTGAACTGTAATGCTGTGTTTGGTTAGAGAATTTGGAAAGCGATTTGGAAAGGAAAAGAGAAAATGTGTGCGAAACTAGGTGAAATGTAAATATATTTTATTCACATTTTACCTACCTTTTCCCTTTCCCTTTCCCTTTGCCTTTCCCTTTCCAAATCCATTACCAAATCCCCCAACCAAATACATCGTAACTGACCTGCTCCACCACTTCCTTATCAATAGCACTCTTCCCTAGATGAATCCATGCTTCTGAAACCAAAAACTAGTATCAAAAAAACAATAGATGCATTCAATTCAAGAAATATGCTTCAAGAAGCTCAGTACTTTGAATGACACATGTCCCATAAAGAGTTAGTTATGCAAACATTTACAAAAGGTCCTTACAGTTTAACCATTGATTACTCTTTTTCTTATGGATGGTTACAACTACATGCTGGAATTTACTTTCAAGTGCTCAAATATCAACAACATCAAAGTATTTTGAATATAAGAAGCCTCCACAAAAATGAATTTTGTAGTAGAAGTTGCTGATTCCAGAGCAAACCCGTAGAAGTGAATTACAAACTAAGTCATAGTTAATTTCCTTTACTTTCTGATGTTTGAAATTAATTAATTTCATCTTTCTGTGCCTCACCTTCGAAAACAGCCTTGATACTGTCAACCCGACCGTGCCACTTGTCATGGTCTATAGCCCATTGAAAGCCCTAAGACCATATTGCATAAATAGTCAACTCTTCCATACCGTTGTCCAATACAAAGATTTAAGAAATCCTCACTTATCATATAAAACTTTGGATGTGATAAACCTGAACCCTAATTATTGGTACAGCTACAGCATAGCGGGTGCCAACAGCAGTAGCAAACCACGCATGTATTCCTGCATTTAAGAATTACTCTATGCATGTTATAGCAACAATGAAATTTATGTTTGGGTTTTTTTAATTTTGTTCTTCCAAGTTCCAACCTCCAAGCGATTCACTGGTGATTCCTATCTTAGAAGGGTCTATATCCTCCCTCTGTGTAAGATAATCAGCCAGTTTTATCAAGTCCCAGACTTGCAGAAGGCAAAGTTTTTAGTTGAGTTTCTTTATTCATTAATTACATTGGATTCTGAAATATTTGATATATACTGTTACAGACTTGTCAAACTATATGTTCCAAAACAGAATGAATGAAGAAATTACCGTATCAAATATGAATGGCATTGTATCACCTTGTTTCCATGATGAAACAAGAGCCTACATGATAGCAGTAAAACCATATGAGGGACAACAATGTTTTTCGCAACCTGGGTTATGAACTCATTCTCAGATTTGAAACATGAGAGAATCCATAGAGTCGTATCTCACTGCAGCAACACAAAATTCTCTCATTTTGGAATATTACTTGTTCAGATTTAGTTTTTGATCATGCCTGACACCAAACTATTTACCTGAATAAGGTGGTAGGTCATATAGTAAGAGAATACAAACAATTTTTTCTTTTGTTTATTTATTTATTTGTTTTGACCAGGCCCATATTGCAAAGTTAGATCAAAACATCAATATTCAATACACACATCTCGATAGGTGGTCATACTGCTGGCACGTTCTCCATGGTAACGAGAATCAATAGCAATAGCTATATATCCACGTTAAGCATATGCCTGAAACAAATGGAAAATAATATGATGATTTCCTGTGTTAACAAAGCAAATCTGATGAAAACTGCAGGTCTGAGAAAACCTCAAAATAGGTACCTCAAGCAATGGTCGTAACCACTCTTTGCACTAATGTGTGCCATGCAAAAATACAACAGCTGGCTTCCTTTGATGATTGCATTCATTAATGCTCAAAATCAGCACAGGTAAGCGCCCTTGCTCTCCTGCCTACTTATGACCATGAGTACAGTTAATACATTTCATGCCCACAGTCAGAAAATATGGAGGTATAAAGGAATAGTGCATTCATTAAAGCCCATCAGGTGCATAGCTACCATAGAAACTTCCACGTCATAATTCAGAATCACATATTAGTTTTTGTAGGTTGAATTACAAGTTCTACGATCTACTCGGTTTCAGAAATTGGAAGCCTTGCAAAGTACTTTTGGCCAGCCCAAAATTGCAATAGTTTCACTTTTTACCCGACACAGTTGTGTGTACACTAATCTTTTAAGAGAATTTGTTTTTTGGGTGATTAAAAACATATTTCATGGGAGAGTTGAGAGGCAAAACATGGTTTCAAGTAATCACAATTCACCATTGATGGTGGATTCTAACCTCCCTCTATTCCATGGACAGACAAGTTGTTGAACACCGTAATGTTCTCGTGTTCATGTGAGTGTCATAGAGATTTTGCCTTTACTACAATAATAATTAAGCATGTGACTTCTTACAAACTAAATGGTTTTCATTGTCATTTACAAATAAGAAAAACAAAAATAAAAAAGAAAAGGATTTTCATGTGTGTGTGGAGTGGGTGATTGCTTAGATGGAATGCGTTGTTAGGTACCAAAAACTAAAGATAGATGCTTTAAAATCAAAGAATTGTACAAAGCTAAAACAAGGTATGCAAAAAGTAAGAGATACCCAAACGAGCTATTGTTCTTATTTTTAACCAATCATCAATAATCAGAGGGGAGATATAGATGTTGTCCATATATCACAGCAAATAAACAAAAGAATTATTCAGGGTGCTATGTGATCAGAATACTTGGGAAAAGACTCTGTGATTTGAGGCATTATATAATTGACTTCTTGTGGCTAGGTTGTAAGATCATGAAAACCTCCATCATTTTAACTGATAAAAGCTAATAAACCAGGGAGACAACAAACAAAAGTTTGAAAAGAGGCAGTAAAATTTTCATTGTATTTAAATCAAAAAAGCACCCTACTTATCCAAAATCTTTGAATTATTTGGAAAGAAGAATGTCATGGTAGATTCAATCCAATTATTTATCATGAAATAAAATTATGTTACCTGTCCCTTTTCAATATTTGAATGTTTCATCACAGTAATTAAAAAGAAAAAAAAAAGAGGCTAATTCAAGAAGCAAACATATATGACCAAGATTCAAAAATCCACAAACCTCAATGATCAAGTGCACATTTTCCTCTTTAAGTAAATCCTTAAGATTGGGAATGTCAGCCTTTGGACAAGACTCCATTGCCTGATAAAATGTCAGAGAGATAAACTAGAATGGAACAATGCAGAAATTCCAACAGATAAGATACAAATACTCAAGGAGATTTTAACCTCACTGAAGCTTGGCCGGGGAGTTTGTTGATACATGGGATCTACCACAGGTTTTCCAAGTTCTACAGACAGTGTAACTGCAAAATTCGAAGAAATTTGGTGGGAAGTAAAATTGAGAGAGAGATAAATAAATAGATATAAAATTATGCTTGCTTATAAATGGAGACTATATTTTACTCAAGAAGATACAAAAACTATGGAGTAAATAATTTTCCAAATTTTATTGAACAGTTAAAAATTCAAATGCAATAATCTTTTCCAGTATGATTAGAACTTAATGGGCTTCCGAACCACAAAAACTTGTAGTTGCAGCTCTTTTAAAAATTATCGTTATTTGTAATCAACGTTTTTAAAAGGCTTTACTGAGGCAAGGTCAAGGCAAAATGCCTCAAGGCCTTGATTTCCCAAAGGATTGCGCACACAATCTGAGACATGCACCTTAGGTACGTCTTGTACACCTTTTACGCAAAAGCATGTGAGGAGTATGCATATGAAAAGTTTGTCTTGTGTTCTTATTAAATTTAGTCTAGTAGATAGTTTAAGCATAAAGAAGCAAAAAATAAAAAAAAAACCCCCCTTTTACAACTATGTTCTGTAGGAAAAATTAAGTAAATGACCAATAAAGAAAAAACACAAAGTTAATGCTCAGTGAGAAACTCAATCACTAAAGCTAAGGATACTAATTTTACTTTCAAAAGAGCAAAGCTTCCTTCTCTGCAGTGAGCCTTGAGCAAAAAAGTATTTACACCTCTATAAATTTTGATGTATTTATTTATTGTTTTAAAATATATAAATTATTTACTAACTATAAAAATTCAGAATTTGAAATGCTTAAACCACAACGCCTTAAGGCCTACACCACGCCTTGTGAGGCGTAAAACACCTCACACTGCATATTTGCCTTTAAAAACTTTGTATGTAATTAGTGGGAAGTATTTACTTAGGTTAAAACAAACACAATCTAGAACCATATAAAATAAAAAAGAGACAGACCCCCCTCACCATTGTCCCAAGTCTCAAAATTTTGAAATCCAATGCCTTTGGTAGCTTCGGAAACAAAAAAACGTTAACATAATGTAATTTTGCAAAATACGAAAATGTAGTTCAATTGGAGTAAGATTATTGCTTGAAGGAGAACCTGAAAATACAAAAATGTAGTTCAATGAAAGTTGTAAACAAGAGGCATAGCAAATCATGAAAATATCAATTGCAAAAAAATATTTTTGTGACTATTAATAATCCTTCACATAGATATTTTGCAAAATTATAGGTATTGAGACCCAAAATAAAAGTTCATATGGTAATACTCACCAACATTTGACACAAGAGTTTGAGATCCAGATCTATTGGACTTTGCCATCCTAGGCGCTTTTTGTGCCTTTTCCTTTCGATCTGAGTGTTTGAAGAGGGCATAGCGACTTCCACATATCCAGTACTAGGGTTCCAATCACTAGACTTGGCTACCAAGTCTGCCTTTTCACTCTTCCTCTTTAATGGCTAAAAGACACACGTTTAGTTTTTACAATTTAATATCAGCAATATGTTTGCAAATTTAACAATACAATTATATGAAAAAATCAATTGACATTTGATCCAAGGATAATATTATCATAATGTTAATAAATATTGATTGGCTTTAAAACGTAAACAACACAATCATCATAATTTTAATAAGACATAATATTACCGAGGCTTGACCATGAAACACATAAAAGCCTAGCTTTCTTACTATTGTTTCAGTCAGAAAACTCCATTAAAACCAGCCCCAAAGCCTTGGTTTCATGGCTGGATATATTAAGCCCTAACTATAAAATCAGCATAACAGTGCAGAACCAGGAAACCCCACCAACATAACTAAGCTTTTGTCCAAAATCTGTTAAAACCAGCTGTGAATTTTAGAGATAATCTTAGTGATATTTCATAATTTCCTTAAAATAATTGTTATCTTTCAGTTGGTAGTAGTCTTCAATAGCTTAAAGCAACCTGCAGAAAACTTCAGAGTGGCACAAATATATCTTCCAATGGCATATTTGTCTTTCCAGCAAACCCATAAGAACTACAATCCTGAGGACCTTATCAGCAAATAAAGGAGCACTGTTTATAAAGAAAAAATTGTGAATCCTAAAAAACGAGTCATAAATATAAGTTGGAATAGCATTTAGATCACATAAATCAACAATGAAACATCAACAAAACGATTATTACATCAGACCCAGTAACAAATCCCAAAAATACTAAGCAAGCAAGCAAATTTTTCAATTCCACAAACCCACTTCAAAATCAGAACTCAAACACAGTCTCATGCACATATACATAAATCAAGGCTCCAACAATGAAGCATCGACAAAACAGTTATTACACCAAACCCAATAACGAATCCACAAAATACTAACTCTAATGACAAAACCAAGCAATAAAATTCATCAATTACACAAACCCACTTCAAAATCAGAACTGAAACACAGTCTCATGCATATATATACACGAAAAACTCACTGACATTTGACCACAATAGCCTCTGGTTCCTTCAACCTGAGGTCGAGAGCCGGTGAGGAAAACTGGTGGTAGTCCCCAAATGGCGGCTTCATGGAGGAGAATGGCGATTGGCGCTTCAAAGGCAGTTGATGTTGCTGTTGTGGCACGATCTGCTCCGTCGGATGATTAGCTTTCGAAATCGACATCGAAATTAAGTGAACTCAGAAAGCTAACAATCTATTGAAGGACAGAGAGATCGATCGAGCCCTCTTTTTTTAGGGGATTTAGGAGATTGGGAATTGAAGAATCTGAGAAATTGAAAAAGAAGGAAATGAATCAGAGGGTGAGATCTGGATTTGTGTCATCGAAAAGTTGTGTGCAAGAGTATAGAAAGCCAATATGCCAGTGATCTCAATGTCAAACCCCTTCGATTGCGTCTCCTCGATTTCGGAGAATGGTTGCTGGTTTGCAATGGTGATATCAATGACGGTGGTGGTCGTGTGCTCCTGTACCGACGACGATGGAGAGAGAGAGAGAGAGAGAGAGAGAGAGAGAGGAGAAGAGAAGAGGACGTTACAAAGAGATAGAGGCGTGATAGAGAGAAAGAATAAGGAGCCTTTTTTCTTTTTCTGGTCTATTAGCCACGACACAACAAAGGCCATGGCAAAAAATAATCTTTTTGCGACGGAGAGGAAAAGCCGTCTCAAAAAAATAGGCCTTTCACCACAGCTAACGGTTTGCCGTCGCAAAAATCATCCAACATATTCTTTTCTCTTTTTGAGACAGAAATTGCCGTCGCAAAAAGTGACCATTGGCGACGGGATATTAACCGTTGCAAAAGGTTACTTTTTGCGACAGAAAATATGCCGTCGCAAAAAGTTCCGTGGCTTATACCCCCTTTTCTAGTAGTGCTGGAAGAATTGTCGGTAAAGGTAATTAGCGACTAAAATTATTTTGGTCGCCATATGTATTCAATTTCTGACTAACTTTTTAATCGCCAAAAAGTTGGACATAAAATTAAATTAGTACATTTTCGGCAACCAAACTTTTAGTCGCCTAAAGTCCCACATTTTTAGCTACTAAAATTTTAGTCGGCAAAGAGATCTTGTTTGGCTACTAAATATTTGGTCACCTAAAGTCCCACATTTTTTGCTACTAAAGTTTTAGTCGGCAAAGAGTTCTTCTTTTGGCTACTAAATATTTGGTCGCCTAAAGTCCTACATTTTTTGCTACTAAAGTTTTAGTCAGCAAAAGTGTTTTTATTTTTTAGCTTTTATTTTTAGCTACGAAGTATTTTAGTCGCCAAATGTTTGATTTTCTTTTGACTACAAAACTTTTAGTTGCCAAATGTCTTTTTTTTTTCTTTTTTTGCTACAAAACTTTTAGTTGCTAAATGTCTGTTTTTGACAAAATTTATGAGAAGAATGATACGAGACATGAGCAAATAATTGACCAAACTGATAAGAATACATATTAATTATATTTAAACTGATGAGAATAAATACACAGATAATCTCAATCTCAAAACACAAAATTTAAATTGATGAGAATACACAGAGAACATATAAACAGAGAATACATAAAACAGAGAATACACAGATAATCTAATTGAGATTATATTTAAACTAATGAGAATACATGCACAGATTATCTGTGTATGTATCAGTTTAGATTACCCAATCTCAGAATACATATTAATTATATTTAAACTGAATCTTCGCCACTACATCTAAACTGATTACCCAATCACAGATTACCCATTCAGTTTAATCCATTCAAATGTAAACTCATTCATGTGTTGCTAGGCTTAATGTAAACCCAATCTACAAACTGAGTAAACTGAAGATTCAGTTTACAGTTTAACTGTAAACCTCATCTTCAGTTTAAATGTAAACTCAATCTCAAAATACATACACAGATAATCTCAATCTCAGAATACATACACAGATCAGATAATCTGTGTATGTAAATTTCATACACAGATTTACATAAATAATGACGAGTAGAATACATGAGAGAGAAAATTTCAATGAAAATAATCATAATACATGAGATTAGATAGATAATCAATGGATTAAGGCTTTGAAACTAATGAGAGAGAAAGGAAAAATAGAGAGAAAGGTATCAAACCCTAAAATCAAACCCATTTACAACATGAAACCCATAAAACTCTAGCAATGAAACTACTTCAAACAAACCCATTTTAGAAATTAAGAAAAAATTAATCGAAATGGGTAGAATAAAAACCCTAGAGCAAGAGTTTACAATTGGGGAAATAGAAGAAGAGGTAGAGAGAGAGAGAGAGAGAGAGAGAGAGAGACCGAGACAGAGAGCAATAGAGCAAGAGAGCAAAAAGGAGCGAACTTGTTAGCTGTGGTGATTTGCGGTGTACAGAAAACAACGGTGCTGAGGTTGCGAGGTCATGAGATTTGCTGGTGATTTGCACAGCGAAACGACAGAGCAAGAGATGTTTTGTGGCTGTGTATACAAAAAGAGGCAAAATGTGTGAGATAGGCGCGAAAATAAATCTAAAACATTTAGAGCTTTAGCGGCCAATGTTTTTGTTAGTCACCAGAACTGAATCATTGGCAACCAAACTTGTGTGGTCGCTAAAAGGTTTTGAATATCATCTGTTGCCAATTGGCAACTAAAGATTATTTGTCGGCAAAAGGTATAAGACACCGACTAAAAACCAGTTTAGTAGCCTAAAATATATACTGACTTAACGTTTTTTAGTAGCCTATGATGGAATATTTAGCGACAAAAATATTGTTTGGTCGCCAATAAGCTATATTTCTCGATTAAAAAATTTAACGGCTATATTATTTGGCAACCAAAAATTGTTTTCGTCGGCAATTGTTCAATAATTAGCGACTAAATAATAATTTAGTAGCCAATTGTGTCATTATTAGCGACTAAATTTATGTTAGTCGCCGATAAGCAATATACACCAATTAAAAAACTTTAGTAGCTAAATCTTTTTATTTTTGCCTACTAATAAAATATTTGGTCACTAATTCCACCACTTTTGGCTACTAAAAATTATTTAGTCGCCAAAAATGTCATTTCCTATAATGTAAATAATTTACAAAAAGATGAAACATTACAAATATAGAGAACACTTTTTTTTTTACACACATATATGTTGTGTGTAGAAAAATGTACATATGCTTCTGCATTAGACAACAAATTTGTACATATTTTATTTTATTTTTGGTTCGTATATATGGGATATTACTCCATATTAGGAAAAATTGTTTAATATTTATGCACGTGATATTTCAATTAATGAAATTGCATAAAAGAAAAATAAATGAAACCGATCTTGTCTTTTATTCAACCGTCAACTTTTATATTGAATAATTAACTATTCGTGACATGTTACACAAATCAGGCTTCTAACTTGATTTTGAGGTCTAGTTCCAAAATATATATATATATATATATTTGATTTTGAGGCTCATCAACTTTTTTAGCACATTTTGATGACTGCCATTTACTTACCCCCCCCAAAAAAAAAAAAAAAAAAAAAAGGATGAATTCCATTTGAAGGGCTAGTGTTTCACTAAGATTTTATGGCAATAATTTTTATTTATTTTTAAATTTTTTACAATGCATATGACAAAAATAGGGGACGGGAAAACTATATTGCACAGTAATATGACATTAAAAAAAATAAGAGAGAAAAATTATATCATTTGGAATTAGTTTAAAAACCAAGTATTATTATTATTATTATTATTATTTGTATTTTTACTTTTTCTTTTTAATTAACACTCATTTTTACAACTTTTTAGGAGTGTTAGTTTTTTAATTATTTTTTACAGCGAAAGTTAAAAATTAGAAACTAGATACATTCAAGCTTACAAAAGTAATGTAATGCATTTTTTTTTTTCAGTAATGTCAAATACTAAGAAAAATGCCCACAAAAAATTAAAGAATTTAAAATGTGTTAATCACATTCATTGCATTGAAAGATACACCAAATCTAAACCTACATTTCAAATTCAGACTCCCAACACATTTTAAAATAGTTTGTTTTTTTTGGTGAGTACATAACCTCTTTGCTCAGACTAGTTCATGCAAAATGACAAGGCTAAAAACAAGATAGCATGCAGAGTTTACCAGGTGCAGTATATGTGTCTATTATTGACTACAGCACTAATGCGTAGCTTGAATTTGAGTCTGGCCCGAATGGTTCAAAATTCATTTTTTCGGTTTTCCGGTAAGAAGACTGACAGTTGTAGTAGATAAGTGTTTCACTCGGTCATCCGAGTGGGGCCGATCGCCTGATAATCTGACGGAACAACCGGCGAGAAGGCTAACAGACACGATTGATAAGGTGACTACCGCGATAGACAAGTGTTTCACCCGGTCATCCAAGTAATCGTCCTGCCGGTCATCCGATAAACACAATGTTGGGCCATTTGAACCCCTCTCTTTTTGAACTACGAGGCATTTTTCTGTTGACAATGAAACTTCACCAAAATCTCTATCTACCAAACAGTCCTCCAAAAAAATAAATAAATATATCCACTCATTACAAGTAGTTTAATTCAAAGGAATACCTTTTAACATCCCAAGCTCCAATATTCCTTCCTCCTTTTATTGTATGAACTCACTCACTCTCCAAAAACTAATTCTTCCCATTGAAACCCCCAAACACTACCTTTCACTGGTGTAGATGCCATATATATACACAAGGAAGAGAGAGAGAGAGAGAGAGAGAGAGAGGCATTTTGGTGATTCCAATGTAACTGCAAGGGTAAATTGGGAATTTTGGATTTGATCAACATAGGGTAGAGCCTTCCTCAATTATTCTAAGCATGTGGTGAACTGCACCTGCAATGTCATCTGCTGAAGTGAGTTGGCATCCTTCTTCCACCTACAATTAGAATTTTCAAATTTTAGCCCGAAACACCCCCACTTTGAATTTATTTTTTGCTAAAATTGTTTATAATTACTCAAACAGATATTGGAAACAAACATCCTTTTCTGTTCAACAATATACCCTATTCATAATCATTGAAGAGCATATATATCTATGAAATGTCTACAATGCCCTTGTAATATATCTTGTGTAAGATTTAGATAAAAGAAATATAGTGACATGAGCATAGTGTTGTTTCTAAAAACTTTTACTTTGGTGTGAGAAACAAAATGAAACTGTGCTACATATTCTATTAAAAAAAAAAAAAAATTACAAGTGTAAGGATTTTAACTTCTGATAATTGGAAGGGAAAAAAACAAGAAACCCCACACTACACATCTTTATTAAGTACTCTAGTTTTCATATTGTTAATCATTTGTACAATAACTAAAAATTAGAGATAACTCATATTTTGCAATAATGGCAGTTAGAGATAACTAAAAAACCTTGGCTTATAATGGCAGTTACACCCATATTTTGCAATTCGTGTCTTGACAACTATCTTAATATGCAAACACATTGTGTTACAACGCATCTTTCTCGATATGTATTTTGACAACTATATTAATATACATGTGTACACATAATCTAATATGGCTATCCTATTACATGAAATACACAATTCACCTAGTGTCAACTTATATCACACATTTTTTAATACCCAACTTGCCCCTATATAACTATTTAATTTTTTTATTTCAAATTTTTTTTCTCTATCTACATTCAAAATTCTTTTCTAGATGACGCTTACAATTGTCTTATGATTCTACACAAGCATTGCGTGTGCTCAGCTTCTAATATATATATATATATTGCATGAAATACCCAAATGTAAACTGCTAGTACATGTTTACTTACATACATACCTTGGCACTGATGGAGTAGAGAACCAATGGGTCCAAGGTGGTCACATTGAGGTGAAGGATTGTGAGGTACATTGTCTGAAAAGCTGCCACCATTTTGGATAGCTGGCTTATGCTTTTTCTCGAGAGGATTTTAAGGTTTGCATGTGTTTCAATCAAATTCACCTCAATATCTGCCACTGACCCCTCGCTCTTTGATGCACACTTGTTTTGGAACTGAGACCATGTGTACTGTGGGTATGCAAAAAATTGCCCAAATGGGGCCGTCAAGAATTCAGCAGTGGCTGCGGCTGTGGCTGTGTTCGATGGTGCAGTTCCTCCTTGTAGTAATTGGAGTTTTTGAGCTTCTAGGGATTGTAGGAGATGCTCAAGTTCTTTCACATATTCAATAGCGCCACCCACTATAGAAGCTTGATCACCCTACACACAACAAATTTATTGGATTAATTAGGGGATTTTTTTTTTTGGATCTTAATTCAATGTAATTTGAGGAATCCTAGTTCACCTCAAAAAAATTTAGAGTTTGAATATTATAATTTTAAATTTTGATTTAGGTTTGTAAAATTTGTCAATCTGAATTAAATTGATTTGCACCTGAGTAGGGGATTTCATGGTCCAAGTAACCCAAATTATATTGTTAATATATATACACACAACTAATTATTTTGCCACTGTTAGATTAAATAGTACTTTTAATGTATTCAACTCTGTTGCTTGAAATGTTGTGAGATATTTCTTATTTTTTTAAAAAAACAATACATTGATTTAGGATAATTCAACACTCAACTCAGGATAAATTTTTTGTGTTGAATTCATACAACTCGAGTCTAACCTAAAACCACTTGAGATAAACTCGAGCTTGGGCTAGGGCTTGAGCTTGGACAAGCCAAGTCAAGCTCTGGCAGGGTTGGACTTGGGCAAATCCCACTACGCTTCATATTGAGTTTGGATAGACTGTCATCCCACAAAACCAGCCCGAATTGCAGCCCTAATTTAGATTTATTATTCAAGATGATGATGATGATGATGATGATGATGATGATGGTGAAGAATTAGTCTACGGACTCTACACCAAGAAACCTACATTAAGGAGAACCACTAGAATTTACACAAGAAAAAGTTCTCCATTTTTTTTTTCTCTTGAAATGAATTTTTTTTTTTTTTTTTTTTTTTTGTGCGTGTGTGTTTTTCAGCTTGATCATCATTTCTTACACTGGCTTTTAAATTGACAAACAAATAAAGCATCCAAAGCTAAAAGGCTTTGACAAATAAAATAGAATAATAGTTTATGAATGTAAAATTAATTTGTAAACTACAAACAAATGTCACAAGACCTTGTTTGATACCAACAACAGGTGTTTCTTTTTGTAAAATCAGTAAATAAATTAGAGATAGTTATGTATTCAAAAATGCAATCATGCTATGCTCTATATGATTGAGATACATAACTAAAAAACAAAATTTTCAAAAGGATGTGTCGTTGAATCTTTGATTGTGATGCACAAGCACAACCTAGAAAAGAGCAATCAAAAGCACCCTGTATGTATCAACTAGGTGCCCATTCTGGACAAGTTAGTTGCTGAGTGAAGCCTGTTTTTGTTTTCGTTTTTAAGTTTTGAAAAAATAAAATAAAAAATTTTGTTTAATACACTGTTTTTGAGAAATTTTTCTGGGAAAAAAAAAAAAAAACTCATTTTCACCAAAAAGTTATTCGAATTTTTGAAAATTGTTTCCACACTTAAATGAAAACTTTCATATTTTCAAACTTTGTATTGTTTTTGTTTCGAAAACACAAAAAACAAAAACGAAATCGAAAACGATACCACCACCACAGTCTCCTTCAAACAAGTTGTATTACCAAATTTTCCAAAGAACAAGATGCCTGCACTTAAATCACTTCAGTGCATGTATATATATATATTAGAAGCTGAGCACAAGGCATGTGTGTGCAAAAAGTGCACAGAGATGAAAAAAATCAAATTTTAGAATAAAAAAGTTAAACAGTTATATTTGGGCAATTTTCAGACATGAGAAAATAAGTGTTCACATTAAGTGAGTCGTGTGGTTTTTTTTTTATAATAGTATATAGATATAGATATGTGATGAGATCGAAACAAACCCTTTGGACGTAAGATTCCGGCATGAGGGACCGCAACACGGCAAGGTGCTCATTCATCTGTTTCCGGCGGTTCCGCTCCACCGCAATGTGAGTCATCCTTTGTGTCTCAGCATCCTCTTTATTCTTGCAAACTTTAGGTCTCCTCCTCCTCTTCTTCAGCCCTTGCACTGCCGCACTCTGCCGCTTGTCAGCTGCTTCTGGCCCCGCCAGGCGGCAGCGGCGGTGCTTCATGGAAGAGCTGCTGTCGGAAGCGCCACCGAGTTCTTGAGATTTCAGACAAGTTTCTGGCAAGAAAGTAGTCTCCGGAGAGTCATTGCAGATATATGGGGTTGCAGAGATAGTGTCATAGACTATGAAGTTTAAGAGTTCATTGGTAGAGAGTGCTTCTAAAGCCATTCCTATTTTGTGTTGTGTTTTCTATGTAATTCTACCAGTATTTCAAAGTTTTGAGTCATAGCCCAAATGCTGTTGACTTGCCCTAATTTATAGACCTAACCTGTTTTACAGCATAACCCATTTCTTGAGAGGGAGAGAGAAATCTAGAGGGTTAAAGCAAAAGTCTACTTGCATAGAAATGAGATACAAAAATAACAATTCTACATAACTAAAAAATTTATTTTAACAAAGTAAAAGTTACATCAATGGGTCACATTTGTTCTAAGTGTAATTCATATCACACTCAATTTTAAATCTATACTGTATATCTCACTTTCGGGATAATTTTTGAGATACAAATTCTAGGTACATAATATTTTTCCTACAAAAAAAAAAATATTGAGTAATATGAATCTTAATAAGTACTGAAGTGTTGATCGTTAGACTTTAAATTTTGGAATAAAAGTAATTTAATATTGTGATTTACTATTCTTGTTTATAACAATTTTTTCTCATTTTTTCATATCTCACCCCAAAATGTTTAACAAAAAGTCTCACACAAAAGAGAGAAAAAAATATCTCACATATGTGGACCTCACACGTAAACCTCCCCTCATGTCTACTCTGAAATTTTTTATGTTCTATTTTGTAAAAGTAACCAACACAAGTTGAACTCAAGGAAGAGTTACAAGGATAGCAATGAAATAAAAGTAAATTTAAAATCACAAAATATATATGAATGGACAAAATTTTTTAAAAGTAAATCCTATTATTCTGGTGTATTCTATCTTTTATATTATATTTAATTTTTGTGTTTATAGCAGAATTGATAAAAGAATATGATAGTGCACGTGAGAGGGCAGAAAGGGTATTGTGCTTTTGTGCTTCAAAAAGCGAGAGAAAAAAAGGGGAGAGAGAGAAAAAGGGGGGCTGGGCTGGGCTAGTCTCTCTCTAGAAGGGCATTGTTTTCCTTCCCAATTAGCATAGATGCTGTCAAAAGCACACTGCCACAGTTTTTGCAGTGAAAGAAAAGTGTGGGGGGACCCAAAATCTATATAGAAAAATATGCAAAAAAACAACACCACTAGAGCTGTGCAAAAGCTACTCTTCTTCGCCGTTAATTTTGTTTGTTGCTTTTTGAGTTTGGGGTTTACAAGAAAATTGTTGAGTACCCTTTTGTTTCACATTTATATCTTTTCCTTATATATATTTTTTCCTTATATATACATTTTTATATGTATTTTTAGTTCACGTACAATGGATATACCATGTGTGATGTGTCTCACTAAACATTGTAAAAAAATTAAAATTAAAAATAAAGATAGTTTTGATGATTGCAAACTTTTAATCATGTGCTGTCTTTCATCACTATGTCAATGTGTGGTGGAGATCAGGTGAGGTCTTACAATTGCTTTATCCAGTAGTCTTTTTGTTTTTAAAATCTGAAAAAATTAATGCATTTGGTAATTATTAAAAAAGTTATTTTTTATGTCCTTTCAAACTTATTTTTTTAATGAAAAATTGTCATATTATTTTATAGTATTGTGAAATCCTTGTAAAAGCACATTGAAATATCAGAAAATATTGAATGTAAAATCATCTTTTCATAAATTTGCTAAAAAGTTTTTTATTTATTTATTTATAGAAAATAGAAATTAATTTGGCAAGAATAAACACCAAAAAATATATTTAAATTTTTTAAATTATTTCCTCCTCAAATACAGAAAAAATCATATGAAAATGATGATTTTTTTTTTTTTTGGCCAAATTATTATTTTTTAAATTATCAAAAAAGAGTCCTGAAATCCAAACCAAAAACAAGAGAACTCAATGGTTGTTAACCAACGAATATTTGTTTGATTATATATAATATGTTAGGGACTATTATTAGGATTAATAATAATGAAATTAGTTGTTTGTATTTGGAAGAATTATCGTACAGTGAGACAGAGAAAAAAAAATAACAACAACATGTGAGTACAAGTGATTCTATGATGAAGTACATGTGATGGAGTGTAAATGTGATTTACACCCTTCCATATTTATGTATTAAAAAAAAAATTGTAAATATTTCTAGTGGGACATAATTCCGATGACAATATAATGAATGAAGATTGAGAGCTCTAATTTTGAAACTCTAAAAGAGATCTCTAATGATGTGATGTATATACCTATGTTTTTATTTTTTATTTTTTTTCTCTTACTACATTATTAAAACTCTCTTTAAAATTTTAAAATTAAAACTCTCTATCATTATTGCAATATAATTCCTCCATTATCACTCTTATGAGCACCGAAATGAAACCACATGCACATCAATGTTTAGTCAATTGTCAAACTGCTATTTGACAATGAAAAATCACCAATATATTGAAGCACTCAAATTATTAGATATTGAAATAAAAATAAACAATGATTACTATAATGTTAATACATTATAAAGTTTGTTTAAATTAAAATGATTGATTTTTTTTTTTTTTTGGGAGTTTATTTTTATATAAATTGGACAATTCTTTCAAATTTCTTAATATGTGTCATAAAGGAACACATTAACAAAATTTTATAATAAATTATAATTTAAATTTATTATTTTTTAATGATTATTTCTGAATAATAAATATTCATATAATGTTAATAAAAACGATGACAAAAAAACCAATGTATATGTCTGGTTTCAGTTTTTTGAAAATTGAAATTTTTTATTTTTCGTGTTTTTTGTTTTTAGTGAATATTTTTTAAATTTTAAATATTTTTTTATATTTTTTTAGATATACCTTACCTAGTATATCTAAATAGTAAATTATTTGTGAAAAAATATTTGTAAAAATTAATAAATACACAAAAATACGAAAAATGAACTGAATTTTTATTTTTATTTTTTTGTAGTTTTACAGATTTTTTTCATAAATATTATACTTTCTAAATGTATTTATGTTAGGTGTCTCTAAAAATTTAAAAAAAAAAATACTTAAAATATTAAAAAAATATAGTGAAAACAAAAAAATACAAAAAATGAAAAGGTATAATTTTCGTAAAAGTAAATTCTAAAAATTAGAAACAAACAGAGTAAATAATATTAAAGGACAACAAGAATTGATACGCACCATTATTGATTTTAGTTTTGAGTTATTATCATCCCCTATCTTCCTCCCTGTATATATAAGGATGGACCCTGAGGGGTAAGAGGGGCAATCGTCACACTACGATTTCAAAAATACCATTTATTATAATAGTATTAGCTATAATCATTTACATATTATAGAGACTCATCCCCCTTGCGTTTTTCTTTTTAATATTAAAAAAAAAAGACAAAAAAAATATAAAAAAAAATCTTTGTTATAACTATTGTTAATTACACATTCAAGTTCTTAGAGAATCGAATATGGTGTTAGCTAATTACTTAATTACGTTCATAATATCGATTCTATCATAGACATTTTTAATAACATGAACTAATGTTAAGCGCAACAATTTAATATGCCTAACTTTAACTTATAGATTGTTGGGTAAATTACACTGATACCCCTGAGGTTTATGTTTATTACAGTTCACCCCCTTACATTTGAGAAATTACACTGACCCCTCTGTTAATTTAATTTTATGTATGATGATCATTACAGTAAGGAGAGAACTGTTATAAAACTTTAAACCTCAGGGGCCAATATGTAATGAAACTTTAAACATCAGGGAGGGAATGTAATTTTCAAAAGGTAAGGGGAAGAACTGTAATAAACATAAACTTCAGGGGGTGTCAATGTAATTTACCCTAAATTGTTTTAAAGTTGCTATTTTTTGTGACTATGGATACAAAAAATATGTTATTTATATGTATTTTCATCTTATTTTTACTTTTTAAACTAATAAAAATTAATACTATAATTCTTACTTGGGTAAATTACACTAACACCCCCTAAGGTTTATGTTTATTATAGTTTCCCCCTCAGATTTTGAAAATTACATCTCTCTCCCCGAGCTTTAAAGTTTTATTACAGATTTCCCCCCTCAGCAATTTAATTTTTTTAAATATCAATTTTTCCCTCACTAGGTAAATTACATTGACACCCTTCACATTTTAGAAATTACAATCCCCTCCTTAAGGTTTAAAGTAGCATTACCAATTGCCCCATCGGTTAGTATTAGTTGGAAGAAAAAAAAAAATTCATTGAAAAAAAAATTATTTGACAAAAAAATTAATTGAAAAAAAATTTTGTTAGTAAAATTTTTAAATTTCTAATTAAAAACTAACGTAAACTTATTTTTTGAATTTATGTTTTTTCCTCAAGTTTACAAACTGAGACAACCATTTATAAACAAAAAATTTATCAAACAAGTTTTTATGAGAATTTTTAAAATTTTTGTAAATATAAATTGAAAACTGAAAACGAAATGGTTACCAAATAGGTTTCAGATGGTAAAAATGTTGTAAAATTAACAAATAATTAAATAAATTACCAACGTAAGAAATGACATATCAAAAGATTCTTAGACTATGTATGGTTTGATTTTTAGAATTTTTTTTAAAAAATTAAAAATTAATTTGGTTAAGAAATAAAAAATAAAAAAGAATTATCATTTTTATATAATTTTTATCTTTCGAGTGGTTAGAAATAATTTTTTACAAATTAAATTGAAACAGCCATACGTATGTATATAACCTGCCTAAAAGTTAAAATGATAATTATTTTTTATTTTTTATTTCTTAACCAAATTAATTTTTAATTTTAAAAAAAAAATTCTAAAAATCAAACCACACATAGCTTAAGAATCTTTTGATAAATCATTTCTTACGTTGGTAACTTATTTAATTATTTGTTAATTTTACGATATGTTTACCATTTGAGGCATGTTTGGTAACCATTTTCTTTTCAGTTTTCAATTTATATTTACAAACATTTTAAAAACTGTCATAAAAACTTGTTTGATAATTTTTTTGGTTTATAAATGGTTGTCTCAATTTGTAAATTTGAAAAAAAAAATGTAAATTTAAAAAATGAGTTTACATTGATTTTTAATAAAAAATTTAAAAATTTTACTAACAAAAATTTTCTTCAATTAGTCTTTTTTTTCAATTAATTTTTTTTCAATGAATTTTTTTTTCCAACTAATACTAACCGATAGAGCAATTGGTAATGCTACTTTAAACCTTAGGAAGGGGATTGTAATTTCTAAAATGTGAAGAGTGTCAATATAATTTACTTAGTGAGGACAAAATTAGTATTTAAAAAAATTAAATTATTGATGAGAAAATTTGTAATAAAACTTTAAACCTTAAGGAGGGAGATGTAATTTTCAAAACGTAAATAGAGAACTGTAATAAATATAAATCTCAGGAGATATAATTTACCCTTGATACTTTCTTTTTAAAAATTTTGTTAGTATATATAGGTCCACCCCATATAAGAAAATTCTGGGTCCGTCCATAGTGATATATAAGGGGCCATATTATGTTTATGTAGTAAGAACTCCTATTTCAGCATCACAATTCTCCCATCAATGTAACAAAATTACCCATTTATAGGATTGCAATTCAAATAGATTTAGTCAAATTGAGAATTCGTCCAAGCTCAATTTGAAATGTAGAGAAACTTGTTCAAACGCAAATCTGAATTCATCTCAAATAGTTCAAATTCGACACAATTTTATGTTGGGTTAAGCATTTCATTTTTTGAAAAATAAAAAGCTTACCTAAAAAATTACAAACATAAAATTTGATATAAAATTAGTTCGTGCTATGTGTACAAATAATCGAATTGGTTACATTATAGTATGGTCCAGTCCAATCATGGAAAACTAATCATAGTTTTATAATCATATTTTAAAAATAAAATTTGAATAGTTTAAGTTGGAAAAACCCTAGACACCGATTGATAAATTTTATCTCGATGCCTAACTAAACTTGAATATGACTCAGACATTAAGATAGACTGGCTGAGATTGGGTCCATTCAAATTGGCCCAAACCCAGATCGCGGTAATGAGATCAAACACCAAACATAGGCTATAAAAATTAGAGAAACTACATCCTGACGCATGAGGGGGTGCAAGAACAGATCAAGAGGTGCAAGTTCATTTGTACCTCATCACAGGCACACTTACACCTTTCATGTGTTAATAATTTTTTTCAATTTCACCCACCTGCACGTGATTTCTCCTAAAAATTATAAATCATTAGTCAACAAAGTAAAACTTCACTAGCTAAACCAAGCAAGACCCATATAAACAAAAAGTTTTTTTGGTGTAATTTTTTATAAATTAAAAATAAATAATCAATGATAAAAAGCCTACTTTAATTTTTTGATAATAAGTTCTTTTTAAAAAAAAAAATTTATTGAAGATATTGAGACATAGATAACACCCACTGCGAATATAATCCATGGATTTACTTAATCAAGAAGAGGTGCATGGAACAAAGTCACACCTGTCATATATGAAAGCAAAAAAACATTCATTCACATATGTATGTATACATAAGAAATACGCCTTTGTAAAATAAATAGAAAAATATAGTTTTGTGTAAAATGTGGATTATAATGTAGTTGGAAGAGGTAAAAAAACATTAGAATACAAAGCAGAAACAGAAACAGTGGGAGGTGTGGCCTGCCTTATCTGGTGACGAGGACTGATGAGAGAGAAAGTGATGAGAGAGAGAGAGAGAGAGAGAGGAGAGATGGGGTTTTGTCGAACTTAGACTGTGGTCCAAAGACCCTGTCAGTCTCTGTATGCCAGAGGAATCCATGTGACAACACAGCTTCAGTTTCACACAAACCCTTCACCTCTTCTCTCCTCTCCTCTCTCCAAAGAGTACATCCATAATATATATTAGCAGCAATCACCCTAATTATTCATAATATCCCTAACTCCCAAATTTTTTCCCCAGTATTTCTCTTGCCTGATTTTTGGCACAAAGTTGTCAATGTCGGAAGGGATACAAGGGAACTATACAGGAAACTATATGGTACACAAATTAGTCATTGAAAAAGTCTAGCAATACAAGAATTTATCACAATTTCACAATGAGAGGATTATGTCCGATTCTACAATTGAATTGCAAATAGAAAAACCGTTATTTATTGAAGTTAGGAAGAAAGGGGAGGCAAGGGTTGCAGGTGGCATGGCGATGGTGGTAATGGCATCGGGGAAGAGGGTTGGGGGAGGGCAGTGACTAGGAAGGGTAGGGGAGGGGTGGCTGGCTGCCTGCTGGAGAGTGTCGGAGGGAGGAGGAAGAGAGAGGAGAGAAAGGGTTAGAGCAAAAAATGATTGGGGCAAGAATGTAATTTTGACCATGTTTTTGCAATTTTTTAAGGTGTGATTATTTTAGATTCCCACATTTTTGCAATTATTTTCTTCTTTCCATTTTTCTACAATTTTCTCAACTTTTTATCAATTAATTGAACAAAAAATTGGCAATTGTACATCTTAGGAAGATAAAGAGTATAAGAACCAAATTAAGAAAAAAAAACAGTATAGGAACCACACCAAGACTGGCCAATAATTTAGGAGAAAAGTACAATTTACCCTTCTTAAAATTGTGCTAGAGATTTTCGCAACATCTCTGAAATGTTTCCTAAAACTTTCATGAGAATTGATACAAGTTTCTGAGGAAACCAATTTCCCCTCTTGAAAGAGAATTTCTTTGCAATTATATATGTATATATATTTTTAACATGCAATCAATAAAAAGGAATAGAAGCTGCAACACGTAGAGCTAAGACTCGATCTTGGTTATCATACCCATTGAGGGAATACCTCATCCGCTAAATGAAACCTGATCTTTCTGGTTACTATGTTTTGGCCACCCAAGTACCAACTATCTAATAGTTCATCTTCTTTTCCCCTATAGCACTGCTTTATTTGCGTACTAGAAACAAATAATGTAAACAAATAAACAAAACGCCAAAACAATCATGAACCGAAAATAACACACAGAAACATGCATACCTACCTCACTGCATTGAGTGCACATTGTAGAGGCCCAGAAACATGAAACTGCATGTGCATGACAATCGGTAATGCTTGATATTTCTTGTGCCCTAGGGACCATCAGCAATATCTCCACCATAACAGCTCAAGATCTGGCACCAGAAGGTATCATATATGGCCACATAACTAAAACAGAAGGAAGGATGAGAAAAATAAATTGCCTTTAACAGCATATTTTGAGAGAGAGAGAGAGAGAGAGAGAGAACATCTAGCTACCTTGTTTTCAGGGCAGAGATGGTCCATGAACATTATTGCCAAATGCCAAATTTACATTCCAAAGAAGAACAAACAATGTTTTTCTCTTGATTTTTAAATATACAAATTGGAACATATAACCTTCGGTTGCTACGAAAGAGAGTTGGATTTTGTCAAATAAAATGTAGTTCAAAAAGCGAAGTTATATGCATTAGATATAAAAAGGTTCTGATCTACCAAAATTTAAATTTAATGCCACAAAAATCTACAAATCCAACAACAAGGGAGAGAATAAACGCATATATAAACAAGATAGCAAGGGCTGAGACCGATGAAGCAAACAGGGTATCAACAAACATGTTAACCAGCCCCGTGAGAACATTTGCCTGCATGGATAAATGTGAATATACTGTTAGTATACCATCTTAAGCTCGAGAAAGGATGTAAAGTATTCAAAAATGGAAAAATGCTTTGCATGCATCAATTCTCACAGAAATTCCCATCAGAATGATATGAAAATGGCAGTTTTGGAAACATAATCCCCGACAACTTATTTTGATGTAATAGGTGACTCATTTTCCACATTAGAATGTATGCAAATATGGTTACGTTTTTCTTCATATAGAACAATTAGAAAAAATGGAACGAGAGGATATATATTTCACCAGAAGAAATGATCCCAGTAGATTTCGGTTGAATGCTTGTTCCAGTACAGAAATCTTATGTCCTGGGATGTAATCGGATAGCATTAGGATTGCTAAGACCTGAAAAGTTGCAAAAAATTTAAGAGGGTTGAATAGTTTTAATTAATAAAGAGTACTCCATAACCATTGCCTATTTGCCAATTGCTTGGAGGAGGTCGCTAGTTCCAATCAGATTTTTCCACAGTTTTAATGGATGCTGTATTCTCACGGGGGGATGGAAACAGGAGAGGTCAACTGGAGTGGAAGCCAAACGACGGGGCCGAGAATCTGTGATCGAGCCGAAGAACCACTGCCAGATACGATTCTGCTCCCCATTAACACAGTGATTGGGAACAAGAAAAGATTGGATGAAGATTAAAGATTTATTTTAATGCTATCCTCTTATTTATAATTTAATAGGTTTTATTGTTTTATTACTCTAATTATGATAGTTTTCTTTTTGGTTACTCTCAAATAGAATTTTTTTGGATGCCTATAAATAGGTCTGTTATGTAATAGTTTCATAGACTATAATATTGAATTAAATTTTGAGATATTGAGAATAGAGAATTAGAGTTTCTTTTATGAGAAATGCTAAAGACCCACAATGTTAGTCCCACAATGATATGGCAAGGAGATTGGGCCTTGCATGATTGAGTTTGTGACAAACAAAAAATTGACACATAACTTGCCATATCATTGTGGGTAAATTGTAGATCTCAATCTTTTTCCTTCTTTTATTTTGTATGGCCTTTCTTTTATTTTCTTTTAGTTGTTCTATTCTCGCTGGTTGTCCAGCATCATAAAGCCTTATTGCTTCACCTAAACATTGACTTCTATAAATAAAATCTATAAATTTATAATAAAGAGGTTTAGGGCATTAAACTTTCACCACAAAAACTAATTAAAAATAATAATCCTAAGGTTTATTACTTCATAAGAATTTTATTTCAATGATTAATTCAGCATATATTCAAATATAAAAACCAAAAGGCTAATAACTCACAAAAGGAAAGCAATCCCAATCGGTCAGATTAACTTCTAGAAAAACGAACAAACACAATGAATCATTGACACCAGATACACAAGTCAATAAAGGCAAAACCATCAGATATGCTGGTTTCTCAACGAGTTGCAGAACAGATAAAACCATCATATTTGAGAAGTTATCAGCAGAAAGAAAAAATGAGAATAACCTGGAGATTTTGAACCAATACAAAAGTAACATAAGCTGCATTGCACTGCAATAGAATTGTCCATTAGTTTTAATAAAATTTTATATTTATAAATGAGAATTGAGTTTTTCTTCTTTTTTTTTAGGTGAATAAGTTTTTCTTCTTTGTTTCCAAAGAATAGCATTCATCTAAAAAAATGGTCCATTTATTACAAAAGTGAACAGAGCAATATGCCCTACTATTCTGCGTGAAACTCTTTCCACATGCCTGTCCAGAAGCATAGTTAATAACCTGTCTCATTCAGAAAAAATAAAAATAAAGATCAATTAAAATGACAGCAGAAGATAATGAGATGACAAAGACTCCAATGATAAAGATATATACCAAAACAAAAGAGATAGAATCCAGACTCTGATTCTCGCCCATTTATTGGATCTCAACACTTGCTCAGAGTAACCAAAAAACAGATAGCTGCCCAATTGGACACCAATGAGATACATACCCCAATATCCTAAGAAGAAAAACAATCAATTTCTTGGCAAAAACTTAGTATACCAACACAAATTCACCTAAATATTATACATGATCCATTAAACAAAATGCAACCAAGTGAATTAAACTCACTATTAAAATAAAGTCCTTAATTAAAAATTAAGGTTGCAAGTCGGACCTGGTTGGATATAGACCTATGATCTGACAGGAACATTTTTCTTTATTTTACAAGCCATTTCATTATTGAAGGCACCAAAAGGAGACGTTGTCCCAAGTATACACAACATATAGAAAATAAAAATAATAAAAATCCATACCAATGTATCCTTGCTATTACAAAATCGAGAAAGCTCTCCATAACCCAACCATGTAAAAGAATAATAAATAAAAATAAAAATAAAAAACTCTTCTTAATCTACATATCAGTTCTTTATCTTCACCTAATTTATTTTATTTGCATACCAACATTAACAAGGCAAAAGTGATCCAATATTTCAGAGTATTTGAGGAAGTCTAAAACAGTATTTCAGTAAACCCAAGGAAAGACAATCGATCTCATAACAAAAACCATACCATCCTAGCCACCATACAGCGGATGAGAAGATAATCCACCAACTCCATGCCTCTTTGATCATACAACAGAAGTTGGGGAAATATATTTCCCATTCTTATCAAATAATCCATTCTTAAGCTCTTGCCATGTGCCACGGATCATGCCAAAAAAGCCTCATTCGTTGGAGATCAGTGCCTCAGAAAACCCTTCAAGGGAAAGATATCTCCTAACTAAGCATCAAAACTATGTAACTTGACATCAAATTTGTTCAATTTCTAAAACATTGTACCTCACCTCATCAGGCTCCACCTCTGTAGCCATACCATTTCCAAAATAGCACTATCTCAGCAGCCTTGAGATCATGCATTGCCCTCATGAAAATAGTGTCCCAAGTAATTCCCGCTTTAGATACTGTGAAATAATCTACCACCCTCACATCTGTATAAACCATAATCCCATGCAAAACATCATTGTACAAGCTATTGACACTTCCAGATGTCATGCGGCTTATGAGACAAATAAACCCCCTCTCCCAAACCCCTTTCTTCCAGCAAAGCTAATGTACTTCTAATTATGGGACTTTGCCCTTCCTCAGCTAATTCCCTTCCATTAAACATAGTCTATTTTTTTTCAAATTATCATGTAAAAACACATCTCTAAGAGCATTATGGAAGCATTATGACCCTTTTGTTTTACATTTTGTCTACACAAACCTCCACCCTCTTTAGATTTTGGTTCAATATATTTGATTTTTTCATCCTCCCAAGGGCATAAATAGGAAGGAGTTTGGGGACCCTTTGGATTGCTAAATTCATCGTTTTAGAATGGAAATATATCACGCGTTCCAAAATGTAAATCATTACGGTATTACCATTTTCAGTAACACTGGCTTGAAGATATATATATATATGCACAGATGAGGAGGCCCTCTATTCCTAGCAGGGTTAGGCCATCTAGGCTGGCTAATGCACTGTGAAGCATGGATACTCCAAAGAAGGTGTCACATGAGTATCCAATAAGTATCGGATACGGATACGGATAAGGATACGCATCCAATACGGTAAGATCGTATCGGATAGGGCAAATAAGTATCCGATTTTATTTTATTTTTTTAAAATTTTGGATATGGAAGGGATACGCAAGGGATACTTGAGCAATATGCCAAAGAAGTATCCAATTTTTTTTTTTTTTTTTAATTTTATTTATTATTTTATATTTATATTTTTTTCAATGGTCAATACTCTCTGCTCTCATTCTTCTTCTCTTTTTTTTTTTTTTTTTTTTCCTATCCCCTAGGCTACTTTATTTATTTTTTTTTCCACGTTTTTTTTTTCCTTCACTGTTTTAATGTAAGTATTTCTTGACCAAATTTTTAATTTTAGGAACTTTAATGTTAGTATTTCTTTATTTAATAGGAATCCCTCTCTTTACTTATTAATTTGCTTGAAGTTTTATTTTCATGCATATTACATTACTAAAATTATTATAAAAAATATATATATTACAAACGTGTTCCTACTGTACCCGTATCCTATTTTTGTCAGATTTTGGCATACCGCCATATCCCATATCCATATCTGTGCTTCCTAGCTAATACATGTAGCAAAGGCAAACACTCCACTACGTGTAAGAAATAAGTAGCAGGGTCTGTGGGGGCATCAACACACTGTAGAGTCTGCGGGGCTCAACAAACTGTTAGTGGAGAGGCCTCAAGCTTATCGCATTCTAAATGACCAAAATATTCGGAAAAGTCATTTTCAAAATCTTTCTTTCAAAAATTCACGAACCACAAATTGGAAAAATTACAATATCCGCAATCATATGGCCAAAAACTCTCAAATACTAAATAGTTCACTAGTGCAACAGCATAAATCCAATTGAAAGACCAAACAAGAAAGTAATTAAAACACTAAACTATTTTAAGAAGCCTCACCAAATATGCTACAAATCCCCTCCTTGTTTTGGCTAATGATGTCTATTCCCCTTTTGTTAGAAAGCAAATAGACATTTAAACCATGCATCAAGCAAACTTGATACCCTAGAAAATTAAATTTGAAAAGAAATAAGTAATAAAAATAAATAATAATTAAAAAAAAAAGGAAAAAGGTTTCTAAAGAAAAATTTGTAAACGTAGGAAATAAATGAAAGTATACCTAGAAGAATCAATGAACCAAGAATTCCAGAATATTTTGGGGGAACATTAATTATTGATGTTAGGATTGATACAGCAGCAAGTGTGAAAAAGAAATTCCATTGAACTCCATATTCCCCCACGTGGACCTACAAGGAAAAAGTGAAGATTGACCTCATGTACAAGAAGCATAACTAGGTAACAAATTAACTTGAATAACCCTTATTATGGCATAGACATAGCTAAAATAACACATCAATATCGCAGTGAATAAGTACTTTAGGCTCTACAAAAAAAAAAAAAACACTTTTGGGAGGAAAATTATATTTAGTTTCATTTGTTAACCTCCTACCAGGAATTTTTTAGGGCAAAATCCATTTTACCTCCTTGTGGTATGGCCCTATAGCACTTTATCTATCCATCTTTTAAAAATAACCACATACCTCTCTTGTGATTTTAGACTAAATTGCACTACTAACTCGGTTAACTTTAGTGATAAAAAGACGACATAGCCTTTCTTCTTCCATGAAAACGGTGTCGTTGTAATTATTGGAAAAAAAAAAAAAAAAGGTGAAACAAAGGAGGGAAGAGGAGAAACAAAGAGATAGAGAGAGGGGAAGACGCACACAACAGGAGAAGAGAACGAGAGTTTCCAGCACAACCACCATCACTTGCGTTCTCCACCGGTGAGAACCGTCCTCCACCATCGTCGGCCATTGTTGTCCACCAGAGCAAAATGAAGAGAGAAGAAAAAATCTTTCCAAGTGTTTGTGTTGTGTTAGAGAAGTAGAGAGTAAAATGGGGCAAGAAGAGGATCCACAGAGGCTAAAGAGGATTGCGGTGGCAGTGTACGACTATGATAACGACCCAAGATGGCCGGACTACTGGTCCAACATATTCATCCCTCCCCACATGTCATCTCGCTTCAATGTCATCAACCACTACAAAACCCCCCTTCTTTTGATTCACTATTCCCTGAATTTCATTGAAATTGAATGCAACCACATTTAATTTCATCTGGATTTTACTTATTTGGTTTAGTTGTTTTGCCTTTTTGGTTCTGAATCTTGATCATTCTTATGAGTTATTAGAGGATTATTATGATTACTGGACTTGAGTTTATAAACCCCAACATGCACTTCTACCTACACTAATGCTCATCATTATTATTCATATATACATTATATATATACTATTAGTATCAAAACAGAGTCTGAAGATTGGGGAGAAGATGAGGCAGTGTATGGGAGGTGGGGAAGGGTGGCAAGGGAAGGAGAGAGGGAGAGCGGGTGGCTGGGAAGCAAGGGAAAAAGGATTTGGTGGCTGGTGTTGGGTTTAGGGTTAGCGTTTTCTTTTGGAGAAGATGAAGATTGGGGAGAAGATGAGGATATGGTGATTTTGTCCTTTTACATTAAAAGATTGATTTTAATTATTTTTTTCTTCCCAAGTCTCTTAAAAGGCACGTGCAATGCAATTTCTGTTAATTTTCGACAGAAAATGTAACCGGAGCAATTTAGTCCAAAATCATGGGGAGGTATGTGGCTATTTTTAAAAGATGGGATAAAATGCACAAGGAAATAAAATAGATTTTGCCTAATTTTTTATTGTCAGAAAAAGCATCAAAATGAAAGGAAACAATTAAAATAATAAAAGAAAAACTAACCAAGTTGGTAGAATCAATGGTCTAAGACCAAACATCACCAAATTAAAAATAGATTTCAAGTTTCAACAACAGAAAACAATTTTATTGCACATTTCTTCTTAATACACAGCAAAGCAAATATATCATATATGATCAACAAACACAGACAAACTAAGGATTATTTTACCTGGTAGTCTACACTTGCTGTGGAAACAAGACGCGCAATACCAAGAATAATAAGTGGACTAGTAGATTGAAGCGTATCTCTCAACTTCCTGAGAAGCACCATCATTAATAAACAAAAATCATATGACATGAAAGCTGAGCATAGTTCATTACATAAAAGCATTATTTAAAAAATAATAATAATTTGAGTTTGTAACATTCAATGCTAAACATTCTGTTTAACCAACCAAAGGAGAATAGATAAGTAAATGGCAAACAAGTACATGACTCATATTATTAACACCACATAAGAGACAGTGATATGATTTCGTTAAGTACACCTCTATGCTACAAATCAGCATAAGAAAATCATCCACAGCAACCAGATCCAATCCTGCAGTGCCCAATAATACGAGGCTACGCTACTCCTGCCTTGGTCAATCTCATATAATCTGAAACATAGCAGTTTTGTTAACACTAACAGCAATGCTATACAGTTCCAAAAACAATTCCACAAACTGAATATCCCCACAACAAATGTAATCCCAAAAACTAACTCTCCATCCATTTCCAACCCCAAAATGCACATGACTAAAAAAGTCCTAGTTTGTTTATTTTTTTGGAGATCAAAACTTGTTAGACTTTTTGTTGTTCCAAACCATATCTGCATTAGTTCTCCAAACATATTTTCATGGTAAACGTTTAGCAAGTGTAAGACTGTATTAAAGAATAACAGAGACAGGTAATGCTGTGGTACACACCGTACGGGGTTGATTACCACAAATGTCATAACTCAATCCTATGTGAGTTATAACTATAAAAAAAGAAAAATGAAAAAAGAGAGAGTCACAACCGAACACCACATAAAATATAACCAAAGAGCTTTTGGATCATAACCAAAATAATGTCATAACCAATATCACAATAAGTCATAACTAACACCTCAATAGGTCATAACCAAAGACCTCAAAGTCGTAACTAGGGCGTATGGTACACACCCCAATAATTTTCCAACAGAGACACAGGAGGGAACAGAAGTTGAAAAGGAAGAGAAAGGAGGGAAAGAGAGACAACATGAGAGAAAGGGAGGGAATTCCAGCCATAAGGTATTTTTTTCTTACAAAACGAAATATGTTTAAAATAGCCTTTTATGTGAAAAAAACGCATTGCTTAGGTGTCAATACCCTACAACACAACATGTTATTCCACTTAAACAGTCATGTAGGTACCCCCTACATCATAGGCATCACAAGCTACTAAACAAAATAACTAAAGAGCATTTAATTTCCGTCAAACAACGATCAAGTACAATAAATCCTAATAATATAACAACATCAGGTCTCTTGTAATTTCTCCCCCTTTCTCTCTTGGGATTTGCTTTCAAATACGGTACCCAACATTGAATATGCCCAATCAAACCAGCTCAAAATTAACGTATAGATCTATTAGTTAATGATTAACATAAAAAAAAAGTCTAGGTTGGTGGTGCCATAAATGATGGCCTCATTATTTGGCCTTTGGCGTTCGCTCCCATGTGGATTCAAAGATTAGTATTATATTCAATACTGAGTACTTCCTTTCCAATAATGCCAGTAGATATGAAATCATATATCTAAAGGGAAAAAAATAACAAGAGCAAGAGACAACTGCCACAAAAATCTAACATTTGCTTACGAGGCTGATACAAATGGTCAAGGGAAGGCATTCAGTGTCTATATCAAAAAGAATAAAATTTCTAATGAAATGTTGAGTTTTTCCTTTTAATTCGTAAGATGAAATCAAGAGGATGATTTGAAAAAAAAATTAAATTAAATTAAATAATGGCTTACAATGTTGAGAAGCCCCGAGCTTGCCGTGAAACCAATGAATTTGTCAATACAAATGAGCCTACCCCTAGATCCATCTGAAATAGTTTAAGAAAATAAAGGAATGAATTATATTGGTTCAAGTGATATAGTCCTTGATGAACACATAAAGCAGGTACTGAAGACCACAATTATAAAAAATAATGGATCCAGTATTTATCAGCACAGAGGGAAGAATTACATACAAATAATACAAAAAAACATGTTTAAATAAAAACATGAAGAATTTCAGAAAAATAAAATGAAAATCAGCTTGCACTAAAACTATTTTCACCAATAATATCACTGCAATAAAATTATTCTCTGTGAGATACAAGTCACAAAAAATAAAAATAAAAAATAAACAGAAGGATCTCAACAGCATATAATTCATTTTTTTTTATCACGCAACAGCATATAGTTACAGGCATCTAAAGTTTTAAAGAGCAATTTCTCTAAAGGAAGTTTTTTTTTTTTTTTTTGGTGATAAGTAACTTCTCTGAAGGATGACAAAGAAAGTGATGGTCCAAATCTTTTGGAAGACACTTGACATTGGCAACGAAGAAAGTCAAGGGGATGTTTACTAGCTACATGGGGAATGGGGATTGAAGGGCAGCAAAGCAATGGATATGCAGATCTCTTAACAAAAAGATGTTACTTATTCTTGACAGGGCTGCCTTGACATATTGCTTTAAGAAGATGGGCTCCCCGTCATCAAAGCCTCTGTACTACACAAATATAACCTAACAATCACACTAAGTCATCATTCACAATCTTAACAAACAGTGTCCATGGCTTCATCATCCTGGTGCAAACCAATTCAACTCACAAATTCACAATGATGTATTGAATTTAATTTAGAATAAGTATTTGTTGATTGAGCAGCATAGTTGGAAATAATGCCACTTCAAAGTGTAGCACTACCATCTCAAAAGATTATTGTCCTTAATACCTATTCGACTGGGCCCCCACACACATCAACAACACTAATATCAACATAATCCATCAGATCTTTCTCATTTTTGCACTACACATGAGTTGCTACCAAAATAAGATAAGCAACAAAATCTAGAACAAATTTGATTTTAAAGCAGATAAAATAATCAGAACCACAAGTGGATGCATAAATACATACACATTTCAAAATATGATATTGATACAGATTGAATGTTACCAGACTAGTACCATAAGCCTCAGTTTTTGCATATCTTCTAGGAAATATTTTGAAATCCACAGCCAAAATACACAAGCATGTTATAATCATCTGCAGAATCACCTTTGTGAGACTAAAGCAGAAAATATAAGAACAAGAGTTTAGCCAGACAGATTAACAGCATAATCATGTATTCAGAAGCAAGACTGCATACAATAGTAACCCGGTATGACGAGATATTTTTCCTGAGAGAATCTACTTTATCTTCCAGATAAGGAGAAGCGCCATATCTGTATTCAAGGAGACATTTAAATTTAGTCACTGTCTTAAAATAGAACTCATTTTTATACTCGGCATCTTATGCAATATCCCCAAGTATTCTATATATATGTGTCACCCAAAAAATAAAATAAAATAAAATTATTAAACTACCAAATTTACCTTTTAGCTGCAATAGAAAAAAACAGCAGGAACATCAGCCAAACTGCACATACACAAGTCCATTCTGATAGAACCTGACATTGAATAATTGTACAATTATCTGTGACAGTAGGTTTCACCAACTACATTAAAGGACAAGAGAACCAGTTAAGCTAGAGTGCTGATGACAAGACACCAGCAACTACCAATCCTCTCTCAACCCCAGTTGTGTATATCTGAATGAAAAAGAAAAAAAACTAAAATATTGCCCAAGACCCCAACCCAATATAGAAGTAGAACATACACATGGTATACAACACAAACAAAAACCCCAGGTGAAACTTGACAACAACTATTTCCCCATTGATGACTGAAATGTATTGATTTTTTTTTAGTAACAAACATGGAATTATTTTAACAGTTTAAAGCACTCAGATGAATCATAAGTATGCAGAAAATAAGATTTATGGACCCCCGTCTCAAACTTCATAAGAACCAAACATTGCACTGTGAATTTTTCTATTGGTTTATTCCATGCAAACTTTTTAGATCAGACTGTGAACGCTTACCGTTAAAAATAGAAGCATAGGAAGAACAATAGATAGAAAATCTATAGCCATTGTTTCCATGTACACCCTCAAACTTTTGAAACCAACAATTGTATCATCATTCTTTTTCATTGAAATCTTTGTGGTATTAGGATCTGAAGAAACAAAACAAACTGATTAGAAAACAAGAAAATCACTAACAGTTCCTTGCCTATTTTGGGCAAAGTAACCCAACCAATAATATTAAAGCAACTGGCTTTGTATTGTAAGCAAATGGAAAAATAAAAATTCCAGGCAAGATCTGGTAGATAGAATAGATTGAAGACCTAAATGCTGATATTAAAATACAACATAATTAAAAGTTCAGCATCCCACCTGGAGAAATCAAGTTTACTCAAATTCAGCCACAACACCAATAGGCAAGAAGCTCACTCACTAAACACGGCATCACCCAGACCACATCACAAATGAGCAAATCAAGTTCCATAACTCTATAGCCACCGGACAATGGAAAAGAATGTGATTGACGCTCTCCCTTGCCTGCTTGCACATAAAACACCACTCTAACATTTTTTTTTTGACAAATACAACGCCACTCTAACATTACCTTCTGTCATCATCTAGGACTATTAATAGTCAGGATTGCCTACAGAGCAGTTGCCCAAGAGAAAAAAAACACAACCTTGGGAGGAGCTCTACTTTTCTAGATGCTTTTCCAAGAAAAAAGGGAACCCCTCCCTCAGATATAGCCTAGTAGAAAAATGAACTGGAAGAATTCCAAACCATGACAGCCTGATCTCTCTAATGAATCTCCAAATCATAAAAGCAAGCCCAAGAAAAGTCTCCATTCTGAAGTTTTCAGTCCTCCAAAATCGAGGGTTCCACACTAAGCCACCATTTTCAATGGAAAAATACTCTTCAACAACCATGTTACGATCAACTGTTACCCAAAAGAGGTATCGGAGAAAATCCCCAAGGCTGTGTTTTGTTGGGGGATTTGGGGAGAGATTTAAAAAGGAAAAAGGCAAAAGTGTGAAATGTAGATATATTTTATTCACATTTTACCTACCTTTTTCCTTTCCCTTAAATACATACAATATATATTTATATGTATTCAATATGTATTATATACACACAAATATACAAATAAATCAAATGGCATATTGGATTTCAACTTTAAATTTTGATTTTGCATCTGATTTATCGATTTCTCACTTTGATCGCAACGCATAAAACATATTCTTTGATCTTTCAACGAAAAAACCATCTGAATCCTTTTTGCACAAAGTGTGTTGGTAGTTTGCGTCACAAATATCATTGACTATTTTCATCTAACAAGGATGAGTAAGGATTCATGTTTGCAAGGGATCTGACGAGAATATTTACATGTAGACAATCATGCTAACTAATACACAACCCTCCTCCTTTACTTGGATTTGGGACCAGTTTTATAAAAGATTAAACAATAAGCATGGCACTAGCGGAGGAGAAATTATTCAATGCTCCTAGAGCAATACTCTATTCCATTTACAAATTGACACTTGACACTTTATCTCCTAAAACACTAACACAAAACTGGTAGATCTCATGATTTAAACCAATAACTACTCATTTGGAGCACCACCTAGACTTGCTCCACGAGAATTGAATAATTTCTCCAGGCGGAGTTGCCAAGGGGAGGGGAAGACTTAAGTTGACATGTGATTATAGTGAAAAAAATGGATATATTTAATTTAACTGAATACATAGTCCTTAATAGAGCAGAATGGTGAAAAACGACTCACGTAGCCAACCACGCTTGATTGAGACACAAAGCATAGTTTCGTTTAGTTTGGTTTGGTAAGGATGAGTGACGACGTGTCTTCCTTTCCTTTTTTTCTGTTTTTCTTTTTTGATAACTTAAAAAAACTTGCATAAACTAATTTTAGATGGAAAAAAAAAAAACAAAATTTGAACCATGTGTCTTACCTTGCATGTCAATGGCGCAGAATAAATGCCGCAGAAGAATCAGAGCCTACAAAAACACCAAAGAACAGCAAACAGAATTGCGAGATGGAGATGACAAATTGAAAATGTAAAAGTGAGGCAAATTAACACTATCAGATAGTACAATCAAATGCATAGATTTTGAACTAGTTCATTAAAATGTAAGGACTCAATTTGCGCAAACAAACAAGCTCTTAAATATAACTCACAGGTATTACAGTCGCAAGCGCGAAGATTTCAACCATGGTAGATCCTGTCAAGTTGCTCACAAATCTGACCACAACAAAATGAGATTCAAAAAACAATTACTTCAATATATATATATAGATTTATACATACACATATATGTGGAGAGAGAGAGATTGAACAAGGCTTAACTGTTCTTTTGAATGCTTGTTAGGATTGAAGGAGATTACAGGAGAATCCATTGCTGACTAGAATGGGAACAAAACCTAGAGAGAGAGAGAGAGAGAGAGAGAGGATTGCAGAGGAGAAGGTACTACGTCGGCGGCGAGCTTTGACGGTTGAGTCGTTACGGTACGTCAGTAAGATCCGTTTGAGGAATCCAAGCACAGAATTGGATAGTCCGTATCCTTTCGCGACCCGTTCAGAACCCGATCATGCTTCAAAGAAGAGCCCGATGGATAGTAATTACACACATCAAAAAAAAAAAATCTTAAAAATATAATTGAAAATATGATAATATTAGTATAACTACCATATGAACCGCGCGATGCACGGCCTAAATGAATAATTAAAAATAATTTTAAATTTAAATAATAATATAAAATTTATTTAAAAGTATATAAAAATAATTTAGAATGAATTAAATTTTAATTATTTTATTATAATATATATTTTAGTTGTTATGTTATTAATTGTATATTGTAAGTTCTCAATAAGAAATATATGTCATAATTTAATTGATAAAAATGAAAAAATATAATAAATTAAAAAATTATATTTATGATAAAATAAAAATAAATTTTGTTTTATAATTTTTTTAGTTTTAGTTTTTTCTATGTTAAAGTTTGCCATAAAACCTAAATATACATTTTAGAGATAAAATAATATATATTTTGATAAAATCGTTAAAATCATTCAAAAGACCAACCAACTTAAACAAAAATTAATTAATTAAAATTATTATATTTTATTTTATTTTCAAATTAAAACTGTCTTCAACTGAAACGTGCACAATATTAATGGGAGCATATGTTTACTTTATATAAGTGAAACAATTCACTTTTTCCGTCTTTTTTCGATGTGAGATTATATAAAATTAACAATTGTTTAGCCGGGAAGTTTATTTCAAATCAAACAATATCAGTCATTTAATTTTGAATTAGGTCAATTTTTAGTTTATTTCGAATAAAACAAATCTAACTAATATATCTTGATAAAATTGCTAAGATCGCGGTTAAATCAGTGAATCAGTTAAATCAAAAACAGTTCAATCTAATCGGCTAGGTCAAAAGACCAATCAACTTATATAAAAATTAATTAATTAAAATTTGTAAATTTTTTTAATTTTAAAATTTAAACTATTTTGAACTGAAACATGCATAATATTACAATATTAAATAAGAGTATAAGGTTAATTTTATATAAGCCAAATAACTCAGTTTTTCCTTCTTTTCCTAATGTGAGATATCGAGATAATTTTTTTCAAATATCATAATAATTAAATTATAATAATTATATATATGAAAAATAAGTATTTCTCAAATTGAGTCCATATAAAATTAGTTATTATAATTAAAATTGAATTTGTGTAAAACTTTAAGGAGCTTTTTCCATAAATCCATTTTTAATTACTTATGTTTCATTCAACCCACGTTCTTTTTGACTATTCCATTAGGTCCTATATGAGATAAGAAGACCAAAATACCCTTTTCATCTACTTATGCTCTATTTAGTTCATATTATTTTCTTATGTTTCAATAAGTCTTATGGGTGACATAATTACCAAAATACCCCTAATGTATCTACTTATGTTCTATTTAGTTCATATTATTTTCTTATGTTTCAATAAGTCCTATGTGTGATATAATTACCAAAATACCCCTAATGTGAATGTTCACACCGCCAATGTGAATGTTCATATCATCAATGTGTAGGGACCCGGCACGGGCCGTGTACAATGTGAATATTCACATTGACATGTTAACATTCATTCACATTGATAAGAATGTAAAATTGGTCCGGCTGCTCCGTGACAATGTGAATATTCACATTGCCATATTAACATTCACATTGATAGGAGTGTAAAATTAGCCGCTGGCCGTTGCCGGGGCCCATGACGTGACAATGTGAATATTCACATTGACATCTTAACATTCACATTGATAAGAGTGTAGAATTGACTCGCGTCCATGGGCGGCCGAAAAGCGGCGATGACAATGTCAATATTCACATTGACATATTAACATTCACATTGATAGAGTGTAAAATTAGCCATGCCCATAGGAGGCAAAGCATGCCATTGCCGGACGGAGCCCGATCGTGACAATGTGAATATTCACATTGACATATTAACATTCACATTGATAGGAGGTAAAATTGGCCCAAAGAGGGCTGGGCCCAGCTCGAGCTTTAAGCCGAACTGGCCATTTTTTTTTAATTCTTTTAATTTTTTTACCAAAATTTTATTATTTTCCACAAAAAGACATTATGCCTCGGTGGGCCGGGCCTCAATCGAGCCTTGAATGGGCCTTAACGGGTCGATGGGTAGGACTTCAAAGTGATGGCCCAAACCTAAACAAGGGTCTCGCCATGGTATGGGCTAATTCTACATTCATTCCTATCAATGCGTGTTAACATGTCAATGTGAATATTCATATTGTCAATGAGTCGAATGGGCTAGCCGACCAAGGGCTGACGGACAAATTTTACACTCCTATCAATGTTAATGTTAACATGTCAATGTGAATATTCACATTGTCACGGTCAAGCCAGACCTGGCCAATTTTACACTCTTATCAATATGAATGTTAACATGTTAATGTGAATATTCACATTGTCAATGAATATTCACATTGTCAACAATGGCGGCAGGCCGCCGAACGGGCTTTTGGCATATATGGGCATGAGCCAATTTTATACTCTTATCAATGTGAATGTTAACATGTTAATGTGAATTGTCAACAGGCCGGGCCGGGCCCGCCCCGGGCCACCCAAGGGCCGTGGGAGGGTTTCAGGTAGCCACGGGGCGCGGGCTAATTTTATACTCTTATCAATGTGAATGTTGACATGTCAATGTGAATATTCACACTGTCAACAGGCCGGACCGGGCCCACCCCAGGTTGCCCACGGGCCGTGGGCCGGTTTTGGGTAGCCACGGGGCGCGGGTCAATTTTATACTCTTATCAATGTGAATATTAACATGTCAATATGAATATTCACATTGTCAACGGGCCAGGCCCGCCCACTGGTCGTGGGCAAGTTTCGGGCAACCACGGGGCGCGGGCTAATTTTACACTCCTATCAATGTGAATGTTGACATGTCAATGTGAATATTCACATTGTCAATCAAGCTTTTGGCCGCCCACGGGACGCTGGTCAATTTTATACTCTTATCAACGTAAATGTTAACATGTTAATGTGAATATTCACATTGTCAACGGGCCGAGCCGGGCCGGGCCCGCCCCGGGCCAAGGGCGGGCTTTTGGTCCCCCATAGGCCGCGGACCAATTTTATACTCTTATCAATGTGAATATTAACATGTCAACGTGAATATTCACATTGTCAACGGCCCGGACCGGGCCCGCCCCGGGCCGCCCATGGACTGCGTGCGGGTTTCACGCCGCCACGAGATGCGGACCAATTTTACACTCCTATTAATGTGTATGTTAACATGTCAATGTGAATATTCACATTGTCAACGGGCCGGGCCCGCCCCGGCTCGCTGACGAGTTTAGGGCCGTCCACGGGTCAATTTTACATTCCTACCAATGTCAATTTTAAAATATGAATGTTCACATCATAAATTGCTAACCGTTCAAAAAATATTTATAAGGGTATCAAAATTAAATATAAGGGCATAAGTGTCCAAGAAAATAGTGTAAATCAAGAAAAAAGACTTTATGGTATAAAACTATACATACATGGGACTAAATGGGTTAAAAAATTCCTTCATGGATTTCTTGGGCTAAAACACTTCTAAATAGGATTTATCAATAATTTTTTCAAATAAAAAAGGTATGCTAATGTGAAATTTTTAGAAAAAAATAAGACTTTAGATTTATGCATCTAAGTAAAAGAAAAACACAGTCCTTTTAATAATATATATATATATATATATGATAACTAACAGTTGACCTATGCAATGCACTTGCTATTTTTTTTTTTTTTTTTCTAAAAATATTTGATGGTACAATATGTGTTATAAAATAATAATTTAAAATTAAAATATGATTTTAATTATTTATTTTAATAATATTGACGGTATTGTTTTATAAAATTATTACTTGAATAATTATATATATTAATTTTATTTAAATTATTTATGTATTTTGATAATTTTAGTTCTATTGTATTATAAAAGTATAATTATCATATAATAATTTTGTATGATATATATTAAATTATAAAATAGTAAAATAAGTACTTATTTTGATATTAAAAAAATAGTTAAATTAGAAGAAGAATTAGTAATATAAAATTAAAAGTAATTACAACTATTTAATTTTCTTTTATATTCATTTGGAAAATAAAAATATGTAGAAATAGAAATTATATAAAATTTATTAAAAAAATCAAATATAAATATATTGTGGTTGGATTATCATATAATGATTTTATATGATATATATATATATATATTAAATTGTAATATTGTAAAATAAACACTTTTAATTAAATTAAAATATCAACTATATAAAATAAATTCAATAATGACTAACCAAGAAATAATCACATAATAACATCTAAAACCCAAAAAGAAAAAATAATGAAAACATTCAAATGATAGATATGTCTCAGTGTGTAAAATGATTAATCAATTGTAATATGATGTCAAAACATAAAAGAATTTATTGTTCAACAATTGAAAAAGTAACTCAAGCAGTAAATCCAAATTTTAGAGATTTCTCACGAGTATCATTGTTGTACAGGTTTTTCCTCCTGTGAGTTATGATTATATAAAATAATGTAAGAAATAAAATATAATTTCATATATAGAATCACTATAAAACTTGAACGACAAATCCATAATATAGAATAATATAAAATTGGTATTGGATATAGAATAATGCACGAAAAAATAAGGAAAAAAAAAACAATTTAGTATTAAAAAAATTGTAATACTCTTGAAAGAATTAAGAAAAAAAAAATGGAATGCAAAATTAGTATTGGATTTGTGGATGATCTCAATTTACCATGAAAAATATATAGAAAAAAATATATTTGTCAGATCAAGTCCAGATAAAATAAGCAAAGTTAATATAATTTAAATTAAGTTTGAGTTTGTGTAGAACTCTATATATAATTTAAAAAAATACATGCTAACATGACTCTCTTAGGGGGGGAAAGCCCTTATAATGTCAACAATTGAAAAAATAACTTAAGCAGTAAATCTAAACTTTAGAAATTTTTTGAGAGTATTATAGTTGTACAAGTTTTTCTTTCTGTGAGTTGTGATTATATAAAATAATATGTAGGATATAAAGTATAATTTCATATATAAAATTATTATAAAATTTACATGACAAATTCATAATATTGAAAAATAAAAAATGATTGAGAATTCTAAAAACTGAGCTTTAGGGAGTTTTAATTGTGATGAATCCTAGTGTGATGTGATATTTTGTGCTAGTTTCTCTTCTTCTTTTTTTGTTTGGCCTTGCCACATAAGTAGAACTTTCTTTAGACCTCTACTATTAGAGCTCTATATCTTCACTCTAGAATAATATAGGATTGGTATTGGATATAGAATAATGCACAAAAAAATAAGAAGAAAAAAAAAATACAATTTAGCATTAAAAAAAAATTCTAATACTCTTGAAAGAATTAAGAAAAAATAATAAATGCAAAATTGGTATTGGGTTTGTAGATGATCTTAATTTACCATGAAAAATATATAGAAAAAAATATTTGTCAGATAGAGTCCATATAAAATAGGTAAAATTAATATAATTTAAATTAAGTTTGAGTTTATGTAGAACTCTATATGTAATTAAGAAAATACATGCTGACGTGGTTATCTTAAAAAAAAAAAAAAAAAAACCTTTATAATGTGTCACATAAGTATGAAAAAAAATATTACTTTTAATATATATATATAGATATGACTTTTTAGGTATATCTTGGGGGTTTTGTATTATTTTTATTTTTATGAATAATCGAAATCCCTCCATGTCAAGGAATAAAAATTTAGGTTTCGTTTGGTTTAATTTTGAAATTATGATTTAAGTGTAGAATTATGAGTTAAGTATGGAATTATGAGTTGAGTTTTGAAAAGATAAAATTTATTTAGTTATGAGTTTTAAAAAGGGTTTTGAAATGTGTTTTGGAAAGAGTTTTTGAATTTTGAAAAGAATTTTGAGTTTAGTTTTTAGTTGTATTTTGAGTTTTGAGTTTTTGAATTTTGAGTTATATTTTGAAATTTTTTAGATTTTTTTTAAAATTATTACAAAAATGTTTTAAAAAATTATTTTTTATTTTAAATATATAATTTTTACTTAAATATTTTAAATTTTTTTAATTTTAAATATTTTATTTTAGTTTGTAAATATTTTAATTTTTAAAATTTTAAAATTTTAAACTTAAAACATGGCAAAAATATTAAAATATTTAAAAACATATTTAAAAAATAAAAAAATATTAAAATATAAATTATATATTTTAAATATTTTAAAAGAATATTGCACACAAATGTATAAAATATATAGCACATTAAAATAAATAAATAAATATTTAAAATATAAAATATTTACCCTAAAAAAATAAAATTAAGAAATTTGTTAAATATTTTAAAAAAATAAATCCAAAAAAATATCAAAATATAACTCAAAATTAGGAGTGGGCAACAGTTTATCCGATTCACAAAATCTGCATACAAATGGGTAGTTTCGTAGAGATAATACGGGCGGATGCGATTTAAAATATGGTATGTTTGCGGGTTGCAGGGGAGTTACCCACAAGAATCCGCCCAGACTTTATTTTTTAATTATTAATCTTACCCGTTGATTTCATTCATATATCCTACCTAAATATTTTTGTCCAAAACAAAACACTCTTTATTCTTTGAAGTTACTCTAACATTACATTTGCTAATTGTTAGCTATATATTTTGTACAAGCCAATTACAATTCGACGCGTGGTAAAATAAGGATAATATAGGAAGATTATTCAAGTCTTCGATCCTGATCGTACACGTGGCAGTTAGTATTGGTTATTACGAGATCTGAGTAGCAGTGGATCAACAAAAAGATGCAAGGTGATGTGGCTTCAACGGTTACTCACATTTCAAATTCAAATTTAGGAGGAAAGCCTAACTGCAAGTAATGGCGTAATGGAGCTAATCTTGAGGCAACATGATCAGCGTTCATGGAGAAGCAGTTCGACGGTTAGAAATGCAGTTCAATGGTCATCCTTGAGTAATATAAATAGCAGAGAAGGCCTCAGAAAAAGCCCCCAGACTCAGATCCAAAAAACCAGTCTTATTCTGCTTTGTTTCATTTCCAGTTTTTCCTTTTCAGTTTTACATTTACAGTCTTACGTTTCCAGTTCTTTACATTTCTGTACTTTAAAATTTTTGCACTGCACTTCATTCATAAGAGTAGTTTCAAGTAGATTGTCGCTGTAAACCTCTACGAGGCTGAGTTTGGATCATTGTAAGTTTTTTCATCTTGATGAAATGCTTCAAGTGTTCTTAATTTAATTGTTATTTGTTTAATTCTTCTAAGTCAAGCCACCAGTAAAAGTCCTCTTCATTGAGGCTGAAAGAACTAAAACACAATCGTCTGATAATTGGTTGGCAATTAATTTTCTGTAAAGACTGATTGATCCTTGCTGGCACGCTCACAATTACAAAAATAACCTTCGAAAGCCAAAAAGCCAACATATATTTTTGGCCCGCCCAGTGGGACTAATTGAAATGGCTAGACGTAGGAGACAAGGAGAAAATGAACGCTTGGAAGAAGGCGTGGAAGGAGACGTAGAGATACCTAATCCAGAGGATAATGTGATAACACATCCTGTGGAAACTCCCATTTTATCAGAACCTATGGTAGAACAGACCAGCACTTCAGAACAAGTACCACATGTTCATAATATTAGACGAGACCAAGGAATTGGACCATCCACTGTTCCATCTACTCAGCTAATAAATCCATGGGGTGGCCTAGTAGATGCTATGGGACAGCAATTAATAAACATGATGGAAAGGTGGGCAACATCCTTTTTAGATCGAATGAATAACCACCAACCAACAAACGCAAGACACATCGAGGAAATTTCAAAATGTCCCTCAGCAAAGATTGGCTAGAGATAAACAGCCTATGCAAGTTAATGGACATTCTAATGGTCAAACTAGTAATCAGAACTATGAAAGACCATCACTTCAGTCTTGGTACGAGCCTATTCCGAGGCCTATAGTAGGTCAAAATGCCTCAGTACTTAACAGTGAAGCCATGCAATTTACTAGATCTGGCCTAGTACAAGAAAATGGCATAATAATGGTTCCAAATCCCATGTTCAAAGCCATACCTGGCACAAGGGGGTTCACTAATCCCTTATTCGAATTTACACCCGGGGGTTGGAAGGTTTTCCTACAAATGGAAGAGACACAACACCAGTTCCAGCACCTTTCGCAGGTCTTTTCGCAAGACAGGCTCAAAGGGGTTACTTACACCCCCAACAGCAACCTGCACCACGGGGACAACCAGTCCCAAATATACCACCTTATGGACCAAGAAGACCACAGGCACAAGTTTGCCCACCAAATCCTATGTTTACCCCTCTAGTAGTGCTTCAGCAAGCACAAAATATGGTCCCTAGGGACCAAATTGCAGATATTGTTAGAGAGATGTATGGACCGATGGCTCGGGGGGTCCAGACTCCTGTGTACAGGAAACCATATACAGAATGGGTAGACAGGGTACATGAATACCCAAGAGGTTTCAAGATACCAGATTTTGCCCTTTTTTATGGGAATGGAAACCAATCAACAGTAGAGCATATTGCTAGGTTTGCTGCTCAATGCGGCGAATTTACCAATAATGACTATATGAAGTTAAGGTTATTCCCAAATTCCCTAACTGGGGGAGCATTTGTATGGTATATTGACCTTACACCTGGCTCTATCCAGACTTGGCAATAGATGGAAGAGGCATTTCATGCCCAATTCTTCCAATCAGAGCCAGAGGTTTCCATAGCAGACTTGGCAAGATTGAGTTAAAGGCCTGATGAGAAGGCTACTCAGTTTATTACCATATTTAAAAGGGCTCGAAATAAATGTAGAGTCATCTTACTAGAGCCAAAATTCGTGAGATTGGCTCAAAATGGTTTAGAGTTTAGGCTTCGAAAGAAGTTTGACTTGACTGAGTTCAGAGACTTAGTGGAACTCACTTATAAGGTGTCTAAGTACGAAGCATTAATAGAGGAGGAACAAGATCGAAATAATGCATCATACAAGACATATTATAGAGATCCTAATTATGAAATCGATGCAGCAGAGATTGTGGGGAAAGAACCTGTAATTTGTGAAGCATTAATTCATAAGGATACAACAATTGACCAACAGTTTAAAAAGAAAGACCTTCATAGGAAATACTCTTTCGATTTAACTAAGGCAGATGACATTTTTGATCATTTGCTTGCGACCAACTTCCTTAAGTTACCGAAAGGAGTCAAAATTCCATCTCTTGATGAACTTAAAGGAAAAATATATTGTAAATGGCATAATTATTAGTCTCACTCGACTAAGAACTGTATTGTTTTTCGAGACAGGATCCAAGAAAAAATTCAGAAATGAAGTTTGAAATTCCTAGCCAAAGCAGAAAAGGCCATGGGGATTGACAATAATCCATTTCCAGAAATTAGAGAAGTGGCAGCCAATGTCGTAATGCCAGACTTTTGAAGCTTGTCCTTGAAAGAATTGGGAGAAGTCAATGTACAGATGCATGTTGCCAACCAGACAACTATCAAGAAGGACACAGGAAATCTACCAGCTATTAGACAAGGTTTCTCACACCAGAGGGAAGACTCTGATGAAGAAGCACTAGATGACGACTCCTTAGAAGCAACTGTAATGCAAACGATGTGTCCCAGGTGCAGACTGAGCTACAAATGGTTGAAAGGGCTTCCAATTGATGGGAAACAATATTACAGGGATGTGTAGAGACGTCTCAAACCAACCAATGCTTATAATAAAAGGCCATATCCATCTGGTGTTAGGCAACATCCATTGATGGTTAAACCAACAGCTGATAGAATGCATTCCAAAGACAAGAGGCCTTTATATGAGTCCAGGCCACCTAATTATTACAGAATGGAGAGCAGTCATTCTGAGAGGAGATTGGAGAGAGGTTCAGTTTATGGGATCAAAGCCAGAGATTGGCTCCCCAGACCAGCCTCATGCAGGACAGAAAGTGGACACCTTCATCAAAGGCCTAAGTTAGGCCCAAAGCATGAAGTTAGGGCCAGACAGTGGCCTTCACGGCCAGCTTCGAAGGTGACTTCGAAGGAAGAAAGAAGCAGTTTAACAGCCAGGTCAATAAGTTCGTGGGTACCTGGGGTCCCAGATTGGTTTGTGATGCAGAACAAACCTAGGGAAGTGTTTACCCAAAGAGATGTAATTGGAAACCAAGGCAGGATGGTCAAGCCTCCTTTGGTGGCTCCAAACAATTGGGTATTGCTTAAACACCCAAAAACAAAGGAACCAAAAATCCCAGTAATTTCTAGATCACAAAGGAGGAAAATTCAGCATAGGTACACATAGTACCAGCAAGACCTGAAGGAAAGTGGGGAAAGCTCTTCATTGGTCCAGACAGAAGGAAAGAAGAATCCAAAGTCAAACCATTCTCCAAGACCAACTCTACAAGACAAAATGAGTTGTAGTAGAGAAAAGTTGACCAAAGTTCACTCTGAACTAAAAACCAGAGAGAAGTCCAGTTTGGCAGGATTGGAAAAGGCGTTGATGGAGAGTGATAGCGAGGCAGAGAAAGAAGTTGGCCTAGGCCAAAAGAAAGAAATGGTTGAAAAAGAAATATTCAAAGCCTTCATAGCTGAACAAACATTTTTGGTTGAAAAACCAGTCAGAAAAGACCATTGGAAAGAGTTTGTTAGTAAGGAAGTGCAAGAATGCAGTATGGAGGATGCTTCTGAAGTAACTGAACAAAGTGGCCAAGAGGAGAAACAGGCACAGCCAGCCATCCAATTTGGCTCAGTATTAGTGAATATGGTACACATACTACCGCATGAATTCCAAGCTGGAGATGAGAACCAAGAGGGGCAAGAAATGGACCCAATTCCAGTCTCTAGTGAAGACTCACAAGTGAGTATAGTGCAAGATAATTCCGGAATGGCTACCCCAATGGAAACTGAATATAAGAGTGAAGAAGAGGTGAGCATTAACCTCTCATATCCTTTTGAATATCCCTCGAACTCTATGACACAGCATGTCAAGCCTTTGTATATCAAGGCCTTTTTCGATGGGATACAATTGAACCGAGTCTTGATAGATAATGGGGCAGTGGCGAACTTACTACCGAAATCTTCCTTGAAGAAACTAGGGAAAAGGAACCCCAGGTTAATCCCAACTAGCATAACCATTACTGGTTTCGCCAGAGGCAAACAAATGGCTCAGGGAATTCTGCCTATCAACCTGAGTGTAGGAACCAGGGACTGCATAAAAGCATTCTTCGTCATCGACAACAATGCTAAGTATAATGCTTTACTTGGTAGAGATTGAATTCACACTAACAAGTGTGTGCCTTCCTCTTTATATCAGAAAATAATGATGGCCTTCAGCAATGGGGAGATAGAGGAAATTGATACAGATCCTCAACCCTTCATAGCCTGTGCAGACTTCATAGAAGCCAAATTGTATATTGTGGGAGTGACACCACTCAGTATACTGAGGAAACCTGATGGCTCAGCCGAAGTGACGGCTAATGAGGAAGTGACACACCTGAAGCACTTAGTCCAGGAGAGTGCTGATGAAGAGGTTGTCGTTAAGGATGACAATGATGCCTGGTTGTAGGCAAAGAAATGAAGTCCAAGAAGCCAAGTCTTTGGCTCTAATTAAGTTCTCAATATTGGATGTAAAATCAATAGTCCAGAGAGTACAAGAGCAAGAGAAAGAAGCCATGATAATTGGCTATAGGCAGAAGTAACAACAGGCCAGAGTTTTGGTCCTTGACAAATACTGTGCATTGGACATTGAAACAAAAGTCCAGGAGATACAGGAGGAAGAAGCCTTATGGACAGACTTTGTCTATGAGGAGAAGGGTAAAGATGTTGAATTAAAGAACCTGGGAGCAGAACAAAGCAAGAAGATTACTTCAAAGGCAGAAGGGATCAAAGAAGAAGCTTCTGTAAGTTCTCAGACACAAGACCCCTTAGAAGAAGTAAATTTAAGGGAAGGTTCTATACAACAGCCCACCTATATAAGTGCTTGTTTGAATGCTCTGGACAGGGACCAGTTATTGGTTGTTTTGAAGAAATATAAAGATTGTTTTGCATGGTCTTATAATGAACTACTAGGATTGGATAGGTCATTAGTGGAACATAGGCTCCCTATGAGGCCCAATTTCAAGCCATACAAGCAAAAACCAAGAAGAATAAGTCCAGAAGTGATTCAAAAAGTTAAGGAAGAAATTCTCAGACTACTCAAGGCAGGCTTTATCAGGACAGCCAGGTATGTTGAATGGCTATCCAATATTGTGCCTATAGTTAAGAAGAATGGTAAAATGAGGGTATGCCTTGATTTCAGAAACTTAAATTTAGCAACTCTAAAAGATGAATATCCTATGCCTATAGTAGATTTGTTGGTAGACAGTTCAGCAAGGCATCAAATTTTATCAATGATGGATGGGCACTCTGGTTATAACCAAATCTGCATTACAGAGGAGGTTGTTCACCAGACAACATTCAGATGTCCTGGGAATATTGGGACCTTCGAATGGGTTAAAATGCCATTTGGCCTGAAGAATGCTGGGGCTACATATCAGAGGGCTATGAACACCATCTTTCATGACCTCATTAGAGGGTATTTAGAGTGTTATATTGATGACATTGTAGTTAAATCCCAATCCATAGAGGAGCATCTGTTTCATTTAGAAGTAGCCTTTGAAAGAATGAGAAAGTTCAAGTTGAAACTCAATCCTCTTAAGTGTGCTTTTGGTGTATCATCTGGAAACTTCTTGGGCTATGTAGTACACAAGAGAGGAATACATATTGACCAAAATAAAGCCAAAGCCATCATTGAAGCCAGACCTTCATCAAGTAAGAAAGAATTACAAAAGTTCCTTGGACAGGTTAATTTTCTTCGAAGATTCATTTCTAACACTGCAGGGAAAACTAAAGTATTTTCTTCTTTATTAAGGCTAAAAGATGAAGAGGAATTTGTGTGGACAGCAGAGCATCAAATTGCTTTCGAAGGTATCAAAGCCTACTTGGCCAACCCTCCAGTACTGATGCCACCAAAGGGTGATAAGCACTTAAAGTTGTACATAGCTGCAGCAGAAGATTCATTGGGAGCTTTCTTAGCCCAAGACAATGAAGAAGGCAAGGAGCAAGCTATTTATTACCTTAGTAGGTTTTTAAATTCTTGTGAATGTAAATACTCAGTTGTAGAAAAGTTGTGTCTTGCATTGTATTTTGCTGCAATGAAATTGAAATATTATCTTTTGCCTACAACTGTCTTGGTAATTGCAACCACAAATTTGGTTAAGTATATGTTATCTAGACCTATGTTGAGGGGAAGAATTGGCAAATAGATATTAGCCTTATCAGAATTTCATTTAGAATATGTTCCCCAAAATGCAGTAAAAGGACAAGTTTTAGCCAATTTTTTGGCAGACCATCTATCTCAAACAGAAAGCCAATAGATAATGAAACTTGGTATGGCTAGTGTTGAGCTATGGCAAATGTGGTTCGATAGATCGCAAGCCAATGGCCTAACTGGAATTGGTATAGTGATTAAGTCACCACAAGGAATAGAAACCACACATGGTTTCAGAGTGGATGAAATTACTTGTTCTAATAATCAAGCTGAATATGAAGCCTTAATAGTGGGATTGGAAATTCTTATTGGACTACAAGTTCATGCAGTTGACATATTTGGAGATTCTCAATTGGTGGTTAACCAACTGAAAGGCATTTTCAAATGTCAAAGTATAAGCATGTTGTCATACTATGTTGTTGCATTACATCTGCTTTCTCAATTTCAAATAGCAAATGTAACTCATGTCCCAAGATTATTGAATAATAGAGCTAATGATGTGGCTTAGAAAGCTTCGAATTTCAAGAGAAGGGATAATACTCAAAGGGACATAAGCCAAACAACATACCAGAAATCTATACCACCCTTAAATAAAAGGAATGTAGTCCTGGAAGTCAATCATAATGACTTACAGGAACAAGATTGGAGGTATCCAATAATGCAGTACTTGGCTGGCCCATCCTCGAAGGCCAGCAGAAAAATTAAATTGCAATCTATGCAATACATCATATACGGTAATGCTCTCTACAAAAGATGGGGAGATAGTTTATTGCTGGAATGTTAGGCCCAAAAGAAGCATTGACAGCTATGGCTGAGGTTCATGAAGGCATTTGTAGTGCTCATCAGCCTGGTGTGAAGATGAGGTGGTTGCTTCAAAGGCATTCCTACTATTGGCCAACTATCCTTAAAGACTGCATAGAATATGCAAGGGGTTGCTAGGCATGTCAAAAGCATGGCATGATCAGGCATGTGCCCATAACTGACCTGCATGTAGTAGTACAACCTTGGCCATTTAAAGGATGGGCCATGGATATAATGGGGAAAATACACCCACCTTCTTCGAAGCATCATTGTTTCATCTTAGTGGCCACTGATTACTTCACTAAATGGGTCGAAGCTAAGCCATACAAGGTTGTAGACCAAACTAAGGTTATTGGATTCATTAAGGATTTAATCCACAGATTTGGTATCCCACAGACTATAACTGTTGATAATAGGACTGTGTTTGATGGGAAAATGGTGAAGTCTTTTGTGGCAGAATTTGGAATTAGCCTTGTTAATTCCACCTCCTATTATGCACAAGCCAATGGTCAAGCTGAATCATCTAATAAGTCCTTGAAAAAGGGAATACAAAAAGTTGTGGAGGACAATCCTAGGGATTGGCATAACTTGTTGTTGGATGTATTGTGGGCTTATAGAACTTCCCCAAGGTTAAGCACAGGAGTCACTCCTTATGCCTTAGTATATGGGCATGATGCAGTGTTACCTGTGGAAATTAATGTTAAGTCCTTGAGGGTAAAATGCCAAAACCAGTTAAATCCTGAGCAATATCATCAGAGTATGTGCTTGGAATTAGAAAGCATAGATGAAGCTAGAATTCTGGTATTAAATAGCATTCTTTTCCAAAAGAAGAAAGCAGCCAAAAAGTATAATAAAAAAGTCAAACACATTGGCTTTGATGAAGGTGATTTGGTGTGGAAAACCATACTCCCAATAGGGATTAAAAGCCATAAGTTTGGCAAATGGTCACCTAACTGGGAGGGACCATACCAAGTCCATAGAGTCTTCCTTTTGGAGCATACCATTTGAGAAATTTGAATGGATATGTACATCCCAAAAAGATTAATGGCAAGTATTTGAAGCCTTATTTTCCAACTATATGGGAAACACAAGGAGTTAAATAAATGCCAAGTACAAGAACACAAAAATACTCAAATGATAAATAAGAATTTGTCTTTCATAAAGAGTTGAATACATTCTGCCATAAATTGGCCCAAAAATCATTACAACGCCTCAGTTGTTCTTTTACAATGGATGCTCTATTATTAAAAGATGAAAACAACTAAATGGCTGTGGTCATTTCCTGCTTTCGGTCAGCCAGTCCTTGGTTGGTGATCTGCAGTTTGGTGTCAGTTCGGATTAAGGCCTGGTTCATTGCAGATAGCTCCTCCTCAAGTTGAGCTTTCTTCTCCAGTAGTTGAGTTCGAAAATGGGAAATAGAGAAATGTTATTCCTTTAGCCCTGAGACTTCAGTATGTACTGTGGAAACAAAGCTCTGGTCTCTCACTAATTTCTCCTCTGCAGCCCTGGCAGTATGACAAATGTTGATGTAAAAGTCAATAGTAGCTGCTGCATGAGATAGATGACTTGAGATAGTTATACTGGATTGCTCAACAACTTTGCAGTACTAAAGGAAGCCATTTCTTATTATAGGCCTTTGTAAAGCCTCGAAAGGAATCCTTAAAAAAGATGTCAATAACTCCAGACAGCTGTCTAAGTCCATCAGAGGTGCAGAAGGCTTACTACTGGAGGAAGAGGAGCTCTCAAAAATTTCTAACAAGGAATCAGCCAGAACTAATGGCTCAACCTTATTATTAGCTATTGGAGAGGTAGAAGGCATGTCGAAGAGACTGGCTAATCTTGCTTCGAAGATATCTACCTCATCCGTGAACATGAGAGGTGCAAAAAGAGCAGTGGTGGAAGGCACAGAGAACTGCATAGGGATAGGAGAAATGGGTGGAGCATCTTCAGCAGTCTCTATGGTCCTAGCCACCAATAGGTCAAGAGAAAAAGGACTGGAAGTACGTAAAGGTAATAAACCATGGGTTGGAGAGCTGCCAGCACCCTCTGTAGGGGAATAAGCTACCATCAGAGATAGAGCAGCAGTTGGAATTTCCTTAGGAGGAGAGGGAAGAGCAAGGCTCAAAAGAGAACTAAATTGAGGTAGATCCAAAGATAAATAAGGAAGATACGGATTTAATCCAAAGAAAAGAGATGCAGGAATGCTTGGCCTCAATGAGGGTACATTGAATGTAGGCCTAGGAAGTGGGAGTATTATCTGAATAGTCCTCACATTTTGCATCTGATCAACTTCAATTGAAACAGAGAGAGTCCTTATTGGAAGAATAGGCTCAGTAGTTGTTGCTGCAAAAGAAGAGATGTAAAGTAATGTCAAGTTTTAATACCAAAAATTTGATAAGGGAGAAATAGTAGAAACATGAAAGAAATTACTTGTTTCAGAAGTGATAGCAGCATTAGGAGAGCTTCGAAGGGAATAGTGCTCAACAATATGTTGCATTCTTGCAGTTTCTCTTTGGATTGCATCAGCAATAGCTGCTTCATCTCTTAAGAATTGCTGCTGTCGTCTCTTCTCAACTCTCTCAAAGACAATTATGGCCTTAGAATGCTCTTGTTCTACTGCCTTAGCAGTTGCTTCATGAATAGGATCTTCGACCAAATCAGAAGGAGAGACAGTCATCTTTCTTCTCTTTGTTCTTTGTACTAGTATTGCCTATTCCTTCTCAATTTCTTTCTCTCCAATTTGGGATTTGGATTCTTCAGAAGTGAGTTCCTCTTCCACTACTCTGGCAATTGTCTCATGAGTGGGATCTTGAACCAAGTCAAAAGAAGGGACGGTCACTGTAGACACCCTATTTTTGACCGACCTTAAGACTCAGACGTCACCGGTTGAGCGCTCGGTGATAGTGCATATTGTGCTTGTTCTAGAGTTTCAGAGTCTTGGCTGCGAGCCTTGCCTCCGGACTTTGGGGCTCTTTTGTGCTTTGCCTCGGTTTGCGAACCAAGTCCTATTTTCTCTGTTTTCTCTTCCCGAAGGGAGGGAGAGGTCTCGTAGACCATCTTTCAGTGGCCGTAGGCTACGTTTCGTGGTCGTAGGCCATTTTTCCCGTTTGGAGGCCAGTTTTCGGTTTTCAGAGCTGTCGGTCGTGCGCCTCGGTTCGGGACCGCTTAACTACCTCCGATTGCTCCGGTTTTTGGCATGCACCTTATTTCCTTCCTTTAGAGGGACACTATGCCGCGGAGACCACCTTCAGTCATCGCCACCTCCGATTATAACAAATTGCTGAGGCCCAGACTACGCGTTTTGGCCCCCCGAACCTTCGTCTTGCATCTGTCTTGGTCCATTTTGGGTAGGGACCCTATTTTCATTACTAGGGAGATGGTAGGATGGTGGGAGGCCACCTTTTTCCCTAAAAAACCAATTTTCTCATTTTCTCTCTCCTAAAGTCGATTTTTCTGACAGAAAGCTGGTTTTTCTTACTTTTGAGCCACAATTTTTGGCTTTTCATACCATCATTGTGTTGTGCACACCTGGGAGGCCACCAATATGGGTAGGCCGACCAGTAATTCATCTTGACCCTTTTGAACCCCTCTAAAAAGCTGGTTTTTCTCCCTCTTGGGTCACGTTTTCTGGTTTTTCTCCATACAGCTGTATTCTACTCATCTGGAAGGCCACCTTTCTGGGTAGGCCGACCAGCAATTCTCCTTGAACCTTTTGACCCTTGGTCAGCCGACCAGGGGAGGTGGTCGGCCGACCACCTTGAACCTTTTGAACTGGTCAGCCAGTCTTGCCTTTGTGAGTGTGTTCCAGCTGTGCCAGCTGTTTTGCACTTGACCCACTGTCCGAGGGTTTTGTCCTTGTGTTGATCCTTTTAAAGGTGGTTTTGCACCCTTTGCTTAGCTTCCAAAGGAAGTTTGACCCTTTGGTCAAGCTTCTTTTAGAAGCTTTGACCCCCTCTCATGGCTTCTCCAAGAAGCCTCACCTCTCTCCCTCTATAAAACACACCTTCCACCTCCATTTGCAAGGGTTAGAAAGTTTTGGCTAGAGCATACATACAACTCCCTCTATCTTTATACTTCAAGCCTCCAAACCCTAATATTCTTGGCCATTTTACACTACACCTCATAGCCTACCACCTCCACCACCCATTCCAGCATCTTGGAGGTCATTTGCAGAGGTTGAGAGCTCACAATCTTGGACCAAAAGTTACTGCATTGTTGTGCTACAAGGGTAAGTCCTCATTTCCCCTTTTCTTGCATTCTTTTGCTTCATACTTTAGCCCCTTTTTTCTAGCATTTTTGGGCTTCGGCCTAAACTGAAAAGTGTCATATTTTGAGCTTCTCTTGAATATTGTATAAGGACACTTTTCTGTTTGAAGTCTCCTATATCCTTGTATGCTTTATCCCTCTTTGTAGGCCTATTTTGCATCATATCTTAGTCCTACTTGTGAGCATTTTAGAGATTTGTCATAAACTAGAAAAAGTTTCCTTTTGAGCTCATAAACATGCTTACTTAAGGTCACTTCTCTGTTTTGGATCATCTCCTCCCTTCCATGCTTTATTTCTTCATGTTTTGAGCTATGCATGTGAGTACTTGCATTGGCCTTGATTTGGCCTTTTAGACACTGAAATCCAGTGGATTTTTAGTGGCTTAGATGTGTCCTTGAGCTTCAAAATCATAGAGGGGTGACCCTCTCACCCCTCATTCTCTTTACTAGCATTATTAGCCTTCCAAAGGGACTCTATTTTGCATGCATTGAAGTCATGTTTCAGGCATCATTTTGTGGGTTTTAAGGTCTTACTAAGCTCTGTCAAGAGCCCATTTTGCCATATTTTATGTCTATGATGCAAGTATAGAGCAATCCTATTCAAGGCCTTTCAAAGAGCCTTCCATTTTCATGTTTCTTAGACCAATTCCAGGGCCTATTTGGTGAGTTTTAGGGCTATCATAATCCATTTCCAGAGTTGGTTTTGCCATGCTAAGTGTTTATCTTGTATGTGTTGAGTAACCTCTTGCATAGCCCTCCAAAGGAGCTCATCATTTTTGCATGCATTGGCTGCATTTCAGTGATTATTTGGGCATATTTTGACATGTTTTGGTCACTGTTTTTGGCTGGTTTGATGAGATCTCATGCGCATCATATAGTTATAATACAACCCATACTTACTAGCCAATGTTGCATGCTATTTTAGTTCGTCATGTTAGCATTTTTTGGCCATGCTTTAAACTAGTAATGTGCATGTTTTGGGACTGCCTTGGCTCTGTCTTTGTGCTTCATAGTCGAATAATGCTTTCTTTGCATAGTTATAGTTCAATACATGTGCCTAGTTTTGAGTTTCGGGGCTTATTCCATGCATTGAGTGCCATATTTCCATGATTCGGGACCATTTAGCATCATGTTTTAGTGCTGGAAATTACATGTTTGTATGCCATCTTTCATCCCTTGCCATGCTTTGGTAAAGTAGCATTTCGTGCCTTAGGTTCTGTCCTAGGTATTCGCGCATGCGTGCACGCTTTTCAGTTGTCTAATTTTCATCTCATGGCCGCTGATGTGAGTGTGGCTGAGATCCACTCATATTGGTGTAAGCCCATATTGCATTGTGTATGCCATCTTAGTCCATAGCATTGTGTATGCTAGGTTGTATGTTAGAGCATTGTGTATGCCATGTTACATCGAGCATTGTGTATGCCAGTTCATAGCATTGTGTATGCTAGGTTGTATGTTAGTCGCATTCATGTATGTCATGCATATTGCATCGTGTTTGGGATAGGAGTTAGCCCAAGCACGGGAAACGAGAGACGTTTCGTACTCCGAGTGACGGAACGTGTCTCAATTCTCGATCACCGACACTCCGGATTAACCATGATGGAGTCTCGGTCTTGTTGTGTTTTCATGTGCATTCATTTCATATCGAGTCGTGCAATTCGACTCCTCGGCCATCATGCATCGAGATGCGTGATTGATGGCACAAGAATCGAGGCGAGCATACATATGTGAAAATACTTTGCCATGCCCCTTTCTTGCTCTCTGTTGTAGTAAATCAAGGATCAACATCCTTCAAGAGCTTTGCACAACATTTCGGGATTAATTGCAAACAGAGGCAAACCGGGGCATCGCACTGGATTTCCGCGCAAGGCAACTCAAGCATGCATCATTCATCATCTAGAACAGAGCTGAGGCGGTCCATGGGCTTCCATGCTAATTTACTGCTTTCCTAGTTAATTTGTTAATTAATTAGGATTTTGTACTTATTCGGACTGTAATTATTTATTTGAATTGTATTATTTATTCGGACCCTCCGAGAGAGGGCACAACTGTAATAAGTGTACGTGCGTGTGATGTATGTCTTCCAACCCCACGTCTTTCTCCATTTTATTTACCAGCTTATGATGGTTAGTTTAGGGCATGTTTCAATTAGCATACAGTATGATAGCATGTTTGCATTCATTCATATGTTTTGCATGCACCGGGCTCGATGCATCATACTAACTGCATTGTATTTCAATTCCGAGTTGAATACTTGTCAGTCGTAGCATTTTACATGCCATCTTTAGAATAGTCGAGCCTGCTATAAGTTGCATTTTTTGCATGTGTTGTATTAGGCATTTCTGTATAGTTAGGATCATGCATGGATTTCTACCATAGCTTTTGTTTTGGCTTAGAGTACTCGGTAAGTTTTTATGTTTTAGCATCCTTGCATGCGTGTGAGTGACTGCCATGATAGCATGCTTACCATGAGGCTATATGCTTATGTGATATACCTGCCTGAATGCTTGTGGGTGAAGGTTGGATTATCTGAATTGGAATAATGCATTGACTGTGAGTTTTAAGCCCACTAGATAGTGGCAAATCACCATGTTTTCTAAGCCCACCTGAGGGTAGCAAATCCATATTTTAGCCTACTTGCGAGTAGCAAACTGTTTTTCAAAACAAACATAAGATGTTTTGTTTCAATTCAGGCGATCCAGTCTATACTTGTATGCTGTGCGCATTACATAGTAAATCTAGGCTAATAACCGGAATAAGAATGTTTTCAAAACTAGATACCATGGTTAGTAGAGGCCGATCTTTGATCGGGCGAGCGGGGGTGCTCATGAAGTGACCTTCCCCAATTGTATCCAAGTTCCCGAGCCGAGACAACTTTGATGATGATGGACACGTGGCCTTAGGCAACGAGTCAGGGTTTCCTAAATTCCCTAAAAATAAATATTTAGGTGGAGACTCTGTATCTGGCAAAGCAGTCCATGTTTGGCACTTCTTTCAAAAAATTTGTTTTCAAAAACGATTTTCCGGATTTGGACTCTTTGATGATTCATCGGTCTTGCATTGCACTCTGCGAGATTAGATACAGGATCGTGACATTGAGTCCTGAGCTGTAGTGAGCCTAATGAACAAAACGGGGGGATTCCCTCCTGGGACGTTTGGGGACGTCTACAGTCACTCTTTTCCTTCTTTTCAGGGGTGACTCTTGCTCTTGAGTTACCTCTTCTTCTTCTTCTGCTTGAACCTTAGGTACTTCCTTTTCAGGCTCAAGTAAAAGTTTCCTTTTCTTTTGTTGCCGTTTGCTTTTGAGAAGATTTAGAGCTTGGGTCTTCTGAGGAGAATCTCCCTGTGAGGCACCCGCATCACCTTCACAAAAGAAGAACTAAAGATAAGGCTAAAAGCATTATAAAGAAGGCAAAAGGAGAAGAGACAAGGGTATATACCTTTCTTCGAGGTGGCCCGAGTAACTCTAGGAGGAGTTAAGGCAGCAAGAGCAGACTGTGTGGTAGCAGTTACAGGAACTGAAGTGGTAAGGACAGTGGAAGAAGTGACAACTCCAGCTCCTTCGAGATTGGGTACATCCAACACCATCAGTAGGTCTTGAGGAGAAATGGCCAGGTATACTTCCATATTGGTCACCCACCAGTTGTGGTACCTCTTCAACATGTAACCTTGAGGAAGAAAAAAGGTATACTCAAAATCGATCAAGTCCTGTATAAACTTAGAAGTTGCCTCTTCTAGTCTGGACCGTCAAACTTTCAAATCCCTGGTGGTAAGACTTAGATTGGTGTTACTGCAAAGAGGTATTGGGAACCCTTGTAAGAAGCCAAATTATCTAGCAAATTGAGTAGGATAGTAGGGCTCAGCAATGCATTTGTAAGCTCTGGGATTCATGGTCCTAATGAATAATTCTCTAGGGATTAAAATAGAGGCCCATATGTCTTTGTGAGCAGGTGAAGCACAGAGCCTATCACTTAGGAAATTCTTCAACCAAGATAGGCCAATGGTCATGGATTCGAAGGGATGAAAGCAGTAGGAAGGAGGAGAAGCTGGAAGTTGGTGGAAGAAAGAGAAGTAAAAAGTAAAAGTAGAAGGATAAAGTGAAGCATTGGCTAGCTTCATGCCATGAGTAGGAGGGTTTGGCTCAAAAAATTTAAGGCATTTGGATTGTAACTCAGTGAAATAAGCAAAAAGCCAAAGCTGAAGAATCCAAAATGGCCCCTCTTGATTGGCATTTAAGGGTTTCTCATAGAAAAGAGAACAGGCTCTATATACGTGACCTAGAACGTATGGAGCTAAAGCCACCCTCTTCTGTAAAACAAGGGCTTTGACAAGAGGGGCAAATTCAGGCATGATTCTTTGAGAGGAGATGCAAAAAAGGAACTTGCAAAGCCAATATAATAAGAAGGAAAAGAATTCCCTATCGGTCACAGGACCCTCCCTTCTATTTTCAGCCTTGACAAAGTCACTATAGGATGAGTTAAGAGAGGGAAGGGAAAAAGGGATTGCTAAGTCAGGATAATCTGGTCCAATGGGAGTTCCAACAGGAAATAATCCTAATAGATGGCAAATGTCAAGAACAGTAGGGGCCATCATCCCACATCTGAATTGGAAGAAATTAAAAATAGAATTCCAAAAGCACAAGGCAGCAAGAATTAAGAAGGGGTCCTCTGAGATAGTTGACTTGGATAATCGAGGGCATCGAGAAGGCAGAGTTCTTGAAGGTCCAGAGTCCTATCAGAGACAACCCGATCATACCATTCTTGCCACTCTGGTCTCATTGTGGGCCAGCATCGGTGGGGGCGATTCGTCCTCCAATTCCTCCAGTCAAGGCCACCTTCATAAAGGAGACAATGGTTTTCTAGACGAGGATATAGAGCTGGAAGCTCAGTAAGAATCTCCTTGAATATAGGCCCAAACACATAGTCTTGTTGCTCATGATGACAAGGGATGAAGATGCGTCCGTCGATGGCGTTTTTCTCCCCAGCCTTGTACTTTTCACATTCTACATCAATGATCCTTTTCAAGACTACAGACGGGCTCACACGTTCTACGACTGGTACTTTCAAAGAAGAAGAAGCCATTGATTGAACGCTTTCTCAAAAGACGAAGCTAGGAAAGGGAGTAGAGAGAAGTGGAAGATCGGTAGAGATAAAAGGTTTGTGTGTTAAGTGAGCAAGTGATTTCAGAGCACGAAATAAAAGGGTTTTAAAAGCCTTTGTGTCTGGAAAATATATCGCGTAAATTCGTTAAGTACTAAAAGTACGAATACGAAGAGTTTCCTTCAATATTGATACTTTTGGAGGGAAAACACAGCCCAGATGTTGATGCCAACTTCGAAGTAAAATATTTGGCTTCGAAACCAGATTTTGGCGCCAAAAATCAAATAACAACAGCTTCGAAACTACCAAGCCGGCTTCGAAGTACATTCCATACCTAAAGATGTAAGAATATTCAAGTATTTGTTTGCTTCAAAAGGATTGAAGACATGTTTTAGGTTTCTCAATAAAAGTAATGTCTTTCGAAGTAAAACTTGAGACCCCTTAAGGATGAGAATTGGTATTCGAAATATCAAAACCAATAGTTGGTTTGTATACATACAGACAGAGATTGTCTTTCGAACTAAAAACAGCATGGACTGTTCTTCAAAGCAAAAATGGGTAATGTAAAATTGGTTGATCATACTAACCATGACCATATGTTGGTTATGATTAAAACAAGCTTTAAGGGGTAAGATTGTTAAATTTGAAGCACTAATTCTAAATGAAAATCAGCAAAAATTGTTAACTATATTCCATAAATTGGAAAGGTTCATTGTTGGTTCTTTTTAGTGTTTTATTTAAAACGATTGAGTCCAAATTCGAAAGATAAGATTGTTCAGTTCGAAGCCCTAAATTTGCTTTAAAGACAAATGGGGACAAGATCAAACCATACCAAACAAAGAAAAAGTCTTAGTGGTATTAAAGCAAAAGCAATTACATCGAATGGCCCTATTTGGATACAAACTCAAGCTCATAAAAATAGGGAATGGAATAAATAACAAGATCATGAAATTTAGTCCAACTATGATCAATGAATTTCTGTTCTTTCTTTATTCTATCATCTATTTCTTCTAACATTGGCTGCATGAGTTGATGTGCTCTCACTTCGTAAAAGAGCTCTTCAGCCTTTATTTCGAATGTTGTTTCTCTCAATCCTTGTTCCAATTCGTTTATATCCAAGTTATCCCAGTACGCAGAATCTTTATTCTTGAAATCATCGAATTCTTCAATGAAGTTCTCTGCTTCGTATTGGGCATGAACTCGAAGGGACGAGAGTTGGTCTAAAGATTGTGTGGTGGCCATAGAGGTCCGATGCCAATGAAGAAGTAATGGAAGTTGGTCCAAAAACATGTGAAACTCTGCTTGGGCAAGGGGATTGAGGACATGACCCCGAGTCAGAATATCACAAGCCTATCAAAGGTTCTTGAGAGGGACTTCGTCCTCAAGAATATTAAAGGGCAAGTGAGAGAAAGCCGCGAGCAAAAGTTGAGTTTGCTTCTGCTCAGCTGGATTAGGGAGAGGTGGAGGCTTGTAAGTTGGAAAGACCTTATCCACGGAGAGGGCAAGCCTCAGTCTTTCTGTCCAGCAAGGATTTGGCGAAGGAGAAGGTGTGGATGCTTCTATTTTAGGAGATGGAGCAAGGGCAGAAGGAACAAGGGCATTAATATAATCGAGCCAGTCAGAAGAACAAATCTTCGCCTTCTGGGCTAAGAATGATGGATTGTACCCTTGTGCCTCTTCTAGGCGTTGGGCGGCGTGCACTATCTTTGTAGGCATAGAGGATGTATACCATGCCACAAGTAGATTTTCTTCCAAACTGCGTCGACAGTCAATGGGCACGTAGGGATAGACCACTGAGCTTCGCGCATAAGAAGGGAACTCTAAAGGGTCAGTAAACTCAACAAAGTGATGGTTGATTCGTTCCCTCAAAACACAGGCCTCAGGTTTTGACCAGCTTGTCCAGTCAGAAGCCCCAGAAGAGAAAGAAGTTGCAGCCTTATCCCAGGCAAAGGGTTGTGAAGAAGAACTTCCCATGTCCATATTTGCGACTTTCTGAATCAAAGGATTGAGAGCAGTTTGTTCGTAGTCCAAGGGTGAGTCAGAAAAAGAACTTCCCATGTCCATATTTGTAACTTTTTGAATCGAAGGATTAAGGGCAATATGTTCGAAGTCCAAGAGTTGATAATTTGCAAAGGCATCCATGACCTAAATATAGAAAGGTGGGTAAACGTGGCTCATTAATGCATGGAAGTTCTTTCGAGAGAGAACAGCATCATCATATGACTCTTCGTGTGCTCGATCAATGGAGGGAAAAATTGATTCGGCCATAAAAAATGTATCAGTCTGTTCGAATACTAAGGTGGTGGGGGTGTTCAAAAGATTGAAGGAGAATTTAATGCAGATGATGAATGACAGTTACATTTCTTGGAGAATGCAAAACCCATGCACGTTCTAAGACGTGAGAAAAAGACCTTGATCCACTAATATCACCAAGTATTGGGTACAATAGTGCGGGGGGTAATGTTAGCTATATATTTTGTAGAAGCCAATTACAATTCGACGCATGGCAAAATAAGGATAATATAGGAAGATTATTCAAGTCTTCGATCTTGATCATACACGTGGCAGTTAGTATTGATTATTACGAGATCTGAGTAGCAATGGATCAACAAAGAGATGCAAGGTGATGTGGCTTCAACGGTTACTCACATTTCAAATTCAAATTTAGGAGCGAAGCCTGACTGCAAGTAATGGCGTAATGGAGCTAATCTTGAGGCAACATGATCAGCAATCATGGAGGAGCAGTTCAACGGTTAGAAATGCAGTTCGATGGTCATCCTTGAGCAGTATAAATAGCAGAGAAGGCCCCAGAAAAAGCCCCCAGACTCATATCCAAAAAACTAGTCTTATTCTACTTTGTTTCCTTTCCAGTTTTACATCTATAGTCTTACGTTTCCAGTTCTTTACGTTTCTGTACTTTAAAATTCCTGCACTGCACTTCATTCATAAGAGTAGTTTCAAGTAGATTGTCGCTGTAAACCTCTACGAGGCTGAGTTTGGATCATTGTAAGTTTTTTCATCTTAATGAAATGCTTCAACTGTTCTTCATTTAATTGTTATTTGTTTAATTCTCCTAAGTCAAGCCACCAATAAAAGTCCTCTTCATTGAGGCTGAAAGAACTAAAACACAATCGTCTGATAATTGGTTGGCAATTAATTTTCTATAAGGACTGATTGATCATTGCTGGCACGCTCACAATTACAAAAATAACATTTGAAAACCAAAAAGCCAACACTAATAGTATTATATCAACTAAAACTGAATAAATACTGATCATATTATTCTTGTTTCATAACTGAACTTGTCCCGAATGAAGTGTGATTTGGAATTTTAAATTCCTTAATGAATATAGAGTTCTAGTTTAGGATTTTGAAATATGTGTTTGTGTTAGTTTATGATTTGATTTAGGATTTTGAATAATTTGTTTGTGTTATGAATTGATTTTGTTGTGTTTTTAATTTTATAAGTTTTAATTCATTAATTATTAATGTTGGAGCATTTTAGAAAATGGAGAAAAAATGGATCAAAATAAATATTAACAAAATGGGGGGAAAAAAAAGGCTCAAAAATAAATTTTTGAAGAAAAAAATCCAATCCATAAACTGCCCGCACATCCGCAAACCCTATCCGCACAAACCACAAACTGCACTGTTGGCGGTTGCAGATTGACTTTTTCCCAAATCGCATAGATGCGGGCGGGTCCAAACTGATCCAGAAACTGTCCAAATCCGAACCACGAACACCCCTACTCAAAACTCTTTTCAAAACTCATAACCAAATAAAATTTCTCTTTTCAAAACTCAACTCAAAACTCAAAATACGACTTCACGCTCATATCATGATTCTAAAAATAAATTTAAAAAACAACATGAAAAAAAGCTGAATTTTTTTTTTTTAAAATAGAGTTTTGAAAAGAGTTTGATTTTGAGTTTTGAAAAGAGTTTTGAGTTATGTGTTTAGTTATAAGTTTTGAAAATAATTTTTAAATTGAGTTTTGAGTAGTTTTGAATTATGTATTATAAATTTTGGAAAGAGTTTGAATTTTTTTTTTATTGGAATAATTTCAAAAGAGGACCTTTAGTGTACGGTAATATTGACATAACCTTTGAAAAATTAAAAATGTAAACTAGTGCCTTGTTATTCAATTCGAAGGCTTCACATTTGAATTTGTAAACTAGTTCCTTCTATCGTAATCCGAATTGGAACTAGTATCAACACAAGCTTCCCTAAACGAGCCTAACCTAATCAATTTCTACGATTCAATCCAAGCCCAGTCCTAGTCTCTTTATCCTAACCCAAAACTCTCTCTCTCTCTCTTCTCTCTCTTCTCTCTCTCACCCATAGTTGTTGTCTAGGGTTTTGGATTTGAATTGTTGGAGTCTTATCATTTTTTTACATTGTATTCTTAATTTTTGATGTTTATAGTTGCTCAGACATGAGTTATTATTTGGAATTGGTGTCATATGAATTATGTAGAGATATATTTTCTAAGCACCAACATGTGGCCAAGGTGACGCCGACGTGTCAGCCGAGGTGCCACATGTCCTGATCATGATGCCGAGGTTATCTCGGCTAGGCCGAGGTTATCTGCAAGAATACCAGAATCCGAGATAAGCGGATAAGGGACAAGAGTCCTAAAATGGGAGAAGGCTTCAGTTTGGGTAAAGATAAGACTCTTAGAGAGTTTATCACAATCCTACTAGAAGTCCAAGATTAGCAGTAATCCCAAGTCCATTAGGGCTAGGCTCCTATTGGGACTAGGATTGTATTGGCTATAAAAGAGAGGCACCCCTATGGGTCTAAGGTATGGCTTTTAATATTCTGTCTAGTGAGTTAAGAACTATTGGTTATCTTTAAGAGATATGGAGTACTGACTTGATCATCGGAGTACCCCCGGTTAGACGAGCCACCGCCGGAGACTCTTCTTTCTATTGCAAGTCAGACAAGTGCCATCTATTCTGCCGGTGTTCTCTAGTTGAGTACTAAGTTGGTAGTGTGGTCGGAAATTGACACACACAATTTGGCGCCGTCTGTGGGAAAGAAATGAGAATAGATGGCCATCACCGTACAAGATCAACGTGTTGAAAACAACGAGTTTAGCAAAGATGGAGAGTCCGTCGACATAAACGGAATGAAGACCCTTCCAGAAGGGACGCGAAGACAGGGGGCATGAGTGCTCCCAAGGAGATGACATTCAAGTATAGAAGAGCTTAGCCTAAGTAAGCAGATCCTGGATTTCAGGCCCTGGACCCCAGATCCCGAAAGACAAGATCTCGGCCTAAATAAGCAGGTCCGAGAAGAGAAGAGCTCAACCTAAGTGAGCAAATCCAAGATTCCAGAAGACATGATCTCGGCCTGGATGAATAGGTCCGAGAAGAGAAGAGCTCAACCTGAGTGAGCAGATCCAAGATTCTAGAAGATAAGATCTCGGCACTTAAGTCCGAGAAGAAAAACGGCTCGCCGATGCGAGGCCGAGGTAATGATGAATAACTTAGACTCATTATATGGCAGAGTCGAATCTTGCATATAATGGAGTTGAACTAAGTTGGAGTAACATAGGCTTGCCATGTCGGCAGAATCAAACTCAGGTTGAAACCAAGTAAGATCAACAGAGAAATCAAGCCTAACAACCTCAGCTTGAAACCAACTTCGGCGAACAAGATCACATGCACAAGCTTAATGTGAACATAAGTCCACATTAGGGGGCAGAGAGTTATAAATGATGTTTAACACTTGTTGAAATTTGTAGCAATTTACAAGTTAAAGTTAAACTGAGATTATTGTTTAACACTTGTTGAAATTTGTAGCAATTTACAAGTCGAAGTTAAACCGAGATCATTGTTTAACACTTGTTGAAATTTGTAGCAATTTACAAGTTGAAGTTAAACTGAGATCATTGTTTAACACTTATTGAAATTTGTGGCAATTTACAAGTTGAAGTTAAACCGAGATCATTGTTTAACACTTGTTGAAACTTGAGAAAAGTTTACAAGTTAAAGTTAAACCGAGATTATGTATGACAGCTCATACGCGTGAACGGGTTTTTGGAATTCTTGTTCTTTAAAGAGACATGTCGACCTTAACGATGATCTCGGCTGCGATACTTTAAGCCGACATACTGGTGTAGACACCCCATTTTTGACCGACCTTAAGACTCAGACGTCACCGATTGAGCACTCGGTGATATTTCATATTGTGCTCGTGCGGAAATTTCAGAGTCTCAGCTGCGAGCCTTGCCTGCGGACTTCCGGGCTCTTTTGTGTCTTGCCTCGGTTTGCGAACCAGGCTCCGTTTTCTCTATTTTATTTTCCCGAAGGGAGGGAGAGGTCTCGTAGATCATCTCTCAGTGGCCGTAGGTTACGTTTCGTGGTCGTAGGCCATTTTTCCCGTTTGGAGCCCAGTTTCCAATTTTTCGGAGCCGACGACCGTGTGCCTCGGTTCGGGACCGCTTAACCACCTCCGTTTGCTCCGGTTTTTGGTATACACCTCCATCCTCCATTACAACACTTTGAGGCTGTTTTCCAGAGTCTAGGAGCTCCTCTTCTTGGTCCAAAAGCTGCTGGTTCATTGGTCTTCAAGGGTAAGCTTCTTTCCCCTCCTTTTTGTTCCTATCTTGCTCTATATCTAAGCCTTGCTTGCAAGCATTTTTGGGCTCCGACCCAAACTATAAATAGTCATATTTTGAGCTCCTTTTCATGTTTGATTAAGGACCTTTTGCTATTTGAGGTCTCCTACTATCACTTGCCTCTTTAACTCTCTTTTAGGCCTATTTTTACATGGTATTTTAGGCTTACTTTTGAGCTGTTTCGGACTTGGTTATAAACTGTAAAATGTCTTTTTTTGAGCCCCTCTTCAATTTTGTTAAAGGGCTCTTTTCGGTTTGAGACCGGCAGCTACTACTTGCCTCTTTATCTCTCTTTTAGGCCTATTTTGAGGGGAAATTTGAATTTCAATTTCCCCCATTTTCCTCCACTCTTTTGCCTATAAAACCAGCAACTCCAGCTGTATTTTAGGGGGTGAAAAAAGTTTTGTTTGGGAGTCTTGCATTAAAGCTCCCTTTCTCTCTCTTCCAAGCATCAAAACATCTCAAGTCCTACACCATTTTACACTACAACTCATAGCATCACACCTCCAACATCCATTCTAGCAACTTGAGGCTGCCTTCCAAAGGTCAAGAGCTCCCAAACCTGGTCCAAAAGTTGTTGAAGCTTGGTTCTACAAGGGTGAGTCCCATTTTTCCTCTTTTGAGCCTATTTTTGCATGCTTTCTTAGCTCTTTGTGCTTACATTTTCAGGCTCCGACTCTAACTGAAAATAGTCATGTTTTGGGGTCTTTTTCATGTTTGATTAAGGGTTCTTCCCTGTTTGAGGCTTCATACTACCACTTGCCTCTTTAGCTCTCATTTATGTCTCTTTCTTGTATAGTATTTTAGACCTATTTTTAAACTGCTTTGAGCTTGGTCATAAACTTCAAAGAGGCTTTTTTTGAGCCCTTCTTCAACATTGTTGAAAGGCTCTTCACTGTTTGAGGCTTCTATCTGTCACTTGCCTCTTTATCTCTCTTTTGGTCCTATTTTTGCATGCTTTTTTAGCTCCTTGTGCTTGTATTTTTGGGCTCTGGTCCGAACTGTAAATAGTCATATTTTGACCCACTCTTCATGTTTGATCAAGGGTCTTTCACTGTTTGAGGCTTCCTTTTTGCTCTTTGTGTTAAAGCTCTCTTTTATGCCTTATTTTGTATAGTATTTTAAGCTTGCTTGTGCACTGTTTTGGGCTTGGTCATAAACTATAAAATATCATGTTTTGGGCCCCTCTTCAATATTGTTAAAGGGCCCTCCTCTCTTTGAGGCCAGAAGCCATCACTTGCTTCTTTGTCCCTCTTTTGGCCTTTTTCTTGCATAATGTTTTAGGCCTGCTTGTGTTTATTTTCGTGGCTTGATGTAAACTGTAAAGTGCTTCATTTTGATCCCCTCTTCAACTTTGTTGAGTTTTCTTTTCCATTTAGGGCCAGCAGCTGTTACTTGCTTCTTTATCTTTCTTTCGAGGCCATTTTTGCATGTTAGCTTAGCCCTACTTGTGTTCACCTTTTGGCCTTGCTTAAAACTGGAAATATGCTTTTTTTGGGACTGTCTTGATTTTTTATTCATACTTCATGTTCAAATAATGCATGCTTTGTATAGCTATAAGTCATTCCATGCGCCTAGTTTCGAGTTTCGAGTCTCATTTCATGCATCAGGTGCCATGTTTCCATGTTTCGAGGCTGTTTTGCATCATATTTTAGTGCTGAAATTCGCATGCTAGTATGCCATATTCCATGCCTTGCCATGCTTTGTTAAAGTGGCATTTGGTGCCTTAGGGTCGGTTCTCGGTTTGCGTGCACGTGTGCACGCATCTCGAGTGTCTCATTTTCATCTAATGGCCTCCTATGTGAGTGTGGCCAAGGTCCAGTTGTGTTGGTGTAAGCCCATTATGCAATGTGTATGCTATTTCATTTCACAGCATTGTGTATGTTAGGTTGTATGTTAGCGCATTGTGTATGCCATGTTACCTCGTGCATCGTGTATGCCATTTCATAACATTGTGCATGTTAGGTTGTATCTTAGTTGCATTCATGCATGTCATGCATATTGCATTGTGTTTGGGATATGAGTTAGCCCGAGTACGGGAAACGAGGGGCGTTTCGTACTCCGAGTGACGGAACGTGTCTCAATTCCCCAGTCACCGACATTTCAGATTATCCATGATGGAGTTAGGTTTTGTTGAGTTTTCATGCGCATTCATTTCATATTGAGTTGTGCAATTCGACTCCTCGGCCATCATGCATCGAGATACGTGATTAGTGGCACGAGGATCGAGGCATGCATACATGTGTGAAAATACTTTGCCATGCCCCTCTGTTGCTTTCTGTTGCAGCAAATCAAGAATCAGCAGCCTTCCGAAGCTTGGCACGCATTCCAAGAATAATTGCAAACAGAGGCTAATTGGGGCATCGCCATAGATTTCCGCGCAAAGGCAACCCGAGCATGTATCATTCATCATCCGGAGAAGAGTCGAGACAGTCCCTGGCTTGCATGCCAATTTAATGCTTTCCCAGTTAAATTTGTTAATTAATTAGGGTTTTGTACATATTTGGATGTATTATTTATTCGGACTATACTATTCATTTGGGACTGTATATTATTTATTCGGACCCTCTGCGCGAGGGCATAATGTTGTAATAAGTGTGCGTGAGTGTGATGTATGTTTTCCAACCCCACGTCTTTCTTTCCTTTTATTTACCAGCTTATGATGGTTAGATTAGGGCATGTTTCAATTAGCATACAGTATGATAGCATGTTTGCATTCATTCATCCGTCTTGCATGCACTCGCCCAAGCATCATACTAACTGCATTTGTATTTCAATTCCAAGTTGAATACTTGATAGCTGTTGCATCTCATATGCCATGTTTAGAATAGCCGAGCCTGTTATAGTTGCATTTTTGCATGTGTTGCATTAGGCATTTCTATATACTTAGGATCATGCATGGATTTCTAATTAGTTTCTGTTTTGGCTTGGAGTACTCGGTGAGTTTTTATGCTTTAGCATCCTTGCATGCGTGTGAGTGACTGCCATGAATAGCATGTTTACCATGAGGCTAACTGCTTATGTGATATAACTGCCTTAAATGCCTGTGGATGAAGGTTGGATTACTTGGATTGGAACAATGCATTGACTGTGAGTTTTAAGCCCACTAGATAGTGGCAAAACCATTGTTTTCTAAGCCCACCCGAGGGTGGCAAAATCTGCATTTTAAGCCTACCTGCGGGTAGCAAACCATCTTTCAAAAAAAACAAACATGAAATGTTTTGTTCCAATTCAGGCGACCCAGTCTATACTTGTATGCTGTGCGCATCACATAGTAAATCTAGGCTAATAACCAGAATAAGAACGCACAATGTTTTCAAAACTGGATATCATAGTTAGTAGAGGTCGATCTTTGATCGGGTGAGCGGGGGTGCTCACGAAGTGACCTTCCCCAATCGTACCCAAGTTCCGGAGCCGAGGCAACTTTGGTGATGACGGACACGTGGCCTTAGGCAAACGAGTCAGGGTTTCCTAAATTTTCCAAAAATAAAATATTTAGGTGGCGACTCTGTATCTGGCAAAGCAGTCCATGTTTGGCACTTCTTTTCTAAAAATCTGTTTTCTCAAAACGATTTGCCGGATTTGGACTCTTTGGTTCAGATTAAGAACCGTGACACAAATCGAGTCCGAGCTGTAGCGAGGCCCCCCCTCCCCCGCGGGCTTGTTACAACTGGAAAGTACTGATATAGGTTCCATCACCTCAGAATGCCGAGATAATAGAACCTAGGGAGCAGTTGTGGAGATATATTTTCTGAGCACCAACACATGGCCAAGGTGACGCTGACGTGTCAGCCGAGGTGCCACATGTCCTGGTCATGATATCGAGGTTATCTCGGTTAGGCCGAGGTTATCTGCGAGAATATCGGAATCCGAGATAAGCGGATAAGTGACAAGAGTCCTAAAATGGGAGAAGACTTCAGTTTGGGTAAAGATAAGACTCTTAGAGAGTTTATCACAATCTTACTAAGAGTTCAAGATTAGCAGTAATCCTAAGTCCATTAGGGCTAGGCTCCTATTGGGACTAGAATTGTATTGGCTATAAAAGAGAAGCAACCCTATGGGTCTAAGGTATGGCTTTTGATATTCTGTCTAGTGAGTTAAACACTATTGGTTATCTTTGAGAGATATGGAGTATTGACTTGATCGTCGGAGTACCCCCGGGTGGACGAGTCACCGCCGGAGACTCTTCTTTTTGTTGCAGGTCAGACAGGTGCCATCTATTCTGCCGATGTTCTCCAGTTGAGTACTAAGTTGGCAGTATGGTCGGAAATTGACACACACAAATTATTATGATTGATTTCGTTTGCTCACATAGATTCACCTATTTTTTATTTGTTTTAGCAAAATGAGTACTATGTTATTATAATTTTGCTTCAAGATATTACTTGTGGGTTGGTTTTTTAAAGTAATTGTTGTGATATATTATGTTGTTCAATTGATTGAGCATAAATTTAGCTTGTGATTGGTTTATTCAGGTGATTTTTATGAATGTATTGAACTTTTGAGCCATTATCCATCTGCAATTTTCATTGTCATCTTGTTATTGAAATTTGAAACTAAACTTGTTATTGGAAAACCTATAAAAATTAATCAACTGCTTGTTGTTTGAAATGGTTTTTGATTTTAGTATATATAGCATTTTTATTTTGAAAATTTGTTAAGTTAGTTTGAATCACTAGCTAAATTACATAGTGATGTTGGGGCAAAATACGAAATCTAAGGTAGCGTTTGGTTTGTGTTTAGAATTTTGATTTGAGTGTGGAGTTATATTTTGAACTTGTGAGTTTTGGTATTATGATTTGAAAAGATAAAATTTATTTGATTATGAATTTTGAAAAGAGTTTTGAATTGAATTTTTAAAATGAGTGTTGAGTTTGTGAAAAGTTATTTGATTATGAGTTTTGAAAAGAGTTTTCAAAACTTAATTCAGAAACTTATAACTCAAAACCAAACATACAACTTAAAACTCTATTGAAAATTCTGTTCAAAACTAATAACCACACTCTTTTTAAAATTCAATTCAAAAAAATAATTATTGAAAAAAATAAATTTTTTATTTAAAGAATAAAAAAATTCTGAAAATATTTTTTTAATAATAAACTAAAATAAAATAGATAGAATATTTTAAATAAGAACAGATAAGTAGAAATAAAATAAACTTACAATCGTTTAAATTAACTTACAATCGTTTACTGGAAGTAATCAAAAAATACATAATTGTTTACTGGAAGTAACTGGAAAATACAGCTTCTACATGCATCCTTAAAAACAGAATTTTAAAACAACAAACTAGAAATTTTACAGAAACTGAGAGAAACTGCGAAAGAAAACTTTGACCTCTTTCCAACTCTGAATTGGCCTTGATTGCGGAACTGCTTTTATAAGCAAAGTGGATAACTGCTAAGCTTGTGAACTAGGAACTGTGAGGCCCGTGACTGGAGCTGTGAGGCTTGTGACTTCAAAAGCTGGAAAATACTGTGAAACTTATGACTTGAAAAACTTGAAAATAAGAGGCACATGGGTGCTGAGAGCATTTTTCTGTGACTGAGAACTTTTTTACTCCTTTTTTTTTTTTTTTTTTTTTTTTTTTTTTTTTTTTGCAGTGAGGAAGCAGTGAGGAAACGTGACTACATAGTTGACTGATAGAGAATCAATATATATATCAGCAGCTTTTTTCAAAGTAAGAGTAGTGATTGAAGCTGATGTATATATATATAGAATCCAATGACTTTTTAGGCATATGGGTCCTGAGCATCTTGGAATTGTGGACCATATGGATCATGACTGATTGAGGCTTCAGAGGAAGCTGAATCATCCGAGGCTTCATCTTCAATTTGTGACTTTGCTTGGGCCATCAATAATTTGGCCATTTGGATCAATTCAATATTAGAGGTTAACTTGGGCTTTGCTTTGGGCTTGGTCTTGGAGAACTAAGAAGGGATGATTTCTAAGATGGCACCATACTGTGACTACCATCTCAGAAACCAAAAAGGGAATTCTGATTTGAATTTGTGGTCAAATGAGAAAAACCAAAAATTACTATATGACTCATTTTGATGTAGGCGGATTTTGAACCAAGGATCAATATAATCATAGTAACTATATTGTATATCATGGTTGGGAAGGTCTCATAGTAGAAAAATGGAGACCCTATTTTTCCATGGAAACAATATTATGAATATACAAGAAATGATATATGATTTTACTGGTCTGGACTCGATCATAGATAGGTTTAATAACTATTGACTTATGGTGAAAAAGCATATCCTTGTAAAAGGTTATTAACTTATCGGGATGGGAATGAATGAAATGCCATCCATTAGGAAAATAGGATTTGACTAATTCAAGAACATTGTGGATATTTTTGTGGACTGGTTCTTTGTAAAAAAGATTGAATGACTGTTTAAGAATACATAATTTGTTCTTGGGGTAGACTTGTTAGGAGGCATTAGCGTAATTAACTGGCAAGTAAAAAGGTCTGAAGCTAGAGCCGAAGTGTAACTAGGTTTAAGAATATTACCAAGAATTTGGTATCGGTTGACTAGATCAATTGGAGGTGTAACAATGGGTTGACTAGATGGCACAATGGCAAGAGGTTTTGTAATAGGTTTGTGGCTTGACATCTGTAAGAAAAATGACATAAATAGATTAGTATCCACTGAGAACATCTAATCTACCCATATGAAAGTTAACTAGATTAGTGTAACGAGCAATGAAATCGCGATAACTTCTAATCTGATTGAATTGAAAGTAAGGGTCTTGATGAAGGTAAGGGTTTTGCGGTATCTTGTGACTTGTAATCTGTTTGTGGAACAATAAGGAGTAGGCATGATGCTCTATCCTCCTTATAAAAATTCTCGGGTAAAGAAATCAGGGATAGAATTTTGACTACCAGAAATATATTCAATATCAAAATCAAAAATACTTAAAATTGATTGCCATCGAGCAATAATATGTTTACTAGCAATATTTTGAACATCTTTTTCCAAAACATATTTAGCACTTTTGCAATCAACACGTAATAGGAACTTTTGATTTAAAATGTCATCTTGAAATTTACCAATACATAAAATGATAGATAAAATTTCTTTTTTAATAGTATTATAATTTTTCTGTGCTTTGTTCCAAACACTAGAATGAAAACGAACAATTTGTTCAGATGACTGGGGAGTGATTTTCTGAAGGAGAATGCCACCATAACCAACATCAGAAGCATCAGTCTGAATAATTTTGAATGAATTTTCAGTAGGAATGCCAAGACAAGGCAAAGTCTTAATATATTTTTTGACTTGTTGAACAATAGCAGTATGAGTAGAAGACCAAGGAGGGGGATTATCTTTTAACCTATCAAAAAGGGGTTGACAAGTTTTCCTAAGGTCTTTGTAAAATTCAGCAATGTAATTTAAGGAACCTAAGAACCGTTGTAACTGGGTTTTGTATAAGATTTCATCAGGGAACTTAAAAGCAAACTCAATAGATCGACTGATAGGAAGAATAGTACTTTGGTGGATATCATAACCTAAGAATCTAACTTTAGTTGGAATAGCTTAATCTTAGGAGCAGAAATAACTAGACCATTATATTTGATAATATAGAGAAAGGAATTAACATGTTTCCAATGTTCATCGAGTGACTTAGAGAAAATAAGGATATCATCTATATAGACAATAGAAAAATGACTAAAGGAATTAAAAATTTCATTCATAATGTTTTGAAATTCACTAGGAGCATTTTTTAATCAAAAGGGCATGACATTCCATTCGTAATGGCCAAAAAATGTAGTAAAGGCAGTTTTATAGCGATTATCAAGATGAATTTGTACTTGCCAAAATCCACTTTTAAGATCAAATTTACTAAAGATGACAGCTTGACAAGTCTTTTAATGAAATCTTTTTTATTAGGGATTAGATAGCGTATCCATTCCAAAATTTTGTTTAACGGTTTATAATTAATGATTAATCGGGGAACACCACATTCAAGTTCAACATTTTTATTAACATAAAAAGTAAGGAAGACCAAGGCGACTTACTATTACTAATTAATTCTATTAAATAATCTTTTTCTTGTTGTGATTTACTAAGAACATTGATTTGCTTACAACAAGCATCTTTAATTGTTTCAAATCTATACATATTTTTAACCCTTCTTTTTGAATTGTACTAATGATGTCAACATAAGTTGTGCTAATAATCTAATAATCTAACTTATGGTGATATCATTAGTACAATTCAAAAAGAAGAGTTAAAAATGTGTATAGATTTGAAACTTAGTCAAAAAGCTGTTAAAAATAAACATAAAGTTAAATATGAATTAGAAAATTTCTGCGAACAATATAGTCTACCCCTTGTTGCACCATCCAAACGCAAACATAATAACAAGAGATCCTCACACAAATACTCTGCTAAATATGGGAAGAAATACTCGCCTACCAAATCACCTAATAAGTATTATGCTAAACCAAAAAAGAAATATCACAAGCAAACTAATCACTTTAAAAAAAAGTCAAAATCTACCCAAGATATTACTTGTTACAATTGTGGAAAAAATGGTCATTATTCTAATAAATGCAAACTTAAAGAAAAACTTAAGAATAAGCTTAATCAACTACAAATTACTAAAGAACATCAAAGTCAAATATTCGACATATTTAAAATAACTAATACCCCAAATCAATCTCCTGTTCATATTAGTCCATCATCCAGTGACACCACTCCCTTGAGCGATACTTCTACTTATTACTCTTCCAGTGAGAATACTGACGGAGAGATTTGTTAGGTTTTATTCTTGGCAACCTCGTTTGACAAAACTCCTTTAAGTTGTATTTGTTTTCGCACTTTTTATTTTAGTGAGGCTACGAGTTTTTAGATGCGAATCCAACCCGAATTGTGCCTTGCAGAGAAGTTTTGTGATGTTAATTCTTTCAAGATTGCCACTTCGCTAATTATGATGGGGATCGAGCTGCCCGGTCAGCTCGCGGGGGTCCAAGGAGCAACGCCCTGGCAGGGTCGAGGGGCAGCGCCCCCAAAGCAAAATGCAAAAATGCATTCAAAGTTTCCTGTCCGCTCGAGCGGACATTCCCACGCTCAAGCGGAGAATGCTGGGTTTCAGAAGTTTGTTCACCTGCAAAAATATTGGATGTTGTTTTTTCCCGCTCGAGCGAAACTTTCCGTGCTGGAGCATCGGCCCGCTCGAGCGGCAATTCCGACGCTCGAGCGGAGATCGCGGGACAAATTTCTATAAATACGTGTTTTAGTCCAAATCTAGGGTTAACTCCTCCAGATCTTCTTCTTGGATTCTAGGGTTTATATCTGGGAATATTTTGCTAGTTTTCTTTGATGTTTTGATTGAGTATTCAACTCATAGTTTAAAGAGTATACATCAAAGGATTATTTGTTTGTTCATACTATACAAGAGAGAGAGTTGTTCTTCGATGGATTCTGAAGAATTTGAGCCTGAAGCTTTGGTGGATTCTGGAGTGGCTCATCGTCAAGACAATTCCGAGGTGAAGACGGGGTTGGAAGAGGCACATAGGGGTTGGTTCAATTCGGGCGTTGATTCGCTAGGTAATTAAGAGTATACTTATGTAATTCCTTTCTATCTTCTTAGTGGATTGTTTTGTGGCTGTTGCCCGTGGTTTTTTAACACAATTGGAGGTGCTCCAATTGTGATTTTTCCACATAAAATCGTTGTTTCGATTTGTCTTGATTGTTTGATTGGGATTGTTATTTACTGCTTAAAATTGATACATAATCATAAATCAACATCTAGGGGATTTCTAGATTTTTCAAGATTGAATTAGAATATAATGATACTTGCTATAAGCAAATCAATGTTCTTGGTAAATCACAACAAGAAAAAGATTCTTTAATAGAATTAATTAGTAAATTAGAAAATCCTGAATTAAAAAGAAAATACACTAATAAGTTAAAATCTTTACTAATAAATAAAGACAAAAAAACCTCATCAAGATAAACCAATTATTAGTCTCACAACTACTTTAAAAAGATTCTGAAAAAATAAACATAAAGAAATCACTTTACAAGATTTACAAAATGAGATTAACTAAATTAAATTAACCATTCAAGAGTTAAAAACTAAAGAAAAATCATTAGAAGAAGAAATTGCAGTATTAAAAATCAATAAAAATTTTAATGATTTCCAAAATAATAATGATACCTCCTCTGATGAATCTAGTTCTAGTCCTGATCCTAGCCACATCATCTTTGATAATCGATCAACTAAATCTAATAGTGATAATCACAATGATAGACATCGTTTAAATATTATTAATAAAATTCATATTCAAAAATGGCATTCGAAAGTCAAACTAGTTATTAATGATTTTAAAATAGAAGTCATAGCCCTCATTGATACCGGCGCTGATTTAAATTGTATTCAAGAAGGTTTAATATCCACAAAATATTATCATAAAACTAGTGAACAATTAAGTTTTTCTAATGGAAGTCAAATGCATATTAAATATAAAATACCCAAAGTACATATTTGTCAAAATAATGTTTGTTTTAAAACATCCTTTGTTCTAGTTAGAAATATGACCAACAAAGTCATCCTAGGAACTCCATTTATCTTTTTACTATATCCATTTACCACTACTAACCATGGAATAACCACACAAGCTTTTGGTCAAATAGTGACTTTTAAATTCTTGTCTCCTCCTGAAATCAAAGAATTAAATCAATTAAAAAATTATTCTATATCCCAATTTATTAACCGATTAACTAAACAACTCAAATTTCTCAAAGAAGAAGTAAAATACAAAAGAATTGAAACTCAATTGACTAATCCAATTCTTATATCCAAAATTGATAAATTTAAAAACCAATTAGAAAATACTGTTTGTTCCACTTTACATAGTGCTTTCTAACATAGGAAAAAACAAGTAGTCACATTCCCTTATATTAAAAATTTTAATGAAAGACAAATTCCTACTAAGTCTCGACTTATTCAAATGAATCATGAATTAGTGGAAATGTGCAAAAAAAAAAAAAAAAAAAAAAAAAGATTAATGAATTATTAAAAAATAATATCATTAGTAATAGTAAGTCGCCTTGGTCTTGCCCTGCTTTTTATGTTAATAAAAATGCTGAACTTAAACGTGGTGTTCCCCGATTAGTTATTAATTATAAACCGTTAAACAAAGTTTTGAAATGGATAAACTATTCAATCCCTAATAAAAAAATATCTTATTAAAAGACTTAGTCAAGCTGTTATCTTTAGTAAATTTGATCTTAAAAGTGAATTTTCACAAATACAAATTCATCGTAATGATCACTATAAAACTGAATTTACTGCACTTTTTGGCCATGACGAATGGAATGTGATGCTCTTTTGATAAAAAAATGCTGGTCTAGTCATTTCTGCTCCTAAGATTAAGCTATTCTAAACTAAAGTTAGATTCTTAGATTATGATATCCACCAAAGTACTATTCTTCATATCAGTCGATCTATTGAGTTTGTTTCTAAGTTCCCTGATAAAATCTTAAACAAAACTCAGTTACAATGGTTTTTAGGTTCCTTAAATTATATTGCTGAATTTTACAAAGACCTTAGGAAAACTTGTTAACCCCTTTTTGATAAGTTGAAAGATAATCCCCATCCTTAATCTTCTACTCATACTGTCATTGTTCAACAAGTCAAAAAATATGTTAAGACCTTGCCTTGTCTTGGCATTCCTACTAAAAATTTATTCAAAATTATTCAGACTGATGCTTCTGATGTTGGTTATGGTGGCATTCTCCTTCAGAAAATCACTCCCTAATCATCTGAACAAATTGTTCATTTTCATTTTGGTGTTTAGAACAAAGCACAGAAAAATTATAGTACTATTAAAAAAGAAATTTTATCTATCATTTTATGTATTAGTAAATTTCAAGATGACATTTTAAATCAAAAATTTCTATTACGTGTTGATTGCAAAAGTGCTAAATATGTTTTGGAAAAAGATATTTAAAATATTGCTAGTAAACATATTTTTGCTTGATGGCAATTCATTTTAAGTATTTTTTATTTTGATATTGAATATATTCTTGGTAGTCAAAATTCTATACTTGATTTCCTTACCCGAGAATTTTTATAGCGAGGATAGAGCATCATGCCTACTCCTTATTGTTCTACAAACAGATTACAAGTCACAAGATACCGCAAAACTATTCGCTATTATAAGTTTAAAATATCCTATTTAAAGTCACTAAAAAATGACCCTTACCTTCATCAAGACCCTTACCTTCAATTCACTCAGATTAGAAGTTATCGCGATTTCATTGCTCATTATACTAATCTAGTTAACTTTCATTACGGATAGATTAGATGTCCTCAGTGGATGCTAATCTACTTCTGTCATTTTTCTTACAGATGTCAAGCCACAAACCTACTACAAAACCTCTTGCCATTGTGCCATCCAGTCAACCCATTGTTGCACCTCTAATTGATCTAGTCAACCGATACCAAATTCTTGGCAATATTCCTGTACCCAGTTACACTTCGACTCTAGCTTCAGACCTTTTTGCCTGCCAGTCAATTACGCCAATGCCTCCTAACAAGTCTACCCCAAGAACAGATTATGCTCTTAAACAGTCATTCAATCTTTTTTACAAAGAACCAGTCCACAAAAATATCCACAATGTTCTTGAATTAGTCAAATCCTATTTTCCTAATGGATGGCATTTAATTCCTTCCCATCCCGATAAGTCAATAACCTTTCACAAGGATATTCTTTTCCATCATAAGTCAATAGTCATTAAACCTATCTATGATCGAGTCCAGACCAGTAAAATTATTTATCATTCCTTGTACATTCATAATATTGTTTCCATGGAAGAATGGGGTCTCCCTTTTCTACTACGAGACCTTTCCAACCATGATATACAATATAATTACTATGATTACATTGATGCTTAGTTCAAAATCCTCCTACATCAAAATGAGTCATATAGTCATTCTTGGTTTTTCTCATTTGACTACAAATTCAAATCAGAATTCCCTTCTTGGTTTCTAAGATGGTGATCACAGTATGGTGCCATCCCAGAAATCATCCCTTCTGAGTTAATAGAACAAGTCAATTACTTCTCTTCAATTTACAAGCTCAGCCAACATAAAAGTCAGTTTTCTTGGTTACTCCATTTTATGTCCAATATAAAGTCCCTTGGATTTTTAAATGGCAATACAGCCTATCCAATAACATAGTCAGTCGTTAACATTTTGTTAAATGGTAGGATGCATTCAAAGCCCATCGTATTATTGAAGAAGTCTATCAAGAATTTCCAGTTAACATTCATGCCCCAACTCCTGCAATAGTCAAGTCTTAACAAAACCCAAATGCTTCAGTCACGCAAAGAAGCCCACTTCCTCTCACTACAGTCAGACTTGGAAACCCATCAACCAGCATAGAACCTTCCAAATCCAAGTCTTCCAAGGCCAAGCTCAAAGCAAAACCCAAGTCAACCTTTAGTGATGAATTGATCCAAATGGCCAAATTATTGATGATCCAAGCAAAGTCACAAATTGAAGATAAAGCCTCGAATGATTTAGCCTCCTCTGAAACCTTAACCAGTCATGATCCATATGGTCCATAATTTCAAGATGCTCAGGACCCATATGCCTAAAAAAGTTATTAGATTCTATATATATACATCAGCTTCAATCACTGCTCTTACTTTGAGAAAAGCTGCTGATATATATATATATATATATATTAATTCCCTATCAACCAACTGTGTAGTCACGTTTCCTCATTGCTTCCTCACTGCAAAAAAAAAAAAAAAAAGGTAAAAAAAGTAAAAAAAAGTTCTCAGTCACAGAAAGATGCTCTTAGTACTCATGTGCCTCTCATTTTCAGGCTTTTCAAGTCACAAGTTTCACAGTATTTTCCAGCTTTTAAAGTCACAAGCCTCACAACTCTAGCCACGAGCCTCACAGTTCCCAATTCACAAGCTTAACAATTATCCACTTTGCTTATAAAAGCAGCTTCGCAGTCAAGGCCAATTCAGAGTTGGAAAGAGTTCAAAGTTTTTCAGCTTTCTCGCCAGAAAATTTCTAATTTTTTGTTTTAAAATTAAGTTTTTAAGGATGCATATAGAAGCTATATTTTCCAATTACTTCCAGTAAACAATTCTGTATTTTCCAATTACTTCCAGTAAACGATTGTAAGTTAATTTAAACAATTTTAAGTTTATTTTATTTCTACTCATCTGTTCTTATTTGAAATATTCTATCTATTTTATTTTAGTTTATTTAATTTAGTTGATTTAACTTGTTTTATTTATGTGTTGCTTCTGTCTCTCTTTGGTATCAAAGCCAAGCTTGTTGATGTTATTTGTTTATTATTTCATTATTTTTGCTTAATTTCTTCTCATTACCATCTCTGTTTATTAATTCTAGTCTTCTTATTTGCTACTAACTTATCTTTGTCTTCCACTCTGCCAGTAGCCACTCACCTTTCGTCCCACATCTAGTGTAAGTCCTTAGGATAGGCAGATGATAGATATCAAGGTTTCCGAAAAGAGTATGTGCGAACACATAGTATGCGAAAACATGATAAGTTAAATATTTAAAAAATACTATTATTTGTTATCAAAAATATTCAGTTAGTGCTTTAAAATTATTTTTGATTGTATATTTGGGTAGAAATTTTTTTTAATTGTTTTGTTTAAAAATGTTTTTTTATTTTTTTAAAATTACTGTGACAAAATAATTTTTAATTCCAAATTATTTTTTGTTAATTTTAAATAAATGTCCAAATAATTTCTCATTTTGGTCTCAAAAAATATTTTCTATATTTAAAAAATATCAAAAACAAATATAATATTTTTTTCAGATAACAGGTGCCAATTGCTTTAAAAAAAAAATGTTTCGGATGACCACCCAGACGTTCTGAAGGAGGTCTGGGAGATGGTCGGGTAGACCAAAAATTTATAAACTGTCTAAGAAGATGTCTGAACGGACGACTGGGTAGACCGAAAATTTAAAAACTCTCTGGTTTACCAAACATATTTTAAAAATATGTTTTGAAATTGATTTAGAATCATGATTTGAAAACTGTAATCAAATAGAAAGTTGATTATTAGTGTAGAATCATGGTTTGAGAATCAACTAAACACAACCATAATTTTTTAATTAAGTATAAAAAGAAAGTATGTGTAAAGGAAAACAAAAAGTGTGACGGTATATAAAGCACCTTAACATTCAACTTACTTTATAAATACACCTGCATTTTCAATTGAAAGTATGAAAAATAACAAAAACCGTAATATTCCATTGCATGTTGCACTGCCTCAACGATTATGCTGTTCTGTAGGTTTTCGTGTTCTTCAATGATTTCGATTATGTCATCGTCATCATTTCGATGGTTGCTGCATTGGCCTTTCCATATGTCTCAATTGTTGCAGTCTACAATGCACACAACACACACATCAATTGTGAAGAACTAAATTGAGCACATGCAAAAGACAACAAAGACAAAAAAATTACGACACCCATGCATACATCCACATTAGTACAAAAGAGACTAATCCATTCCATAAAGTTAAACCATTACATGTGATATTTTTGAACATACAGCAAAAACCATGATTCCATAATGCTTAAAAAAGATTAGTTGGTAGCGTTTGCATGCATTCAACAATAACACAAAACTGAACCAACAGTAATCAAAACGAAGTTCAAAAAAAAAAAAAAAAACATAATAACACCATGAGTCCACAAAAACCACACTAAAGCAAACCATTTTCGGTCCCATTTTCCCCGAACGAACCAAACCCAACTACTCAGCCCTTTTGAAGCCTCCAATGCAGCAAGCCACCCTAACTACATTCTCGTCATCTAGCATGCACATCAGTATCTCTTGATAATTCGCGTTCTCTAACGCAATGCAAGCAAAATGGAATATGAGTGTACTGATGAAGTTAGGTATAGCCATAATCCTCTGCATACATGCCTCAATGCCATACTTCTACGATGCACCAGTTTCGTGCCTCACCATGAGGTGCTTCTGTGATTGAATTGCTTAAGAGAGATGGTTGAAACTGTTCACAAGAAATGATGCTCCACTAGAGATCTTCTTCGACTTTTTACTTATACTACCCCCCTTCTTCCTCTTCGCTCCCTGGTCTGCCTCATCAACATGTACGGTAGGGGAGTGTGGAGGTGAGTTGAAGACTTGTCTGTATGGCTCAGTAAATAGATGCAACCCAGGAGAATCCACTAAATCGGATTCACCGTCTCCAACATCCGCAGCCTGCTCCCCGGGGGTCCAATGATGTTTCCCAGTTGCATTTGCACCTGTGAATACTTCGAGCATCAAATCTTTGTACTCCAGTGGTTTGGTCTTGAATTTGAAGGCGATCTTGTTCGTCTGCAAATGAAAATGAGAAAAAAAAAATTAATGAAAACTGAGAACAACAAAGTAATGACATTAGTAACGTAATTTGATTAACAATAACATGGGACAATCAATCAACAATTTACTAACAAGTAAATGTTTCAACTTAAGTGAAATATATAATGTGTACAATTAAATTTAACTTGTCACATACTGATTTTAGCTTTTCCCACCACTCTTCTAATGCTGTGAACAACCCAGTTTCCGTGTCAAACCCAATGTCGATGACACCCTTACTGTTATCCATCAACTTGTTCCAAGCCAGCCATTTCTTTTTCAAACCAAGGTACTTGTTCTTCAACTGTTTCATTTCATGATGTCTACCCATTCACTTAGCAAATTTCAGTGCAATTTCCCTATACCCTACTATGGTGATGGTTGTACCTACCCTACGTCCTGCTAAGATTTCATCCCTAGCACGCTCTAAGAAGATTTCTGTGGATGCACTGTCCCATGTTGCTTTATGTGCATGTTCCAAGTCATGAACAAATCCTTCTGGGCCCGATGGGCAAACCCCTTTATTTTTAGACGGTGTATGCAGGGATGACTGTGTTGCGGCCATTACACTAATATGAGAGCAAGTATTTTAGACATTAGCATGTAGTTGCCGAATACATGTTGACAATAAACTCGAAACCAATACGTTATACAAAATAAAACAAAAATAACGTATAACAAAACTACTACGATAATTACTAACAAAAGATAAGATTTACATAACACGATGACAATGCATGTACTTGTTACACACACAGCTTACGTACAAGGGTAATAAATAAATGTTGCAGCAACGGAGTATACATTCGCAATAATAATATAATAACCACGATGCATAACACACAAATCATTGTTTTCATTACTCGCAAAATATTACAAATTTGGGAGACATACCTTGACTACAAAAAATTAATAGCTAAATATTGTACTTTTGGCGACTAATATAATTTTTGGTCGCCAATTCCACAACTTTTGACGGCTAAATATTGTACTTTTGCAAGAAAGTTTACTCAGAATTTTATCTAGTAGCAATAATAAATTTTTTAAATTTATTCTATACATAAATTTCACAATACATCAATTAAATCATATCCACACTGCTTTTTCTTCGCAACTTTCCTTACCCAAGAGTTTCTGTTATACATAAGACAACATTGAAATAAAAAAAATAAACCAAAGTTGTCAGCATGGTTTAGGTCATGGGGTTTTATAATCATTTTGTCTATATGAATATATATATTTATATATATAGATATATATTTATGTATGTATGCATGAAAGCAGTAACCTTCAAAAGTTTTGGTGAAAGTGGTAACAAGTTTTATAATTTGGCCCCCACATAATAGATAAAAATTCATGCACCTCTTGGCAACTGCATTCAATTTATGTCACAATTTATGACTCCCAACTATCATAGTACACTCATTATTGGAACTTTATGAGTGCAACTTGCTTAAATAGTTCTTTGAGTTTGATTCATCATCATTTGCATTCAATTTATGTCACAATTTATGACTCCCAACTATCATAGTACACTCACTATTTTTATTCTTTGTTTTATTTGGAACTTTATGAGTTTTTCTTGAAAGAAAAATACTAGGGATAACAAGAGTTTTACCAATATTTTTATAAAATATCTCATATGAGTGTAAGACCTACATCCATTTGACACATTTAGTAGAAATGTTGATAATTTTCTTAGTGTCGCTAGCATTGCTATTCTTGAAATGTATGTATTAAATTCCAATCCAAATGTAGTTTTTTTGCTTCTTTTTTTTTTGTAAAATAATAATTGGGAGACTGGTTCCAACTCCCTACTAGAAAGCTGAGATAGCAATATCTTTTGATTGTTCCCATTAACTGCACTTTTGAGATCAAAATGACAATACAATTGCTTAACTAAAACTTTCTGATCACCCTTCCTAACATAATCACACAATGAATTCCACAAGAACCATCAGTTGAAAATTCGAAAAACACCCATCGACTTCTCATTAGGGTACTTGATTACACAAACCACAGTCCTGATGCTCATTAGGGTAATTAATTTGATGAAATTCAAACATTGACATTCACTCCACACTAGCTCCCATATTATCACTGGGTCTAAAACCTCCTAAGTTTAATCTAGAAGGATCAAAATTAGAAATTTGCTTTTTTAAAACTATATTGAGCACCAAATATTTCTTCCTATGAAACTTAAACTTATAGCAAAGAAACACAAAATATGAGCCAACTAAATACATTTTTAATTGAATATGAATAGGGTTTCATTTTCCTGATGGCCAAGTAAACAGCATATCTTAAGCTAAAAAGCAATCACTCATATTTGCTAAATGGTATAGGAAATTATGAGCTTTTATTGATAATCACCATGTGCTTGGTAACAACCCTTCATCACTTTCATATTTTTATACTTTTGCCTTTTCATCTCATTATATGCTTCTCTAGTTTCATAGATGTTTATTAAAATAAATCAAGGGAAATGATCAGTAAGGCAGTTTATGATTTTACAATTCAAAACATACACAATTTAGCTTTCGATAACTTCAAAATCTTGTGGTTTACTGTGGTGTCCATTTAGCATTTTAGGCTATTTCTTTGATTATTTGCTTAATGTGCCTCTATTAAATTGGAATCATGCTTTTTCATTTTTTACTCTTGAGTCATTTTGCATCAGCTTTCAGCTCCATTTCTTCACTCGAAGTTTGTAAGCAACTATTTCCAGGACTACCTTAATCTACTCAGCTTGAAGAAACATCTGAAACATTAAATGTTCATGTTGAAACTCTTAACTACAAGTGGTGCACTTGCTGCAGCTATGATTGGTCCTAAATCAACACTACTACACCATGCGGCTCTTGCTTCATAAAATCAAAGTTCTTACACATGTTAACGGTCTTACATAACTCTAATTTTAAAAGTCTTGTATTAATTAATTATCTACTAATTACTTAATGTACAAATATATATTGAATTATTACAACTTTTTGTAATGTGCATACCATAAACCACTTTTTTGCAATCATTGTCTTCTTATTTTCTTTTTTAATCTTTTCTAATTTGAACAATTACTTTCTTAATCATTTATTTTAAATATGTATGATTCTTTTTTTTTTTTAACCACACAATTGTGTTCATGTTTTGCCCAGTAATATTACAAAAGTTTAAGCTACTCATTCAATCAACTCATCAAATTATGGGCATCATAAGGCACCCATCACATTATGGGCATGCCTTGTCGTGCAACGCACGTGAGCGGCCTCGCCACTAATTGTATACAGGACAAATTACACTATCAATCCTTATAGTTTGGAATTCATGTCACTGTGGTCCCTGACTTTTTAATTGTGACACATTTAATCCTGAATTTTGAATCTTGTTCCAAATAAGAACAATTGAATATACTATTGTTTAATTTCAAGGTCAAAATCACCAATTTAATAAAATATAAACTAATTTGACCAAAATAAATGTCAAACAAATATTTTTAATTTTAAAAAAATTATTTTTATCCACCAATGATAAAATTATGTAAAATTGATAAAATTTAATAAAAATTACATGATTAATTTTTAAAAATTAATTTTACATGATCATCATCCAAACACATAATAAAAATTAATTTGGTAAAAAATAAATAAATGTCTAAAAGATTTATCAATTTTACATAATTTTATTTTTTAGTGGGTAGAAATAATTTTTAAAAATTGAAAAATATTTGTTTGACATTTATTTTTGTCAAATTAGTTTATATTTGATCAAATTGACGATTTTACTCTTGAAAAATCTAATGATATCTTCAATTGTCCTTATTTGGAACAAAATTCAAAATTCATGGTTAAATGTGTCACAATTGAAAAGTCAGGAACCAAAATGACACAAGCCCCAAACTATAGAGACTATTAGTGTAATTCACCCTTGCATATATATATATATATAGTTAAGTTTCTTGACCAACTAGTCAAGAACCTTTGTCTAAGACAAGTAGTCCCACAAAAGAATTGTACATAACAAACAAAAAGTACAAATTCAAAAAATTCATCAATTCATTTTTATGTTTCTGTTTCGATTGAAAATCATGACTCCGAAACTTTGTGGTATACATTGTGTGGCCTAATTTTGAAAGTTACATGGTACACATGATCCATCCACACATGATTTAACCATGAGGGACAGATGGTATTGAAAACCATGAGGACATATGGTCTAGAACATATGGTACACATGGAGTGGTCTAACCATGAGATACACATGGTTTGCCATATATACCTATATAAGGGCTCATGCTCAACATTGTGTATATACACCAAAAACAACAAATTCTCTCTCTCTCTATTCATCTATCTTGAGGCTACCATCTTGAAAGCCTAAGAATTTGGAGTGTAGATAAATATCGAGAAACTCTAGTAGCGTCTCAGTTGACGGAGGATTTTCCAAACAAGACTTGTAATTTAAGTATTCTATCCAAACCGTTTTCACATCAGATAATATGATCCCATGTCGAACTTTTATTTTGACCGGTCATGCGTGGATTCAAGAATTATTTGATATTTACTTAGGCAGATGTGAACAAAATTTGCATATGCCACTATATGTGTTTCAAGCGTTGTGTGATACATTGCGAAGCGATTTCAATTTACGAGTACCTAGAAGATCCCATGAATTGTACATTGAAGAAAGTGTTGCAATGTTCATCTATACGTTGGACAGCTACACCAATCGAAACATACAGGAACGTTTCCAACACTCGAGTCACGACGTTTCCATGCAATGTTGGACGCAATGAAATTGTTCACAGAAGAGCATTGTAAGCCCACTAGAGATCAAAATAGTACGCATCCATATTTGCGGTCCAGAGGCAAATATGTACCGTTCAAGGTTAGCACTTCAGTTATTGCTACCAATTTAAATTCATTTATGTGGTATGTATTACCCTTGTGTGTTTTGTACTAAACTTTGGCAGCATTGTATTGGTGCGTTAGACGGAAGTTATGTACAAGCCGTGTTGTCTGCCCGTGATGCAGGCACATATTACAGTTGCAAAGGGTATCCAGCCTAAAGCATAACATGCGCTTCATTTTCATATCTTGTCGCTAGGAATGAAGCATGCATGATAGTTGCATCTTCAAGGAAATAATTGAAAACGAACACGCACCGTTCCCGCACCCACAAGAAGGTAACACATTTCAAATTGAGTACTAGTTAATAATTTTATCTTTTGTACATAAACCTGATTTAACAAATATAGGAAAATATTACCTTATCAATTCAGGATATCCAACAAAGAAGGGGTATTTGGCACCATTTAAAGGGTCTCGGTATCACCAAGCACAGTTCTAAGAACATGGACAACCCGATAATGCAAGAGAATTGTTTAACAAGGCGTACATGTCATTGAGAAGCATGGTGGAAAGGACTTTTAGAGAGTGGAAATCGCGGTGGAAGTTCCTGAAAAACATGTTGGACCATGACTTTGCGTCGATATAGGTGCCATTGGTTGGTGCGTCAATGGCGTTACACAATTTCATTTGTAGACACGAGATAGCTGCTAACGCCCACAACGAACATGTCAGATGTTCGTCAGTTTCGGATGACATGCTCACAGTGGAAGATGGAGGGGGAAATATGGACAATGGCCTCATGGTTGGGGATACGGAATGGATATGGGGAGAGTTTGTGTTCGCATCTGCAACCATTTGTTTCACATACAGAATCAAGGACTATTGTGAAATAATTGTTTTCTATTCGGAATTGGTTGTATGATGTCATAGTTTGAGACACATAGCATGACTTTTAATTGTGGACGCACATTTGTTGCAAAAACTAGAACAAATCATTACGAACTTAAATTATAGGAAACAATATTGTGCTATTGTTTTATGTTATTGTAATTCCTAATTTGTATAAGTAAAACTCATATTTTGTATGCAATTCCAATTTGCATGTAAATGCGTCAAATTTGGTATTGATCCATTTTAATATCTTTTATTTATTTATTGATATATTTTGTTCATAAATGGAGTTTCATTACTTTGGTAACCTATTATCTTGTTCATAAATGGAGTTTACTTTGGTAACCTTTTATCTTGTTCATGAATGGAGAGTAATTAGAATTCATGAACTTGGTGGTGAGTTAGTTTTTAGAGTTACTCAATTTTCTCTAGTTTAATGATCATCTTTATTTTTCGTGTAACTTGTAAGGTCCTAGTGGCCTATAAGTAGTCCCTCTCATCTACTTTTTTTTACACCAACTATTTTCTATACAAGAGAGATTACTAGCAAAGAATGGTGTTTTTCTTAGTGGAGCTTTGGGTTCACCATCTTGTGCAGAGTTGACCTGAACCATATGACAAATGGTCGAGTTGTTGTATCTTGGAGGGGACAAGTCATAGTTTTCGGTATTTGGGTTCTTCCTATCGCAGTGGACTTAATCTCCTTAAAGAAAACGAGATATCTGTGCCTCAGCCTGATCTATTTGTATCTCATTTTCTTTGCATCATTTATCAATAAAATATAATTTTTTCTGATATTTTCACTAACAATTTTAAGGAGATCAAACATGGAACAAGTGCCAGAAAAAACCAATGATGGAATTGAAGATCTCAACAAACCTTTCAAGTTCAAGGGAGTTCATTTTAAGAGGTGGAAAGGAAAAATTCTTTTTTACCTCAGCCTTTTAAAAGTTGCATATGTTCTTACCAAGAATAACCCAAACAAAATCCCAATCGAGGAGATGAATGATGAAGACTACGAAGCACATGAAGCAAAAGTGGCTTCCTATAATACAGATGAGTATAAATGTCGCTTTTATCTCTTAAATTCCCTTGCTGATCAATTTTATGATTACTATGACACCATTTACACTTTGTCTTCTATTAATTTTTGGCATGCTCGCTTGTGTCATATTAACAGTAAATATGTAGGAATCGTGAGTAGTTTAGGATTAATTCCTAAAGTGACAAAAAAATTTGAGAAATGTAAAATTTGCAGTAAAGCAAAAATTACCAAAAGGCCTTCTAAAAGTGTTGAAAAAAAATACCGAATTACTAGAATTATTTCATACTGATTTGTGTGAGTTTGAAGGAATTTTAACTTGAGGTGGTAACCGATATTTTATCACTTTTATTGATGATTTTTCAAAATACACAAACGTATATTTATTAAAAAATAAAAGTGATGCTTTTGAGAAATTTAAAGAATTCCTTCTTGAAGTGAAAAATCAATTTAATAAAAAGATTAAAAGAATTAGAAGTGATAGAGGCCGGGAGTATGAATCTCTAGGATTCAACTCTTTTGTTCAGTCATTGGGAATTATTCATGAGACTACTCCACCATATTCACCTTCATCTAATGACATAGCTGAAAGAAAAAATAGAACGTTAATTAACTTGACGAATGCTATACTTATTGATTTAGGTGCTCCCTCAAATCTTTGGGGCGAGGCTATTTTGACAACTTGCCATATGATAAATAGAGTGTCACTCAAAAAGACTAAAATTATACCTTAGGAGTTGTAGTGGGGCATAAACCAAATCTAGATTATTTGAGGGTTTGGGGTTGTTTAGCTTTGTGAGGCTTGCAGATCCTAAACGACCTAAATTGGGTAAACGAGTTACCATCTATGTTTTTCTTGGGTATGCGTTGCATAGAACAGCTTATAGATTTTGTAATATGAAAAATAATATTATTTTTAAATCAGGTGATGCTATTTTTCATGAAAATAAATTTCCTTTCAAATCTAGAAATAGCGGGGGTCAAATGATTTCTGAAAATATTTTATTCATGCCTAGCTCTTCTACTCCTACTCAAGTTTTTCAAGAACAAGAAAATTCTCAAATCCAACCAAGGAGGAGTAAACGAGCTAGAGTTGAAAAAGATTTTGGCCCTGACTATTATCTTTACAATGTAGAAGAAATTCCTCTTACGATGCAAGAAGCTTTCTCATCACTTGATGCTATTTTCTGGAGAGATGTTGTAAATAATGAAATAGATTCACTACTTTCAAATAAAACATGGAAGCTAGTGGATTTATCTCCAGGTTGTAAAACTATTGGGTGTAAATGGGTCCTTCGTAAAAAAACTTAAACTGGATGGAACTATAGATAAATATAAGCGAGACTTGTTGCTAAAGGTTTTAAACAACAAGTTGATCTTGATTTCTTTGATATTTTTTCTCCGGTTACTAGAGTTACATCCATTAGACTGTTGATTGCAGTGGCTGCAATTCATGATTTAAAAATTCATCAAATGGATGTAAAAATAACATTTTTAAATGGAGATCTAGATGAGGAGATTTATATCAACCAACCCGAAGGCTTTGTGGAGCCTGGCTAAGAAAGTAAGGTGTGTAAGCTAACTAAATCCCTTTATGGTTTAAAACATGCTCCTAAACAATGGCATGAGAAATTTGATTCCTGCATGCTTAAGAATGGCTATAAAACGAATGAATGTGATAAGTGCATATATTACAAAACTTGTGAGAATGCACATGTGATTATTAGCCTATATGTGGATGATCTACTTATCTTTGGCTCTAATTTGCATATCATAAGTGAGACTAAAAATATGCTTAATAGCCAATTTGATATGAAATATCTTGGTGAAGCCAATTTTACTTTGGGAATCAAAATTACCAAGACTAAGGATGGCATTTTTCTTGATTAGTCGCATTATGTTAAGAAAGTTTTAAAGAAATATAACTTTCTAAATTGTAAACATGTTGCTACTCCTTTTGATGCAAGCATACATTTATCTGTTGTAACAAATGAAAAAGAAGTAATTAATCAAAAGGAATATGCTAGCATGATTGGTAGTTTGAGATATGTTACTGACTGTACTAGACCTGACATTGCATATACTGTTGGAGTACTTAGCAGGTTTACTAGCAAACCAAGTCAAGATCATTGGCTAGCCATGGGAAGAATTATGAGATATTTATCTGGTACCAAAAATTATGGGTTGTTTTATAACAAGTATCCTGCGATACTTGAGGGATATAGTGATGCCGATTAGAACACTTTCTCAGGTGATTCTCTCTTTACTTCGGGTTTTATTTTTACCTTGGGTGGTGGTGCTATATGTTGGAAGTATAAAAAACAGACTATAATTACTAATTCTACAATGGAAGCTGAGCTTATAGCGTTAGCTTCAGCATGTGAGGAAGCGAATTGGTTGAGAGATTTGCTACATGAAATTCCTTTTTGGAAAAAAACCAATTTCTCCTGTGTTAATTCGTTGTGATAGCACTGCTGCTATTGGTAGAGTGAACAACCATTTTTATAATGGTAAATCCAGACCTATTCGAAGGAAACACAGTAATGTGAGATCCTATTTGAGTAATGGCATCATAACTGTGAATTATGTAAAATCTTGTGATAATCTTGCGAATCCGTTAACCAAGGCCTTGGTGAGAGATAGGGTCTAGAATACATCAAGGATGATGGGTTTAAAGCCTATAAAATCATAAACCATGTATGAGGATACCTAACCCAGGGTTCAAAGATCCTGTAACTAGGTTCAATGAGAAGAACGAATCATATGGTGGTTGTAAAAATACACTCTTTAATATTTTGTTATCCATTCCTATGTTGTAAGTGAATTTGTCCTGTAATGTTGGAGGGTTGAGTTTTTATACTCTTAATGAAATTCTGTAGCTCTTGTTGAGTGAGGTGTGTCAATTACAGGAACATCCTTGACAAATTTCACCTATGTGAGCATGAAAGTGGGGCTGCTTTCTATGAAAATAAGGGTTATTCTCAAATATACTCATGAAAACTAGGATTAGCACAAGGCCGTAATGTGCTAGCTAGTAAAGCTCATGTCAACATCTGGACTATTATGTGTGAGCAGTAATACTTTCAAGTCTAAGACCATTATTGACTCTGGAGTAGAGGTTGCTGTTTCACTAATGAAGGTTCAATGCAGAGCATACCTTCATGATGCATACTAGTCTATCTTTATTTGGTAATATCTCTTGTCCTTGTTGATATTAAAATGAGCGGGGGATTGTTAGTCCATTTTAATGTCTTTTGTTTATTTATTGATATATCTTGTTCATGAATAGAGTTTCATTACTTTGATAACCTCTTATCTCGTTCATGAATGGAGTTTACTTTGGTAACCTCTTATCTTGTTCATGAATAAAGTTTCATTACTTTAGTAACTTTTTATCTTGTTCATGAATGGAGAGTAATTAGAATTCATGAACTTTGTGGTGAGTTAGTTTTTGGAGTTACTCCATTTTCTCTAGTTTAATGATCATCTTTATTTTTGGTGTAACTTGTAAAGTCCTAATGACCTATAAATAGTCCCTCTCATCTACTTTTTTCTACACCAACACACACCAACTATTTTCTATACAAGAGAGATTACTAGCAAAGAAGGGTATTTTTCTTGGTGGAGCTTTGGGTTCACCATCTTGTGCAGAGTTGGCCTGAACCATATGACAAGTGGTCGGACTGTTGTATCCTGAAAGGGACAAGTCATAGTTTTGTGACTGCTGCATCGATATTTGGATTCTTCCTACCGCAGTGGGCTAAATCTCCTTAAAGAAAACGAGATATCCGTGCCTCAGCCTAATCTATTTGTATCTTATTTTCTTTGCATCATTTATCAATAAAATATAATTTTTTCTGATATTTTTTCCAACATTTGGAATGGGAAGTCAAAGTGTGTAACAAACTTGCAAATGTTTGTATTTCGTAATTTTTACATTTGCAAATCAAGTTTCTATCACATTTGTAATTTACTTGAACTCATACATTTATGAACTAAAATTTACATTTGGTACACAGTTGCCGTTATTTCAATTTTTTATTTTTTTTAATTCAAATTCAAATTCTTTTACACTGTGAAGCTACTGCAAAATTGGAAATTTGATGCAAAGTCAAATTTCATAAAAGAAATTGTAATTTTTTTTTTATGCGTGGTAATTAGTGTACTGAAATTTTTTGCAGTATTTGGGTACTTATATGTTATTTGCATTTGTAATTATTAAAAATTCACTGTCATATTTCGGACAAATATGCAAATTTGATAAGTTAACTTGTAAATTTTGTACAGTAGCAGTGACATTTTGTGCGAATTTGTCATGCAACCTAGTTCATGCAAAGTTGTAGGCATGTTCACTAATAATTTCATTTCAATGTATAATTTGTGTAATGACAATTGAAATGTGTATAAATTTTGCAATTTTTTGTAATTACTACATTTTCTAATTACATTTTAAATGTAGACCAAACTTTGTAATTTAATTTAATTCAAAGTTTGTTCAGGTAAAAGTCAAATTTCAAAGAAATTTGTCATTTTTGGGAAAGTGTTAATTTTTAAAAATTACAAGTGACTATCTTACAATCCAATACTGCTAACTGCAGAAAGTCGTATATTAATTAGTATATTAATAAATAATTAGTACAAATTTTAGAAATTTTTGGTATTTATAATTGTAATAATGAGTGGGGTAAATAATAATGTCATGACATTAATTGGTACACTAATTAATATACTTCCTCCGTTTCAAAATATTAGTCCCTTATTTCATTTTTCATTGTCCCAAAATATTAATCTCTTTTCAAAAATCAAGTATAAAAATAATATAAATTTCTCATTTTGCCCTTCTTTTAAATTCATTAATAACATAACAAGTAGAATTATGACATTAATATTTTTCAAAAAATGTATCATCAAAAGGTAATTTTGAAAAATTAATTTTTTTAAAGTGCAATAATTATACTATCAAAAATAAATAAATTCCCTAAAAGGAGTCATTATTTTGAGACGGAGGGAGGATCAATTACTTACAAATCAGTAATGATTGGTGGCCTGAAATTCAGTGGCTCGAATGGCTCGAAACTGTCAAAACGACGTCGTTTTGGACACAAAATGACACAAAACGACATCGTTTTAACAGTTTCAAGCCATTTAAACTATTAATTTTGTAGCCCTCAAACATTTTTCCTTACAAATATGTCCATTTATTTTTTTAACCTAACACGTACATTTTTCATTTATTAGAAGTAAATATTTGTGTAATATACTTGTATCACGAAAAAGCAAAGCTGGCGGTGGTTGTGTACCAACTGCCACGGCATTCACTACAATTTTTATTTTTTATTTTTTTAAGGTTCATGTTGCATAATACAATCACTTCAAACATATATTTTTAATACAACAATTTTAAAAAAAAATTCGACAGTGATTGGTAGCTCGAATCACTGGCTCGAAATCCGGCTCGAGACCCAAAACGACGTCGTTTTGGGTCTCCAATTTTCTTTTTCTTTTTTTCTTTTCTTTTCTTTCCTGGTTTTGGCTTCATTTTGCAGAACGAAGAAGAAGAAGAAGGGAGGAGGGGGAGGGGGAGGGGGAGGGGGAGGGGGAGGGGGGAGGGTGAGGGAGACTGGAGGGGGCCTAAAAAATGGAGGAAGAAGACGGAGGGGCTGCAACGAGCTCGGCGATCTCGGCGGGGCTGCGACGAGCTCGGCGATCTCGGCAGGGCTGCGACGAGCTCGGCGGAGGCGACGGAGGCTGCGACGAGCTCTGCTGGGTCGACGACCGACGGGCGGCGAGACGATCGGAGGCTGTCTCCCTCCCACAACGAGCCCTCCCTGCGACGATCGACGGTCTGACGAGGACGCCGGGCGGACGACCCACGGCGGGGTTGGGCTGCGACGAGGACTTCCTTCCTCCTTTTCTCCTCTCTTCTTCCTCTCTTCCTCCTCTGTTTCCTCTCTTCTCTCCCTCTTTCTCCATTCGAGCCATTTCGAGCCTCGTAGCATTCGAGCTACGAGGCATTATCGAAAAAAATTACCTCATCTTCTCAAATTTAAAAACTAAAATAGCATCCAAATAACTAAAAACTCTAAAAAATAGTCACTTTTCAAATATCCACTATATATGCAAAGCTCAAACCTCAATATAACTTGAATGATTTTATATCCACTCCTTTATACCACATTTTATACACAATGTGAGTGTTTGGAAAATGACTATTTTTAGGCTTTTTAGTTTTTTGACTATTCTAATACGCTATTTTAGTTTTTGTGTTTAAGAAGATAGATTGATTTTTATTTGAATTGTTGTATTGAAAAATGTGTTTGAAATGATGTTTGAGGTTGAAATAATAATTTTACCCCTAACTTCACTTTTTTCAAAATTGATATAAAAGAGCAAAATTGTCATTTCAACCTCAAAGACTAGGCTGTCACAATTCCGTACCTACACACTGTCATGACAGTGTAGGGCTGCCTCATTGCTGCCGACTTTGCCTTTCTTTTCTTTTCTTTTTTTTTTTTTTTTTTTTTAATATAAATCATTGATTTAGGATTTTTGAGGGTTTTTGACTTTTTTAATGTTTGAGGCTATTTTAGCCTCAAAAATGGGTTTCCACACACCCCCAATAAACACATGACAAAAAAGTCATTCAATATAAGCAGCATTTAAACTAAGCATTTGTATAAAACTCATCACTATGCGGTGTCTTGAGAAGTCGATTAAAAATTAATTTTTTTGACTTTTTTAACTTATTGTTTTTTTGTAGATAAATTATGTAAAAAGTGATATGATTCAAAATAAATTAAAAGTTGAAAGTTGACTTTTAACTAATTTCTTAAAAGAGTGCTATATATATATAATTCACAAAAATATATTGTTTCAAATAATATTGGAGATGATAAAAACCACCAATGCTGAATAATAATTTACATAGTGTGTCAATCTTGTACAACTATATGCATTATGAAATTTGATGACAGTTAATCATATAGGCAGGGTGTGTTTGATTAGAGGGATAAGAGGAGGGATTATTTATTGTACGGATTGTAATTTGAGGGAAGCATTCAATTCGGTGTTTGTTTTTTTTTTTTTAGTCTGCCGGACGTGGAGTCCGGCCGAACTCCTTATCCCCCCATATGGGACAATTTTCAAGGGATTGTCCACTGTCCACTATTAGAATTAGATGGTAAAATGATCATTTTGACCATCTACTATTTAATTATGTATTATATTTAGTAAAATTCAATAAAATTTAAATGTCTCAATTTAAAAATAAAATTATTTTATTTAACTTTTTATTGACGTTTTATTTATTTAATTTTTTAAAATAATTTTTTATAGATATTTTATTCATGTTTTATTTTAAAATTTTGTTTATAATTTATTTAATTTCATTATTTAAGTTTTAATAGATGTTTTATTTAATTATTATTATTTTTAAAAATAAATTTATTTAAAATTTTAATTAAAAAATAACATATATTTTTATTGATATTTTATTTATTTAATTTTTAAAAAATAAATTTATTTAATTGTGTAAAAAATAAAATAAAATAAAATTTTATTTAATCTAGCTAAAAATAATTAAAATATTAAAGATATGTTTAATATTGCTATTACTTAGTAAACAATTAAAAAATGGTAAAATAGTATTTTGTTTATTTATCCTATCTAATCCGTCTAACAAAATATTGAATTCGCTAAAAATAGTTATTTCCAGATATCTAATCTCATGAAAAAAACAAACAAGGGATACATATCCAATCCAACCAAATAGTTTGGGAGATTCACAGTCCTAGAATTCAAGTCCGATGGATTTTAATCTCTCTTATCCAGTCCGTCCAATCAAACACACCCATATAGTACAGTTTTACACCTAATAAGTTGAATATGAAGGGAAAATGTTAAGAATCTCAAATGTATTATCAATATTTCGATAAAATGTTTTATATGGGTGTAAAACCCACACCATATAAATTTTATATTATTCTACACTCATATAAGATATTTAGTAAAAATATTAATAAAACATTTGAAACCCCTAAAATTACTCGAATATGAAGTTGGCTAAGGCCTTGAAGCCCACAAAGCATTGAATGATATGTAATCCTCCCAATGCTTTTCCAAAACATTCCAACCACTATAATTCCCAACCTTCGACTTCTCAACTGTATTATCCAAACATTAACTCAGTTTTGTCACTTTATTAAGTTCAAAGGGACTGGATTGTCTCCCGTTGGAGGCCCATTTTGGGCCCATTTTGAATCTTTTTCAATTATTCGAACCGTTTAATGTATATAATTCATCGAATATTTCATTCTTATAAAAAATTACGTTGATTAGGTATCGATAGTCACTTGATCAATTCACATTTCTGTCAATAATTTTAAAAAAGAAAATTATATTTACCGGTGACAGAAATGTGAACTGATCAAGTAACTATAGATATCTAATTAATATAATTTTTTTTAGAGATGAAGTACTCGATGAGATTTACACATTAAATAATTCAAATCATCGATTTGAGCTCCGTAGTGAGCTCACGAAAACCCAAAAGTATAATCTAATCCGATTAAGAGCGGAGACAAGCCGAGGCCAAGTTTAAAATTTCTCAATCCAAAAAATAATAATAATAATAATAATAATCTCAGAGTAGTTGTAATTTTATCAAAATTCATCTTCCTTGTTTAATCATCGAAATCGAATCCAAGACAAAACCATGACTTTTGATTGTGACCTATAGGTTTTATTTCTTCGAATAAAATAATCATGTGTTTTTTTTTATTTTTTTATTTTTAATTCTTTTACTTTTGGGAAAAAATTCTATATTAAAAAAAAAAAAAAAAAAAAACAGCGTTAGTAAGTAAAATGTGAATAACAACCTCCTTTCATATTTATCTATCTATTCTGTTATAATGTGTAAACATCTGAGTTGGTTTTAACAAAAAATATATCATAATTTCTAAAATATCTTTACAAGAATTACATAATTCCGTTTGTATTTAATTTTTGGATAAATTACACTAACAGTCCCTATAGTTGGGGGTTTGTGTCACTTTAGTCTCTAACTTTTAAATTGTTACACATTTGACCATGAATTTTGAATCTTGTTTCAAATAAGGACAATTAACATACCATTGCTTAATTTCAAGGGTAAAATTATCAATTTGATAAAATATAAACTAATTTGACAAAAATAAATATCAAAAAAATATTTAAAAAATTTTAAAAATTATTTCTACCCACCAAAAATAAAATTATGTAAAATTGATAAAAATTAGTAAAAATTACATGATTAATTTTTTAAAATTAATTTTACATGATCATCACCCAAATATATAATAAAAATTAATTTCGTAAAAAAAAGAAATAAATGTCTAAAAGATTTATCAATTTTATATAATTTTATCTTTAGTAGGTAGAAATAATTTTTAAAAATTAAAAAATAATTTTTTAACATTTATTTTTGTCAAATTAATTTTTATTCTATCAAATTGACGATTTTGCCCTTGAAAAATCCGATAGTATCTTCAATTGTTCTTATTTAAAACAAGATTTAAAATTCAAGGTCAAATGTATCACAATTAAAAAGTCAAAAATCAAAATGACACAAATTCTAAATTATAGAGACCGTTATTATAATTCACCCTTAATTTTTTCATAAGTTACAACTCTAAATTTAGGAGGTCAGTACTTTCCTTTCTCTGGTAAGTATCCAAATCAAAGCCTCATACAATTAAATAAAATTTAAATTCGGATCAAAATTTATGACTTATAATAGCACATTCATTGAATGTGCACACACTGCTAATATATATATATATATATATATCCACACACATAGAAATAATATAGTTTTCTGTTATTCTTTGGAGAAAAATAACTGAATCATCAAATAATTGATGAGTGAATTATAATAGTCCCTATAATTTGAAATTTGTGTTACTTTAGTTTATAATTTTTTAATTGTGACACATTTGACCATGAATTTTGAATCTTATTCCAAATAAGGATAATTGAAGATATTATTAGATTTTTCAAAGGTAAAATCATCAATTTGATTAAATATAAACTAATTTGATGAAATAAATGTCAAACAAATATTTTTGAATTTTTAAAAATTATTTCTATCCACTAAAAATAAAATTATGTAAAATTAATAAATCTTGTAGACATTTTTTTTTTTACTAAATTAATTTTTATTATGTGTTTGGATGATGATCATATAAAATTAATTTTAAAAAATTAATCATGTAATTTTTATTAATTTTTATCAATTTTACATAATTTTATTATTGGTGGATAAAAATAATTTTTTGATATTTATTTTTGTCAAATTAGTTTATATTTTATTAAATTGACGATTTTGCCCTTAAAATTAAACAATGGTATCTTCAATTGTCCTTATTTAGAACAAGATTCAAAATATGTAATGATTATGAGTTAGATGTAATGTTTTATTTTATTGAGTTAAAAAGTATTTTTTTTTATGACTATTTTAGTTAAAAAATCTCAAACCTCAACTTCTCAAACGAGCTCTATATGTCTCACTTAGATGATTTGTTTGGGTGAATTTTATTTGTTTTTAGATTTTTCATAAAAAAATAAAATAATTTTGATTATTTTATCTATGTGATTTCTTATTTATTTTTTTTTAAAAAAGGCACACAATTTATAAATTTAAATTTTAATTGATCAAAGTTCAAACTTTCAAACATTTTATTCAAAAGAATAAGTTTAAATAAAACAAAAATGCTAAAAATTTTAAAAAATCTATCAAATGTGTAGTATAAATGTAAAATCTACATTATACAAATTCCATACCTATATAAAATCTTTAGTAAAAATTTTACGATATCTATCCTTACTCAAAATACCTTTCCTTATATATATATCATATATACGGTACTATTACCTAACATAAATATATTTAAAAAGTAAAAAAATTATGAATTTTTTTTTAAAAAAATTCACTAAATACCAAAAATATGAAAAAAAAAAAAAATACGAGAATTCAGTACATTTTTTGTATTTTTATGTATTTATTAATTTTTTAAAATATTTTCTCACAATTTTTGTACTTTTTAGATACATCTAAGTAAGGTGCATCTAAAAAAGTAAAAAAAATATTTAAAATTTTAAAATTTTAAAAATATTCACTAAACAAAAAAATATGAAAACAAAAAAACTCAATTTTTAAAAAACTGAATTCAGAAAACTGAAACCAAACACACTAATTTACACTCAAACCCTAACATTTACACTTCCTCTCTCTCTATCCCCGTCCCCTTCGCCTCCCACGCAAACGCCGTCGCCTCCTCCTCCTCCGACACTGTTACCGTGACTGTCGCGACCACCATTGTCGCCGCCACTACCTCCGTCGCAAATCCAGATCAACATAATACTTGTGAAGGAGAGCAAAATCTGAACGACAACCAATCAGAGTGGCCTCTGACGTTCGTTGCCGCCGTTTATGACCTTCATCGCCGTCGATCTACTGATCTGATCACCACCGCCTACGATGGATTTTCATATTTGTTTGTAATGCTCCGCATCACCGCCGGAAGGACCGACGCCAATGCCAACTATGATTCCAGATCCACTAAGAACTTGAAAGTCAGAGCTCGTATGTACTATTGCATGTACATATATGTTAGCAGGTATTTTAATATTATAATGTGTTTTTGTCTTCCTCTAAGTCTTCCTAATCTCCATGACTTCCAAGCTAAGTCTCTCTAATCTTTGCCAAGTCTCCCATGCTTATCTTTTCAAGTCTTCTTCAAAGTCTCCTATCCATTCCTTGCTTTTTAAGCTTTCTTGGTCTTGGTCTTCTTGGTCTTGGTCCAAGTCTTGGTCTCTAACTTATCCATCCGTGAGCCTTGCCTATTAAGTTTTGATTCCTATATATATATTAACTTGTGTCATATTTGATATATATAGAGAAAAAGAAGTTTTGGTTGTTTGGTTATGTCTTGAGTGAGATTATCAGGAAAATAAAAAAGGGTGTGTGTGATAAAGTTTTGGGTTCAACTAATTGTGCAGTATTGGTGAACCATATGATTTAGTCGGGCTGTTGTATCTTGAGGGGGACAAGTCAAGATTTTTCTGCTGCACCGATGTGAGGCTTTGCCTAACCGCAGAGGGCTTGAATCTCCTTAAAGAGAGCAATTTTCCCGCGCCTCAGCCCTTATATTAGCCATTGTAATTTTTATTTTTTATTTTTTCTGGTGTTTATTTGTAATTATCACCAACAATTTTAAGGAGATTCAAGTAACAAAAGTTCATGGAGCCAGTACTGGAGAAGCCCAACGACAATACCGGCGATCTCAACAAGCCCTTCCAGTTCAAGGGAGCTCATTTCAAGAGATGGAAAGGCAAGGTGCTTTTCTACCTCAGTCTCCTCAAGGTGGCTTATATCCTGACCGAGAAAAATCCGAACAAAGTCCCCACTGAAGAGATGACTGATGAGGAGTATGCTGCTCATCTTGAAAAAATCGAGAAATACAACACAGATGAGTATAATTGTCGATACTATCTTTTGAATTGTCTTTTAGATCAATTTTATGATTAGTATGATACTACTTACACCACTGTCAAGAAAATTTGGAAAGCCTTGCAGAACAAATATGACACTGAAGAAGCAGGCGCTAAAAAATATGCTGCAAGCCGCTTTTTTTGCTATCAAATGATAGATGAAAAATCAGTGGTGGAGCAAGTTCAAGATTTTCAGATGTTAGTGGCTGAAGTGAGATCTGAAGGCATCAAAATTGGAGACAATCTTGTTGTAGCAGGTATTGTTGACAAACTTCCATCATATTGGAGGGAGTTCCAGAAGTCGATGCATTACAAGCAAAAAGAGACGTCCTTGGAGACTCTAATCACACAGATTCGGGTGGAGGAGGAAGCTCGAGGACAAGATGCGCTTATGACACAAGTGCATTCCACTGCAAAGGTAAATTTAACTTCTAGAAATACTTTATATAAAGGTCGATTTTATAAAAATAGTCATTTGAAGCCAGTTAACAAAATTTGAAAAAATACTGGAAGACCACAAAATAAAAATTACCCGAGGCAAAAGAAATGGAACCAAGAACTCCCTTCACAAGATCTGACAAATATGACATGTTTTGTGTGTGGCAAAAGTGGGCATATTGCTCGAACTTGCAAATTTCGAAAACAACAGTCTCGACCACAGGCTAATGTTACCAAGGAACCATTTGTGGCTATGATCACAGATATTTTTATGGTTCAATCTGTGGAAGGGTGGTGGGCAAACTCTGGTGCCAATAGGCATGTCTGCTATGATAAAGACTGGTTCAAAGATTTCACTCCTTTTAATGAGGAGAAGACTGTTATGCTTGGTGACTCCAATTTAACCAAGGTGCTCGGGTATGGAGATGTTGAGTTGAATTTTACCTCTGAACGTGTGCTTGTTTTAAAAGATGTGTTGTACACACCGTCCGTGAGAAAAAATTTGATGTCAAGTTATTTGCTCAACAAAGCTGGTTTCAAACAGACTATTGAATCTGACCAATATGTAATTACTAAAAAAGGCATATTTGTGAAAAAGGGTATGTTTGTGATGGAATGTTTAAATTAAATGTTGAGAATAAGAAAGCATATGTTTCTATTTACATGCTGTCTTCTATGAATTTTTGACATGCTCGTCTATGTCATATTAATAGCCGATATGTAGGAGTCATGAATAGTTTAAGATTAATTCCCAGACTAACAAATAAGTTTGAGAAATGTGAAGTTTGCAGTCAAGCAAAAATAACTAAAATGCCTCATAAAAGTGTGGTGAGAAATACTGAATTGTTAGAATTAATTCACACTGATTTATGTGAATTTGAAGGAATTTTAACACGTGGTGGAAATAGATATTTTATCACTTTTATTGATGATTTTTCAAAATACACTTATGTATACTTGTTGAAAAATAAAAATGATGATTTTAAAAAATTTAAAGAATTCCTTCTTGAAATTGAAAATCAATTCGGTAAAAAGATTAAAAGGTATAGAAGTGATAGAGGCCAAGAGTATGAATCTTTTGGATTCAACTCGTTTGCTCAGTCTTTGGGAATAATCCATGAAACTACTCCACCATATTCACCTGCATCTAATGGTGTAGCAAAAAGGAAAAATAGAACTTTAACTGATTTAACAAATGCTATGCTAATTGAAGCAGGTGCTCCTTCAAATTTGTGGGGAGAAACAATTTTAACTGCATGTTATGTCATGAACAGAGTGCCACATAAATAAACAAAAGTTACACCTTTTGAGTTGTGGAAAGGGCATAAGCTAAATTTGAGATATTTGATGGTTTGAGGTTGTCTAGCTTTTGTTAGACTTGTGGACCCTAAAACACCTAAATTATGTGTGAAAGCTGCCACTTGTGCTTTTCTTGGATATGCAACAAATAGTACAGCCTATAGATTTTTTGATTTTGAAAACAAAATAATTTTTGAATCAGAAGATGCAATTTTTCATGAAGAAAAATTTCCTTTTAAATCTAAAAATGGTGGGGGTCAAAATTATCAAGAAAATATTTTATCTGAAACTGGTTTCTCTACTCCTCTTTTACAAAACCAAGATCCTATAGTTTTTGAACCTAGAAGGAGTAAAAGAGCCAGAATAGAAAAAAAATTTGGCCTTGATTATCATGTTTTTAATATGGAGGAAACTCCATTAACTTTACAAGGAGCTTTGGCATCTCCTGACTCTGTTTTTGGGAACGAGGCTGTAAATGATGAGATGGAATCATTATTATCCAATAAAACTTGGGTATTAGTAGATTTACCACCAGGTTGTAAGACTATTGGTTGTAAATGGGTTTTGAGAAAAAAAACTTAAACTGGATGGAACTATTTATAAATATAAAGTAAGGCTTGTTGCAAAAGGTTTTAAACAACAAGCAGATCTTGACTTTTTTGATATATTTTCTCCGGTTATTAGAGTTACATCCATTAGATTATTAATTGCAGTGGTTGCAATTCATGATCTAAAAATTCATCAAATGGATGTTAAAACAGCTTTTTTAAATGGAGACTTGGGTGAAGAAATCTATATGGATCAATCTGAGGGTTTTGTAGAACCCGGTCAAAAAAGCAAAGTGTGCAAGCTAGTTGAATCTCTCTATGGCTTAAAACAGGCCCCCTAAACAGTGGCATGAGAAATTTGATTCCTGCATGATTGAGAATGGTTATAAAACGAATGAATGTTATAAATGCATTTACTATAAATCTGAAAAAAAATTCACATGTCATTATTAGCCTATATGTGGATGATTTACTTATATTTGGCTCTAATTTGCATATCATTGTGGAAACTAAAAATATGCTTAGTAGCCATTTTGATATGAAAGATCTTGGTGAGGCTAATTATATTTTGGGCATGAAAATTACCAAAACCTGTAATGGCATATTTCTTGATCAGTCGCATTATGTTGAGAAAATTTTGAGAAAATATAATTTTTATAACTGCAAGCATGTTCTTACTCCTTTTGATCCTCATGTGCATTTATTTCCTATTGAAAATGATGAGGATGTAATTAATCAAAAGGAATATGCCAATATGATTGGTAGCTTGCGTTATGCGACTAATTGTACTAGACCTGACATTGCCTATGCAGTTGGAGTACTTAGCAGGTTTACTAGCAAGCCTGGCAGTGATCACTGGCTAGCCATTGAGCGTATTATGAAATATTTATCTGGTACCATAAAATATGTCTTGTTTTATAATAAATTTCCTACAGTACTTGAAGGTTACAGTGATGTCGATTGAAATACCTTGCCAGGTAATTCATTATCAACCACTGGTTACTTATTTACATTGGGAGGTGGTGTTATAAGTTGGAAATCGAAAAAACAAACCATCATTGCTAATTCAACAATGGAGGCTGAGCTAATTGCTTTAGCTACAGCTAGTGAAGAAGCAAATTGGTTGAGAGATTTGTTAAATGAAATCTCTTGTTGGGAAAAACTGATTCCACCTATATTGATTCATTGTGATAGCACCGCAGCAATTGGTCAAGTTAATAACCGTTATTATAATGGTAAATCCAGACCTATCAAAAGAAAACATAGTACTGTGAGATCTTATATGAATAATGGCATCATAAATGTGGATTATATTAAATCTAGTGATAATCTTGCAGATCCATTAACTAAGACCTTAGCAAGAGATAGAGTCTGAAATACATCGAGGGGGATAGGGTTGAAGCCCATTGAATATAGCAGGAGCCATGTATGAGGATACTCAACCCAGGGACCAGAGATCCTGTAACTGGGTTCAATGAGAAAAACGATCATATGATGGCCGTGAGAAATGCACCAAATTACTTTTACCTATCCCTATGATGTAAGTGCATTTATCTTGTAACGTTGTAGAGGTTGAGTTATTAAAAAACTCTTAATGAATTTCTGTAGCTCTTATTGAGTGGGGTGTCATAGTTACAGGAGCACCCTTGACAAAATTCAACTATGTGAGTGTGGTAGTGGGGCCGCTACCTATGAGATTTGGGCTAATTCTCAAACACACTCATGAATCCTGGGATCGCACAAGGTCGTAATGTGCTAGCTTTTAAAGCTTTTGTGAACACCTGGAATATTATGTGTGTGTAATAATTATTTATTTCCCTTAAGTAGTCATAGTTCAATGCTGAGCATACTATTGGCTCTGGAGTAGATATTATTGTTTCACTAATGGAGGTTCAATGCAAAGCACACCTACCATGATGCATAATATCCTTATTTGCCTAATAATCTCAGTTTTGTTACCTATAATATTAAAATATGTGGGGGAATGTTAGCAGGTATTTTAATATTATAATATATTTTTGTCTTCCTCTAAGTCTTCCTAATCTCTATGACTTCCAAGCTAAGTCTCTCTAGTCTTTGCCAAGTCTCCCATGCTTATCTTTTCAGGTCTTCTTCAAAGTCTCCTATCCATTCCTTGCTTTTTAAGCTTTCTTGGTCTTGGTCTTCTTGGTCTTGGTCCAAGTCTTGGTCTCTAACTTATCCATCCGTGAGCCTTGCCTATTAAGTTTTGATTCCTATATATATATATTAACTTGTGTCATATTTGATATATATAGAGAAAAAGAAGTTTTGGTTGTTTGGTTATGTCTTGAGTGAGATTATCAGGCAAATAAAAAAAGGTGTGTGTGATAAAGCTTTGAGTTCAACCAATTGTGCAGTATTGGTGAACCATACGACTTAGTCGGGCTGTTGTATCCTGGGGGGGACAAGTCAAGATTTTTCTGCTGCACCGGTATGAGGCTTTGCCTAACCGCAGAGGGCTTGAATCTCCTTAAAGAGAGCGATTTTCCCGCACCTCAGCCCTTATATTAGCCATTGTAATTTTTATTTTTTGTTTTTTCTAGTGTTTGTTTGTAATTATCACCAACAATATATGTATATGATATATTCGAGGTCCAATGACGAACAGGAAACTGACGTCATCGCCGCCATGGTGCTTTGATCGACGCGTGGTGCTTCAATCTGTATATAGGCATTCTCTTTCTGTTTAAGAGTCGTCTCAGTCGATGTAGATCGTTTCTTGGGAACAATCCGATGCCAACCGCATATCCTAACCCTAGATCCGTCGAAGTCGACCTCGGCTCCAATGGTGGCAGCGGCAAAAGCTCCACCTACCTGATATGAAAGCAGATCTTACCACAGCTTTTATGTTTTTGTGCTATTTTTGATTCATTAGAATATGTGAAGAAACCATGGTGTTTGGATTAAAACAAGTTCTTGAGTTTTGCATAAGTTAAGGGAGATCAATCCTCTTCTTTACCTGCATATGCATACATAGCTCCTTATATATTATATATATTTTTGCTCTTATGTTTTTATTTTTTAGAGGGGATTGTTATGTTTTTGATTCATTAGAATATGTGAAGAAACCATGGTGTTTTGGATTAAAACAAGTTCTTAAGTTTTGCATTAGTTGAAGGAGACACAGTGTTGAGTCTGTTGAAAAGTTGTGATGGAAGATATAAAAATGAATAAGAGAAGCGGTGGAATGCCAGACATTGTTTGAGCGTAAATTTCAACAGATGAGTTTGTTTTTTATTTAAACATGTGAAACAGATCAAATTTTAAACCGTAGAGAGAGAAACCTACAAACATATTTTAAACAGACAGAAAGAGAAACCCATAGACAAATTGTAAACAGATAAAGAGAAAAATCCACAGATTTTAAACAGATAGAGAGAGAAATCCATAGATTTTGAATAGATAAAGGGAAAATGAACAGATAAAGGAAAAAATTAAATAGATAGTCACAAAAATTAAACAGATAATCAAAAATTTGAACAAATAAATATAAATTTGAACAAATAGAAAATAATTTGAATAAATAAATAAAAATTTGAACAGATAGTAAAAAAATCAATAGATTAAAAAAAGTCAACAAATAAATTAATGAGTAAATTGAAAATAAAATATCGTCCAAAACCAACAACAAAACTTCTCATCAAACAATTTCATAAAAAGTGGATCTCTCATTAACAAAAAAATATTCACTAAACCTAATACTTTATACTCTCAATAAATTGAATTTATCACAAATTTTCTCTTTAAAAAAAGGGGCATGTTTATATTTTAGAATATAGTATATAATAAAGATGACGCAATGGTTAGGTTATAATTGCCATATTGATCTGTTTTTTACACATAAAAGATTTTTTTATTATTTTTTTTTTTTTGGAGGGGAGGGGGAGGTATTAAAAAAGAAGTCTATCATAGGCTCCATAACCTTATCCAGCACTGTTAGTATTGGCCTAAAACAAACGAGACCTATAATAGTTTTCATAAAAGATTAAAAAAAGAAAAATAGAACAAATCATAAAAATGAGACTTACGATAGGCTCTTAACCTTACCTAGCATTGTCTAGTTTACTATTGGATTAGAAAGAAGCCTACCCTATAAAAAGGGAAAAATAAGAGGGGAAATTACAATTCAATTTGTCGTTTTGGCAACTTGCCAAAAAAAGTTGTGTTTTGTAGCTCTTTCCAAAAAAGCCAAAATGGCTTTTTACCATTAAAATCATTTGGGAAGGTAAAAGAAAACTACTTGTGAAATTACAACTATACCCTTCATGGATCAAAATAAGACAGGTGAAATTGTAAATTTTTTGAATTAGGTGGGTGGTAGTTTGGTCATTTTATTGTAATATGATATCATAAATAAATATTAATCAAAAAATTTAAAAACAGCTTTTTTTCAACTTGTCAAATTACTTTCTAAAAAAGTTAAAAAACTTAATAAAAAGTCAAGAGTCAACTTTTACTATCTTTCTAAAACACCCCATTGTGCCGTTTTGACAACTTACCAAAAAAGTTACGTTTTTGCCACTCTTCCCAAAAAAGCCAAAATGGCTTTTTACCATTTAAACCATTTGGGGAGGTAAAAAAAAAAAAAAAGCTACTTGTGAAATTACAACTATACCCTTCATGGATCAAAATAAGCCACAAGTGAAATTGTAAATTTTTTAAATTAGGTAGGGATAATTTGGTCATTTTATTGTGATGTGATATCATAAATAAATATTAATCATAAAATTCAAAAGTAACTTTTTACTAACATTCCAAATTACTTTCTAAAAAAGTCAAAAAAACTTGATAAAAAGTCAAAAGTCAGCTTTTTACCATCTTTCCAAAACACCCCTCTATCTTTTCAAAAATAAAATAAAATAAATAAAAATCAATTAAGTGATAAATATTACACACTTTAATATTTAAACTCATAAACTTTATCATTAATGTATAAATAATTTCCAAAATGTCGTTGACTTGTACTTTTCTCAAAATGTCTTTCTTTTTCTTTTTTTTTTTTTTTAATTGGTGATTTACACGCACAAAATTAAAAAAATTGAACATAATAAATTATCAAAAGAAGATCTATAGTAGGTTTCATAACCCTAACCAACACTGTCCAGTTTATGATTGGACTAGAAAGAAGTCTATCCTATAAAAGGGGGAAATTTAAGGGGAAATAAATAATCAACAATGATTCATCTCCTCTTTTTTTCCTTTGACCTCCTCTCTCTCTCATTGGTTACTTTTTCTTTTTCTTTTTTTTTCTGCTCCTCCAATCACCCCCCGCCACGTGGCAGGGGGGGGTGAGGGGGTGACCCCCAAAAGGGGGTCCCAAGCATTATTCATAAATAATATTCATGCTTCTTTTAGCCTCTCACAAATTCTTTGTGCGAAACTTACAAAAATGGAAATGTGAAATTAAAAATGCATCTAGTGTGAATGTAATTGCTTAAACTTTGAATTATCAGTAATTGAGGTGAAAACACAAGGCCCCGTTTGTTTTGGGTTATAGGAAGGATATTGGGACTAATAATACCAAGGTATTATTAATGCCCTTGTTTGTTTGGAGAGATAGCCTTGGGACTATTAGTCCCTTGGTATTACTAATATCCTTGGAAGGGAGATTGGTAAGGAGGAGGTAGAGATGGTATTAAAAAATAGTAAGGGGATTAGAAATTTTTTTATTTTTTATATATTGGGAATTTTTTTTTAAATATAATGTTTAATTTTTTATATTTTTTTATTTGTTTTATTATTTTATATAAAAATAATTTAACAATTCCTCATTATTAATCTCCTCACTATTAATCCCATCACTATCAATTCCCTCCATTCTATCTCCTAAAACAAACGGGGCCAAATGCATTTGGTACATACATGCACTACAACAAAAAGCACTTTCGGCGACCAAAAAATCGTTTTTCATCGCTAAAAGTAGGAGAATTGGCACTTTTACCGACTAAAATAGTTTAGTCGCCAAATATAATGCTTTTAGCGACTAAAAGGCAATTTAGTCGCCACATGTAGGGCTTTTAGCGACTAATGGTTGTTTAGTAGCCAAAAGTCACGGTTTTGGCGATTGAAATGATTTAGTAGCCAAAAGTCAAGGTTTTAGCGACTAAACTTCAGTTTTGTCGCCGATTATAGCTGTTTTGGCGACTAAAAACTGTTTAGTCGCTGAAAGTGAAGATTTTTGGCTACAAAAAAAAATTAGTAGCTAAAAATAGGGTTTTGGCGACAAAACTTCAGTTTAGTAGCCAAAAGGGTACGTTTTTGGCGACTAAAAACAGGTTTAGTCGCCAAAATAGGGTTCGTTTAGGCCTAAGTCACGGTTTTTAGCGACGAAATAAGAATTAGTAGCTGAAAATGATATAATTGGCGACTAAAAATTTAATTTAGTTGCCAAAAGTGGTCTAAATTTTTTTTTACTAAATAATTTATTTTTTACATAAATTATATTGAATTAAAATAATTATATTTATATATATTGTTTTGTATTAATACCGTCAATATATTATATAAATAATATATATTGCAAATATATTCACGTGATGTTGTAGTGGCATAGTGGAGGGAGTGTGTTGCAAAAAATGTTCGAATGTGGGATGGTTGGGTGCGGTTCGAAACTCAGAAAAACCAAAAAAAGTGGTTTTTTTTTTTTTCGGCGGAACACCTTTGGCGACTAAAATATTAGTCGCCAAAAGTCTTGATTTTGGCAACTAAGCCGTTTAGTCGGCGATTGATCGAGTGTTGGCGACTAAATTATTAGTCGGTAAATGTATGATTTCCAAAAGTCTAAAACACTATTGGCGACTAACATTTTAGTCGCGAAAGACCTATCTTTTGGCGACTAAAAAAATATTAGTCACCAATACCTCTGGCGACCACATATCCGCGACAAATGTGGCGACTAAATAATTTTGTTGGGGAAAGTCAAATTTCGACTTTCGGCGACTAAAAATAGACTTTTGGCGACTAAAAATTTAGTCGCCAAAAGTGATTTTTCTTGTAGTGATGGTTGATATTATGTTAGGCTGAGTTGGAACTCACGAGTACTTAAATGTCTTTTTTTTCATTAAGAAAAGGGTAAATTATGAATATACATTCTGATATTTGTTTAAAATATAAATTGTTTTTTGTGATTTAAAAAATTATAAATATGTCCTTGTTAGAATTTTTTATTTAACAGAATTAAGTAAAAAAAATGAAATTCATAATTATTCTCCTATACAATAATAAAATTATCTAAATTATTAATTGAAACATATTTCTAATATCATTAAAAATTATTAATTGATTTGATAATTTATTAATAAATGAGTAATTTGTTATGAAATTAGAAACCACATGAGGCGAAATGTAATTTTCAAAACTACAAAAAATGATTTATATTTTAATTAAATCTTAAAAAATGTATTTATAATTTACTTTTAAGAAAAACAAAAGGGATATAACTACACAGTGAGTGCAGTTAAATGTTTTTCCCACTGTGCAATTATTTCCCAAAAAAACGAACACACATTGTACTATTGTACAATATTGTATCTCTAATGAAATTGTGTTGTATGATTCCAATCTTTAGATCTCAATTGTTCTAAAATGTCTACCGATTTTTAGATCTCACTTAGGTTGAGTATAAATTTGAATAAAAATTTAAAAAGAAAAAATAAAAAAGTGTGTAAAATGTGATCAATCACAAAGTGATGCTACACAACCGCTTCAAATTAATAACAGTCAAGAGGACATTTTTGACAAGAAGGTAAGATAATAAGTGAAATCTCAAATTAGTGTTATAATAAATAAAAAAAATTCTAAGTTTGTCATTTGTTTGGTGCAAGTCATTTTTTGTGCTTGGTGTAAGGGTGAGTTTGGAGTCTAGCTAGAAAAACCTATACATATATATATATATATATCTTTTATTTTGTCTTTAGTGATTTTCTTTTTTTTAATTTTTTGCTTTTCAAATTTGTCTAGTTAGAAGGATCTAAAAGCTAAAAAAGATTTCAAAAGTTCAGAATATATATTTTTTTCTTTATTTTTTCATTTTTTTATTTTTGATCCGTCTAGTTGGGTAGAACCTAAAAATGTAAACAATTTTAAACTTTTTTTTAAAAACAAATAAAAATGAAAAATTAACACAAAAAAATTACTAAAAAAGTTAATCCCAAACATACTCGTCTGGAAAGTGGTTATTTTAATTGATTTTTTTAATTTTTTTACAAAAACACACATAAAAAAATGGAGAAAGTAATTAGTGAATAGCCAAAAAGCTATCATCCCAAATGGGGTTGTTTGTCGGACTAAGTTAAATCAAGGTGCACCGAAGTAATTTCCTTTAAACAATATTACCAAAAAAATGAATATTTTTAATGGAGGAGTAGGAATACTTACACTATGTTTAGTTTCATTTTGATTATCTATTTTTTAATAAGAATTTTAAAAGTTAAAAACTAGTATAGTGAAAAAAAAAAAAAATCATTATTTTCATATATTTAGTGTGGGGGTAGGATTAACTTATGCCTAGTGTTAAAAAAAAAACTCATTAATTTATGTTATATCATAAAAGATGTATTATATTAAATTTAATTATTTTAGAATTATTTAACATACATCATTATTAGTGATCATTTTTCATTTAATTTTGTCTTAAAAATATAATCTTCCGATTCTCAATCCAATACTATAATCTGATCTGCGAGTCTCTCCTAACAATCTAAAGAGGATCTCAATTTTAATAATTTTCATCAACATTACAAATGAAAATAGTGGATGAGTTTTACCAACGAGGCATGCAATGCATCTTATGAGGCAGGACACTCTAAAAAGTGTTGTTGGATTCGTAGGATCTACCACGAATTTCAGTCTACCTGAATGTTATACCAATGTTTATGTCCATGGACTGTAATGTGTGCGAGAGAGTCAAAATCTCCCAAAACTTTTTGAGAAACATACATACATGTAGTCATACATACATCATAACTCTTAACCACTTCTCACAGCAAACCACCACCCCCTAACACTCTCCACTATAGGAAAGTAAAAATATATTAAAAAAGTTATTATCAATGATGCATAGCGAAAGTATCAGAGCTGATAGAGAGCTCTAATAGAGCTGCTCTAAAAGACAATGCAAAATTAAAAAAAGAAAAAAAAGAAAAAGAAGAAGATAAAACACGACAAGAAAAAAGACAAATTAATATTCTTTTAAAACTCTAAAATATTTTTCCGAAAGTATTTGTTGTCGGTATCAATCTGGTTCGTTAGATTGTCAATTCTAAGCGCCACTGGCCGAGCCGGGTGCAGTCGTAGGATCTGCGGATTGAATCTGGTTCGTTAGATTGTCAATTCTAAACTCTAAAATTAATTTTTGCTGATCAAAAAAAAATAATTGTCAATTCTAAGTATTTTTCTGAGTCTTTAAACCTAGTACTGAACTATATTGTTCCATCCACTTCAGTACCTTCAACCTTCGAACTCTCTCATTATCTCCTCCCCCCCCCCCCCCCCCTCTCTCTCTCTCTCTCTCTCTCTCCAACCCATCAAACACACTTTCTACATCACATTTTGAGCCCCAAATGAGTGTCCAAAGTCCCCTTTCTGGTGACGGAGAAGCCGAAAACAATGTAAAAACAAAAGAGGGAGAAGGAAAGAAGCCCAAAAAAGTGCCATTGATGAAACTCTTCGCATTCGCAGACGCTTTCGATTACTTTCTGATGATTGTTGGATCGATCGGAGCGTGTATTCACGGCGCTTCGGTGCCGGTTTTCTTCATTTTTTTTGGAAAGTTGATAAACATCATCGGCATGGCTTATCTCTTTCCTGCTGCGGCTTCTCATAGGGTAGCCAAGGTATATGCAATGTATTTTTATTTTTTTGATTCATTTTTTGAATTATTTTTTTGGTCATTTGGAAATTTTATTTTCATTTTTTTAAAATTAATTTGCATCATTTTGGTCACTTGGAAATGTTTCCTAGTGAAAAGTCACCACTCTCCCTTCTTGTTTTTGGTTGAAATCGTCACATTTTGAAAATTTCATGAGGGGTTTGACAAATGATTGTTTTACCATTTTTTTTTTTTAAAATTTTGAGAAAAAAAATTTTATGTTTATTTTTGTGTTAATGAGAAAAGTTGACTGGGAAACTGTTTTATTTATTTATTTTTTTGGTCAGTTAAATCAGTCATTATTGAAACTGAAAATAAAATCAAATTTTCACTCATTTTTTTATTAACATTTATTGTTACTTTCTAGAAAATTACTAAAAATAAAATTTGCCAAGCCCTTGTAAAACTACAACCTCTTCTCATTGGTAAAGGGTGACCAAACAAATGCATAACTTCTTCTTCTTTATTTATTTATCTATCTATCTATCTATCTATCTATCTATTATATAAAGAAAATGAGGTTTCTAATTCACAAGTTTTGTGAGAGTTCCAATATCTTAATCTTAATTTTTTAATTTTTTGATTTAAAAAAAAAATCTCAGAATTTATTAACTTCTCCCAACTCACAAGTCTTTTTAACTTCTTTCATACCTACTGTTACACCCTTTTCAACTTGTCCCATACACTATGGTTAGTAATGTAATTGTTAAATTATTTTTATAAAAAATATAAAAAAAAATAATTTGTATATTAAAAAAATATCTAAAATGTAAATTTTTATTAAATCTATCTATCTATATATTATATAAGTAAAACTGGGTTTCTAACCACAAATATTGTGGGAGCTCCAATATCTCAAATTAAAATTTCTAATTTTTTGATTTTAAATGATTAAGAAAATCCTCTATAGATCTCATTCAAGCAAATATATATATATATATATATAATATCTCTAAATTTATGACTTTCAAATGAAAAGTATATCAAATATATAAAATAAAAAATAGAAAGTATACTAATCTATGTCAAAATTTTAAGTTGAGGGCCACTAAATATGGAAAGCATTCCATTGATTTAAATTTAAAATTATAATGATTTATCCCATAATCTATAAGTTTTAAATAATGATTTATTGTATGATTTATCTATATATCTATATACTATTATAATTGCAAAATATTATCATTTCATTAAAGTTGAAAGTTATAATTCTTTTTTCTCAATTTTTTTTTTATTTTGTTTAATTTTTTGTTAATATGTGTTACAATATGATTGGTTAATAAATTAATTTTATATTCTTAAAATAAAATTTCAAATTTGGATTCTTACTTAATTTATTTTACTATAATTGGAATGAAATTAATATTCATTCCTTAAATTTTGCATCATTTATTAAATTATAAAATAAAATTTCAAATTTAAATTCTCTTTAATATTACTACAATTAGAATGAGATAAATATTCACATGTGTCATAATATTATTGGTCTAAATATAATTTGTTTTAAATACATGTATTCAAATTATTAATGGCTATTAATTTTTTGGGTGAAGCACCAATAAATCTCAAAATATGATCTTGTGAACTATTTAGTCCTCCCTTTTTTCTTATGAATCCAAAGGTGTTATTAAAGTGGAAATTACATAAAATGGTAGTCACTTACATATATAGTTTAATTTTTTAGAGATAAAAGTGAGTTTTTCAAAATGTAAAATTAAACATTTGGACAATTTGCATTATAAAATTTTGAATTTTCTCTCATTCTAGAACAAATCTCACATTACGAACAAAAATCTAATACTCTAATGTAACACTCCAATAACGTAACACTTACACTAAAAAAACTTATTGGTGTACTTTTTCCAAACGTAACAACGTAATAGTAAAAAAAAAACTCTTTAGTGTACTTTTCCCAAACATAACACTCCAATGTAACACAAAAAAAAAAAATTAGTATACTTTTTCAAATGTAACACTCCAATTAGTGTAATCCCAAACATAATATTCAAATATAACATATTTTAATGTAACACACAAAAATACTAAAAAACTTTTTAGTGTATTTTTTTTCAAACGTAACACTCACAGTTTAAAATTATACATTTGTCCAAAACTTACTAAGAAAAAAAAGAATATGATTCTTTTTTTTTTTTGAGTGTTATATTAGAATGTTACGTTTAGAAAAAATACACTAAGAAGTTTTTTTGTGTGTTACATTCAAGTGTTACGTTTGAGAAAAGTACACAAAAGAGTTTTTTTGTTTTTCTTTTTTTGTATTACATTAAAGTGTTATACGAAGAAATTTTTTTAAGTGTTGTATTGAAATGTTACGTTTAGAAAAAGTACACTAAAGAATTTTTTTGTGTATTACATTAGAATGTTACATTAAGGAGTTTTTGTGTGTTGCATTAGAGTATTACACTAAGGAGTGTTTTTAGAGTATTATATTAGAGTGTTACATTTGAAAAAAATACACTAAGAAATTTTTTGTGTGTTACATTTGAGTGTTACATTAAAAAGTTTTTGTGTGTTACATTAGAGTCTTATATTAAAGAATTTTTTTAGAATGTTATATTAGAGTGTTACGTTTGGTAAAAATACACTAAGAAATTTTTTATGTGTGTTACTTAGAGTGTTACAATAAAGAATTTTGTTGTGTGTTACATTAGAATGTTATACTAAGGAGTTTTTTGGAGTATTTTATTGGAGTATTACATTTGAAAAAAGTACAGTAAGGAGTTTTTTATGTATTACATTAGGGTATTACACTAAGATTTTTTTTTAATATTACATTGTAGTGTTATGTTTGAGTGTTACGTTAGAGTATTACAGTTTGAAATTATAAATTTAGCCAAAACTTACCATGTAGTTTTTATACTCATTTTGAAATATATGAAAAATCTCATATCCTTTTAGAATGTTTGAAGAATTCCATATTTTAAGTTATTTTTGTATTCCTTTTAAAATATTTTCCAAATAAAAAAGATTTTTACATAAAAATTCATCTCAAATTTGATTATCATATATTATATAACTTACCTTTTTAGCACCCAAAAACAAACAAAACAAAAACAAACAAAAAACCATAATAGAAATAAGGGTATAATCAGAATCTAATTTTTAAATAATATATTAAAATATACCTTTCCAAAATCTATGAGACTAATTGGTCTATATAAAAATCTTTAGAACTAAATGGATCACCATTCCTCAAGATGAGATTTATAAGTAAATTTTCTTAATTTTTTTTCTTTTTTTTTGTTTTAAATTTTATAAAAAAAAAAATTTATATCCTTCTAAACTATAAGGACTTGAACAATAATTTTTTGAATATAACTTTTTTTTTTTTTGACAAAAGAACAAAACATAACTTTTTTAGTAATTACCAAACATGGTGGATTTTGTTAGATTTTTTTTATATTTATTTTATGTCAATTGTCAATGAAAGAAATTAAAGCATAGAATAAATATATTTTTTTGCTCAAATTGTTAAAAAGTTGCTTTTGCTAAAATAAATTAGATATTTTTTTAATTAAAAGTGATAGTTCGTTAAACCTTTTTTTATTTAAAAAAGGGATTATAGGTGATAATTTATTATTCATCTAAAATTATTTTCAGATTAAATGAAAATATCATATTAAATTTTCCTCTTAACTTTTTTTATTCAAATACTTTTATTTTGTAAGAAATTTGTTTTTATTCTATTTAATATTTTATTGTAATTTTTAAATTAAAAAGAATTTCTAAAAAGTCATATTTAAATTATTTATGCCATTACAAAAAGTAAATTTTTTTAATATCAACTTACTGATAGTTTGGGAAGTACTAAATAAATATACTTTTTTACTTTTTACGAAAATATGTATAGAAAAATAAAGATGTGATGTAACTCAAAAAAAATAATTAAATATACTTTTTTACTTTTTATGAAAAGATATGTAGAAAAGTAAAAATGTGATGTGATCCAAAAAATATAAAAATAAGTGAGCTAATATAGTAATATGGCACTTCCCAAACAATCTTTTATTCGATGATCCCTTTCTAAAAGGTATATTTTGTAAATGTTTTTAAGAAAAATTCTATTAAAAATCTTAAGTATATTATTTTTTCTTTTATTCATTAATATTAAAGTTTTAATAAATTTTATTTATTATTTAAAAAATAAATTGGCAAATAATTTATATATTTATATACATAATTTTGTTTTGATTTCTCAGGTTATTTAGTGTTTCTGCCCAAGTTCACTTAAATTTAATTTGAATTTTTAAATTTTTGCATAAGTCCTCACTTAATTAAAAAATTATGTTATTAAATCTTTAAAAATTTTCAAACTCGACTCAAATTGTTTGGGTTGAGCTCACCTAAGTTTGCAATTCTAGAAATGGGGGGTTGAAAATTAAATGATTAAATTTGTGACAAATTAAAAAATAATAAATAAATTGTGATAAAATTATGGGACTTAAACTACAAATTTCAATTTTCTTTGTTTTCTTAATTTGCACACAAAAAATTAATTATTTATATTATTTTGTATAAAAATATATTATTAATTTTTTTTACATACCTTGCATAGCACGAATTATCATTAGTTTATAAATAATGCAATGTACTTAGAATTTTTATTTAAAAAATTTTGCCTAATAAATGTGATCATTGATGTTGTTTTCTGAGTACATTCTGAATAGTTTTTTATTTTTTATGAAACATTGTTGTTTATTTATTTATATATAGCTTAATTACAATTTGTTTTTTATATCTAATTTTGTGTTGCAGTATTCAATGGATTTTGTATATCTCAGTGTGGTGATATTATTTTCATCATGGACAGGTATGAACTAATTAATATTAATTATTTCATTTCTAGTAGTTTTTTTTTTTTAGTTTTTTTTTTTAATATATTAAGGTGTGTGTATATTAATGTGAATATGTCTGTGTAGAGGTGGCATGTTGGATGCATACAGGAGAGAGGCAAGCGGCGAAGATGAGGATGGAATATCTACGGTCCATGTTAAATCAAGACATTAGTGTTTTCGACACCGATGCTTCTTCCACCGGTGAAGTCATTTCTGCTATCACTAGTGACATCATTGTTGTTCAAGATGCCATTTCTGAGAAGGTATAACTCTATTTTTTTATTTATTTTTTGAAAAATATTATTGTTACAAACTTTTAAAATTTAATCTCTCAACCATCCAATTCAAAATATTGTGGAATGACTATAGAGCCTACAGCGAATCCCATTGTTATGAGGCTTACAATCCCTGCCCACTATTTTTGAACTATACAGTACAATCAATTGGAGATAAATTTTTATATAAATTTTATCATCAGAATAGCATGACTGTTATATTTTTGTTATTAAGGCCAAGTTTAGCAAGTTAAAAAAAAATCAAAAAATTAAAAAGTTACTCAAAAAGTTATCACTATTCATCAAAAGTCAAAAATTACGGCTGTACAACTCCCAATCCTAATTTTCCTCTACATACTAATTTATACAATTTTTTAATACACGTTTTTTTATAAAAAGTCAAAAAGTTAACCCAAACATTCATATTTTTTTTTTCAATTTTTTAGTCTAAAAAGACAAAAAGAGCACTTATTTAGGACACCCCAAACAACCCCTAAATGTCATTTTAATAGAGATATATTGTGTTTTGAAATAATAACTCCCCATACAATCAAGTAATTTTGTATATTTTTCTATTTGTATATCATTACTCTTCTTCTTTATATATTAGGAGTGTGGAAATATTTGTTTGCAAAGAAAATATATTATAGACCTAACCGAATTGGAGTTCAATCACATTAGTCATGTTAATTGTCACCAATTTCTTATGATAACACTGCACTCATCTAGAATATATGCAGTACTATTAATACTGCATTCTAAGTATTTTTTTTTTTTAAGAAAAGAATAAGATATGTCTATATATATGTGTAATTTAAAAATAAAAAAAAAAATTACTACGGGCTTGTCTTGTTTCCTAATCCCAATTATAAGGAAAATTATGAAGTACTTCCAGAGTATCACATGTCTATACTCTTTTATTAACTATCACTCATCATGTCCTCTCATGTTCCACTATCGTCCAACATAAAATCGTAAGTCTCATTTTCTTCACCAATTATAATATCCTGAAATACAACATTACTGAATTAATACCTAATAACTTCCCCAATTATAAGGGGAAATTTTGAAAAAGAGAAAACCTTCATTAAAGAGACAACTAAGAAGAGTAGGTCTCACAATTAAATTTTCTGCTGTCATTAATACCCTTTCCTACTTTTATTAATTAAGGGGCAGTGGTACCACAAATTTATCAGGACCCAACATTTAATTGTTTCTGTTTTTGTTTGGAGTTTTTGGTAATAAGTCCCTCAATTTCAAACTTTATTGTCAAAAGAACAAACTAAAAACATTTAATTCATTAAGGACAAAGTTTAAATTATTTAAAAGATATGACAATAATACCCTCAACTTCTATCATTTTCTTATATTAACACAAACCGACCATTGTCTACTATCACTGACCACCGCCAGCCACCATTGATCACCCCGGTTGACGATGATTTTTCAGTGACCATTGTCGGTTCGCAAAAATTTGCTGACAAGGTTCTCTGGTGACAGTAAAATTTTACTATTTACTTTAAACATATAAAAAGTGAATTTTTGCCATTGTTATCTTTCCACAACACTTACTATAATTATTACCATTAGTCATATAGCTATTAAATGAGAAACCAGTCAAAACATTGAATTAATAACGGTTCGCTATTAAATGTACTAAAATAATATTTTCGTTTGAGATCTTAAAAACAATATTCAAATAGATAATGACAAAAAAATACACTAAAATAAAAATATATACGTATAGAGAGAAAGAGAAAAAGATAGATAGAACACATATATTGCCTCAAATCTGGTTCAAACTAGAGTAAAAATTTACTGTATGAAAAATAGAGCATCATGAGGAGACAAAGAGAAAGATATGGAGAAAATATAGATTTGAGATGATAGATCTCAGATTTGAAATCTTGAAGGTGAAGGATGGCGATGGTGGTTGCCGGTGCTATAGTGGCATCGAATGGCGCTGGTAGTTGAGATAGTGGTGGTGGCAATGGTGACGAATGGTGTTGGTGGTTGAGACGGTAGTGGTGGAGATGGTATCGGTGGTGGAAACTATGGTGGTGGTGGTGGTGGTGGAGAGAGTTCTTAGAAAGAAACAGAAAAAGAAAGAGCTGTGAGAGAGAGAGAGAGAGAGAGAGAGAGTTGAGACAGATTAAGGGAGAGAAATAGGAGAAATATAGAGAGTGTGTGTCTGTGAAGGGGTAAATTTGTCACACAAAATATAAATCTGAAATTTTTTATTCTTACAATATTTCTTTATTTTGGAAGAGTTTATGAGCTAAAAAATTAAAATTTGTCATTTTCAATAAAAACGAGGTCTAGAAAGGAGTTATGGCCAAAAATCTCTTTCTATTTTCCAATCTTACACAACTTTATTCAGATCAACAGCTCTTACAATAAATTTTTGTAAAGGCCATTTATAGACCAAAAATGCTTTAGAGCTCTAATATAGGAGTTCTAATAGCTCTAATGGGAAGATAGAACCCATCCTGATGTGATGTTTGTGCCTTGCTTTGTGTTTTTTTTTTGTTTTTTTTTGCTTTGACACATCACTAAAGCTCAAATTAGAGCTCTAGATTTAGAGCTCTCTAGCATTTCCCTTTACAGACCCATAGAGTAAACTCTTAATGATATTCGAAAATTACGTCCTTACACATCAAAGTTAGTTGTTAATTGCATGAAAAGTATACCCACTAATCAATTTGGATTACCTTACACCTTAAACTCTTATTATTGTAACTAAACACAATTAAACTTAGGTCCCGTTTGGGGACTTACTTTTTTAGCTAATTAGTCAAAAAATTACTAAATTAGCCAAAAAGTCAACCACTCATACCAAAAAGTCAAAGATTCTCTTTTCTCTCTACTTTTTGCACATCTTTTTGTAATTAACCAAAAAGTCATCCCAAAAATACAAGTTTTTTTTACCTACCTTTTTAGCCAAATAGCCAAAAAGTTACTAAATTAACCTGTTCCCAAACGAGGCCTTAGTTAGTTGTGTCTATACTAAGGTTGAGATATAGTTATTTCTTGTTGTCAAAAATAATGTCATAAATATATTACAATTATATACTTTTGTAGCCCAAAAAAACATATAATCGTAATGCATTTGTGGCATTATCACTCACACGATAATAAATAATTTTTGGGTTTTATTTTGGAGTAATTTTGGGTTTTGAGGTGGCATCTATTTAATTTGTTTTCTTACTGGTCCTCTTTTATCTGCATTCAACAGTTGAAAGGACTAGAATTCTATCCAAAATTTATACATCCCTAAAATGGAAATAGAAAAAGGAAATCTAACCTATGCATAGCATAGAGAAATAGGGGAAATTTGAAAAAATTCATGACAAAGATCATAAAATATGGTGATTTTATTTACATCATCAGTAGAATAAAAATCAACAAATTACCTTTTCTGTCCAAGGGGAGTAATCTTTACTTTTGTCTTTTTAACCTAAAGAGAAGTGGCATCCTCTGCAGGGGCAGCGGAGAGGGGGTGCTATTGTGCCTTAAACCACAGCAATTATTGTTGTGTCTTTTGGGAGAGGTTTTTCATAGTGTTTTTTAATGATTTGAATTGTTCATATTGTAGGGTTCGTTAAGTAGATCATTCATATAAAAAATTAAATTGATTGAATATCTGTAATCCCATAACCAAAACACATTTATTTCTATAAAAATTAACAGTTAACATAACTTCATAAATTTTTAAAAATAATTAGGATCTAATCAAAAGGTTATGAATATCTGATTAATTTAATTTTTTTTAAAATAATATTCTTAACGAACTTTACAATATAAATCGTTTAAATTATCAAAAAAAAAAAAAAAAATTCACTCAGGAAGACCTCATAAAAAGAGGCAGCAGTAACACCCCCTATCCCCTCTGGGGGGGGTTAATTTGGGGGGTAATAGTCTGACAATGCTTTTACTTTTCTGAAAATGGTTCTGAGTCCAGTAAATGCCCAGCATTTATATGGATCGTTTGAGTAAAAATCATAATAGTTTGAAAATATGTTATTTTAATAATGAAGAGGGGAATATGATAAATTATAATATTTTTTTATTTTTTAATTAAGATGTATAATTGATAAACGAAGTCTTATTTGAGTGTTTCTAACTTTTTTGTTCTTGATATTCTGTATTATTTTGTTTGATATAGATTTTGTTTATAACTTATTAGGTAAAAATAATTTAAATAAATTTTAAAAAAATTAATTTTTAAAAGCTGTGTGAGAAATGCTTTTGATTTTTATTTTTGGATTATCAATTTTTAACAAAACAGCACCTATGTTGCACAATTTGAAGTTTAATGGGGAAATAACGTATCAGTTGAAAAATGTAAAAAAAAAAAAAAATACAGATTAATGATAAAGTTTATAAATCTTAATTATTAAAATTAAAAAAAAAATCATGTATTTATACTTATTTTTGAAAAATTAGCCTGATTTGTAATTTTCTCAAGTTTAGTTAGCTTTGCTGGATCAAAGGATATCTTTTATTTTTAAATCTTTATATTCCAATGCATTTTAAATTATAAAATTATGTAAAAATTTTAAAATATAATCTTCTAATTAAAAAATTATTGAGACAAAGGAAAAAAAAATAAAAAAATTAAAATTAAAATTAAAATTAAAATTAAAATTAAAATATGATCTACAATTGGATTGGACACATACATCCAATTACGGCAGATGCAATCCAACAGAAGTGGACAATATTCAATGCCCAAAAACAATGACAGAAAACATCCCAGACAAATAAAATAAAAAAGGTAGTTTGCTTGTTTTTGGTTTTCTAAAAATACTTGTCAGAAAATTTTAATTTCTTATTTTTTATTTTTTTTGTTTTTATTAAATTTTTTTAATATTTTCAGTAATTTTTTTAATTTTTAGACACACCTAACAAAATAAACATAAAAAGTATAATTTTTGGAAAAAAAATGTTTTAAAAATTCCCTAAATATTAAAAATACAAAAATAAAAATAAAAATACAAGGATCCAATATATTTTTCGTACTTTTATGTATTTATTAATTTTTTAAAATATTTTTTCATAATTTTTTTACTTTTTATATACATCTAAATAAAGTGAGTCTAAAAAATAAAAAAATATATATTTAAAATTTTTAAAATATTTATTAAAAACAAAAAAATACAAAAAATAAAAAATTTAATTTTCAAAAAACTTGATTTAAAAAACTTAAACCAAACACAGATTAATTTTTTAAATATTTTATTAGAAATGTGTGAGTGAGAGAGATTGTGTGAGTGGTGTGCTTGTGCAGCGAGGGAGGGAGAGAGTCAGAGAAAATGAGAATTTTGATTTTTTTTTTTAAAACCTAATCTGAGCCGCAGATTTTTAATAGAGGGACGTGGTCCAATCTATATCGTCCTCTAAAAGAAGTGCTGGAGAGAGGATCTGAACTCAGATGCAAAAGTGGACAATATTCAATGCCCAAAAACAAAAACAATAACAATGACAGAAAACATCCCATCCAACCGACCCAAGTTGGGTCCACCTTGTAAACATATATGATGTACTTTCTATTTTAATTAAAAAAAAATTGTCTCCATATTATTTTTTATTTTTTTGGACAATTAGGAGGGAATACAAGGCCATGGATAAATGACATTGGGCCACTTTAGTATAATTTTTTATAATTAAAATTTTTTGGTTTTGATTAATTTTTGAAAATTTAAATTTTTATTTTTCAATTTTATTTTTAGTGATTTTTTAAATATTTTAAGTAAATTTTTTATTTTCTAAATGCACATAATTTAGATGCACATAAAAAGTAAAGTATTTGTGAAAAACTATTCAAAAAATTTAATAAATACATAAGAATACGAAAATGTAGTGTATTTTTATATTTTTAACTAAAAACAAAAAGATAAAAAAAATTAAAAAATTTAAATTTTTAAAAAGTGTGCTCAATTTTTTGAAACCAAATAAAGTGATGCTTGGATATCTGCACTTGGTTACCCAATAACCGAGCCTAGGGTAATCAATTTCTGAAAATTTTGTGGTGTCGGAAAAATTATTAGAAATTTAAATATAACAATGATACATCCCACTAATTTGGGAGCACCAATGGACCACTAATGAGGTGGAAATTCAAAAAAAAAAAAGAAAAAAAAAAACTTAAGGTCAAAACATCACATCAGTCAATGGGACCACTCTCTAGAGCTTCTTTAGTGCTCCCAATTTAGAGCTCTCAAACATTTTTCATTTAAATATATGGAGGAGATTTGTATTTGGTATGAGTTTGGAATCGTGATTTCACCCACATATTTTAAGGTTTTGTTTAGTTATAATTTTTAAAATATAATTTTAAATCACATTTTAAAATACATTTTGAAAAAATGTTTGGTTACAGAGAGTTTTTGAAATTTTAGAAAAGATCAATTTTGGTCTATTTGGTCGTCTTCTTGGACATCTTTCCAGACGTTTGACCGGTTGGCCGGAACAGTGCTCTTTTTATTTTTTATTTTTTTTTGCAATTGTCATATGTTATTTGAAAAAAATATTTATTTGTTTTTGATATTTTAAATATAGAAATTATTTTTTTAGACCAAAATGACAAATTATTTGGCCATTCATTTAAAATTAACAAAAAAAAAATTAAATGAAAATTAATTTGTCACAGTAATTTAAAAAAAAAAAAAAAATATTTGTAAACAAAAAATCAACTTGCTTGTTTTCATTTTTCAAAAAACACTTTTCAGAAAATTCTACTTTCTTATTTTCCGTGTTTTTTTATTTTTATTGAATTTTTTTAATATTTTAAGCAAATTTTTTTATTTTTTAGACACACCTAACATAAATACACTTAAAAACTACAAAAATTGTAAAAAAAAATTTAAAAAAATTCACTAAACACCAAAAATACAAAAATAATACAAAAAATCAGTATATTTTTTATATTTTTATTTATTTATTAATTTTTTAAAATATTTTTTCACAAATTTTTTACTTTTTAGATACATCTAACTAAGGTGCATCTAAAAAAGTAAAAAAAAATGTTTAAAATTTAAAAAATATTCACTAAAAACAAAAGAATACGAAAACCAAAAAATTCAGTTTTTAAAAAACTTAATCTAGAAAACTTAAACCAAACACATTGATTATTTTTTTGAATAATTATTTTTTTGAATTGAATTTTAAAAAGAATTTAGTTATGAGTTTTGAATAGAATTTTCAATAGAGTTTTGAGTTATGTGTTTGATTATGAGTTATAAGTTTTTTAATTAAGTTTTGAAAACTCTTTTTAAAATTCATAATCAAACAACTTTTCACGAACTCAACACTCATTTTAAAAATTCAACACTCAATTCAAAACTCTTTTTAAAATTCATAATCAAACAAATTTTCTCTTTCAAATCATAATTTCAAAACTCAAAACTCAAAATATAACTCTATACCCAAATCATAATTTTAAACAGAAACCAAACGCTACCTTAAATTTTCTATTTTGGAGCTACACTGAAAGTGACTATCGACCATTAATATTAATTTTTCAATACTTTGTTGATGTATTTTTTCTTAAATTAGAGCATTTTTGTTTAATTTAGGGTTCATTGGGGGCTATTTTAGCCACCAAAAAAAAAAAACAAAATCACTTTGCTTGGTTAGAGTTTTTCAAAAATACTTTTCAGAAAATTCTACTTTCTTGTTTTTCATATTTTTTTTTTGTTTTTACTGATTTTTTTTAATATTTTAACTAATTTTTTTAATTTTTAGACATATCTAACATAAAAATACCTAAAAAGTAAAAAAATTGTGAAAAAAATCTTTCAAAAATTCACTAAATACCAAAAATAAAAAATAAAAAACGAGAATTCAGTACATTTTTTGTATTTTTATATATTTATTAATTTTTTAAAATATTTTTTCATAATTTTTTTATTTTTTAGATACATCTAAGTAAGGTGCATCTAAAAAAGTAAAAAAAATATTTAAAATTTTAAAAATATCCACTAAAAACAAAAAAACACGAAAACTAAAAAACTCAGTTTTCAAAAAATTTAATTCAAAAAACTCAAACCAAACACACAGAATAAGTTTTTTAACTTAATAAGACCAAATATCACATCTAAATCATAATTATTTTATTTTTTCTCTCATAAAAGTTAAAAAAATCAAAAAGTCCATCCTAGATCCTGGATGAGACTTTTTAACCCCATACTAAAATAATTAAAAAATTAAAAAGTCAACTTACATCCCAAATGAAGGCTCTGTCTTTTTGCACCAAGACATTTTGTGCTAGGAAAAAGATTGTACTACATGTATTGTTACATACTCAAAATATATATATATATATATATATCTCCACAACTCTATACGATTGATTCACATCATTTTAGAAGTCATGAAGGTTTCTAACTTTAGGAGCCCAAGCATTTTTAGGAAAATGACTCAGAGCTCGAAACGGCTCGAAAGAGAAGGGAGGGAGAGAAGAGAAGGGAGGAAGGAGGCCGTCGGCCGTCGTTGTCAGTTCGCCCCAAATTGTCGTCATGAGACCAGCCACTTGACACTATTGCTGTGCCTTCGTCGCCACATTGCCCCCTTCCCTCCCTCCTCCCCTCCTCCCTCGTTCTGAGAGCCCCTTCTTCTTCTTCTTCTTCTTCTTCTCCCTTCGTTTTCTTCTTCCCGATCTGCAACAAAGAAAAGAGAAAAAAAAAAAAAAAAATAGACACCAAAACGACGTCGTTTTGGTGTCGAGCCAGTATTCGAGCCGTATTCTTCGAGCAACGTAGCACTTCCGTTTGATATATTTGGGGGGAGTAGCTTTACTGTAATAATGAATACATGTGGTCATTTAGGGGTCATTTGGGAAGTTCCAAAAAAAAAAAAAAACTAACTTTTAACTTTTAATTTATTTTAGATTATATTAAATCTCACATTTTTTACACATAAAATGACAAAAAAATAAAAAATAAAAGTTAAAAAATCAACTTTTAACCAACTTTTCAAATCATTCCTTAGTATTGGTATATTTTAGATTATTATTTTAATTATTTGAATAAGTAATAATTTATTATTCGGCATGCATGATTGCTTGAATTTATGTATTTTTATTGTGAGTGTAATTACATTTTTTTAATACCTTTCGTAGCAATTGTAAAAATAAAAAATAAAAAATTTTGAGCAAGATCTGCATAAATATATTATATTTTTTTGAACTAAAAATCATATGAAGCCTCTCTCATTGACAAGAATTTGTTATTAACCAATCGTTTAATGAAATAGTGATCACTCAATTTACATCAAAATTATACTTTTAATGCCTTGAAAAAGAGAAATTTCAGAAATTTTTGATTTTATAATTTTTTATATTTATTTTCATTGGTATTTGACATGATTTTCTTAGCACTTGTGAAAAAATATATTTATATTATACTCATGGTATATCATAAGGGACCTTATTTATTAAATAGGTTACTACTGAAATTTGAGAAGGTAAAATAAACACCAAAAAACAAAGATATTTTTGAATTGTTCATTATTTTGGTTTAAAAATATGAAAGACAAGAATAAATATAAAACAAAATGAGAAATTTTTTAAGAAAGACTAAAAACATTCTAACATTTACATGTTTGGGTAAATTACACTAACACCCATCGAGATTTGAATTTAATGCATTTCACCTCCTGATGTTTAGAAAATTACATTCTTACCCTTGTGGTTAATAGTCTCATTTCATAAACTATTGCTTATATAAAAAGTAACAACTCCTGGTAGAAAAACAGAAAAAATTACATTGGAAAAAAAAAATAAAGCAAAGGAAAGAAAAAAAAAAAAACAAGTTAAAGCAAGCGAGAAAAGAGAATGTGTATGAATTCAATGTCTTTTTTATACAAACGTGTATCTCGTCTAAATAATTACAATGACAGAGGGGTTAGTGTAATTTTCCAAACCTCAAGAATGATATGTGTTAAATCCAAATCTTGAGGGCATAAGTGTAATTTTACCCTACATATATGCTGTCTGAATGAAAGAAACTTAACTATTTATTGATGCCTAGCATCATAGCATAGGAGAAAATTATAACTTATAATCCTTTCTTAAAAGGTCAAAAATTTGGAACCTTGCTAAAAAAATTCATCTCTAGAAGTTAGCATTACATTTTTTAAAGGGGAAAATTAGTGTAAAGTCCCTCTCCCATTTTCTGTGATGGACGAGATCCACAATATTATTTTGTAATGTCTGAGGTCCCTTGATCTTACACTCGTATATTCCAGAGAAAATTCACTTTCTCGCTTTATTCTTTCCTCTGACTAGGGCTTTCATCATTCTCTCTTTCTCTATGATTCGATCAACCATGAACTGTTGCCTCCACTCTCACTCTCATTCACTACCACACCCACTAAGTGATTCATTTTGGAGCCATATCTGTCATCATCGGCTTCGTTAGCAAGTTCAGAGATTTGAGGCGGTTGATTGTCACGAAAGCGATCCCAGGTCACAAGTATTAGGTTTTCCGGCGACAATCGATCCATTTCTTTCTCTTACCACATATATGTGTACACGTATATGTGGTGAGAGAGAGAAATGGACTTCCATCGTAAAGGCCCCGATCCTCGGCCTCTTTCATAACTAGATTTTTCTCTATTAGTTGTGCACTGGGGTTGCTCACTGCCATAGCCATGGCGTTCTTCATAGGTAATTTTGTTATTCCTTCATCGATTTGCCCCTTTGTGAGTGTTGATCATGATAAATACCAATCACATTACCAGTAATTACTCAAAATTTGTGTTTGTGCGTGTATATATATGTGTGTATGTATTGGTTTGGGGAGTGACATAGACCGGAGGGCATGTTGTGTGTTATAATTTCTGCAGCTATAATTTCTGACTCTGTTTCTTCAAATTTCCCAGGGTACTGTTGACAGATCTTGTAACACCCCAGCCAATGTATGAATCATGGATCACATTTTGTTTGAGGTTTATGATTTTCAATCAGAAAAATTTGTGAAGGAGAATTTCTCTAGGTTTGAAGATAGGGAATTTCTCTAGTTTGAGTGAATTTCTCTGGGTTTGGAGAAGGGAAATTTCTCTAAAGAGAATGGAAGGCCAGGAAGGCCAAAGAAATTTTCTCTGGAGAGAGAAATTTCTTTGAAGGGCAGAGAAGGAAAATTTCTTTGGAAAGAAGGGAAGACCAGAGAAATTTCCAAATTTTCTCTGAAGAGTTGAGTTTAAGAGAGGCATGGAGGGTAGAGAAATTTAAAATTTCTTTGGAGATGTAATTTTGTAGAAAGGCAGAGAAATCTCTCTAGGAGAATGAGAAGTATATGGAGGGTAGAGAAATGGGAAATGCTAGAGAGCTCTAAATCTAGAGCTCTAATTTGAGCTCTAGTGATGTGTCAAAAAAAAAAAAAAAAAAAAAAAAAAAAACAAAGCAAGGCACAAATATCACATCAGAGTGGGTCCCACATTCCCATTAGAGCTATTAGAGCTCCTATATTAGAGCTCTAAAGCATTTTTGGTAGAGAAATTTAGAGAAGGAGGCGAGAAATTCTGACGGGAAGTTTAGGGAAGGTCAAAGAAATTTATTCTTCCTAGAATTTCTTTGGACCAATTTTCTCTGTGACGTGAATTTTCTTTGGATCAACTTGAAGGACCTTAGACATTATTAATATGATGACCCTGTTCCGTATTACGCTAATTTATCCTTATTATGAATGTGATTATGCGTTTGATATGATTTTGTGTGTCATTTATGTGAAAATATGTGATTTTGAATTTCTATCTGTTCACCGTAGGAATATCTGTTTGATTATCTACCTTGGAATTTAAATTGAATGCCCTATCGGCCATAGAAACCGAAATTGACTGCGCCATTATGATTGGCGTAATTTTTAGAGCCTACGGTGAAATTTAATTAAAAATTGATTCGGATCAAAATAATTAGATTCAGAACGATTAATTAAGTGCCTTTAATTAGCTATAATGAAATTTGATTTAGTGGGACTATAAAAGGACCTTTATACACTCAATTCCTCTCTTTTATTTCATTTTGGCTGATTTTGGCTCTCTATAAAGTGAGAGAACCGGATTAGAGAGAGAGAGAGTGTGTAGGAGATTGAAGGATTGATCAAGAAGCTTGAGAATCTTGAAGCTACACTCCAGAGTTGACCATAATTTGAAAGATTTGAGCCTCTAGGTAAGTAAATTCATGGGTTTGAGCTTGTGATTTTGTGAATTCAAGGTTGAATGGTAATCATGAACATAACTTGAATTGAATTTGTTGAATTTGGAGCTTGTGTAAACATACATGTGCATAATTGTTGTAATTTTGTATGTTCAAGCATGAGACATGTTGAATATGAGGAATTAAGCACCAAACCTTACATGCATGAGCAATTTTGTGTAGCTTTATGATTTTGAACGCCATTTGCATCATTTGAAATAGAATGAAGTCAAAATTGGCATGCATGTTTGATTATTAAAGATATGGAGCTTATATGAGGTTTGAATGTATGAGCTATGATTATACAAAAGAATGTTGATTTATTTTGAAGAATTGGACCATGATTTTGAGCAATTGACTTCATCTTACTTGTATACCCATGATATATGATGTATTTGCATGTTTGGGAACCAAAATTATGGGTTTTGGACCTTTGCAGGTCGAATTTGAGCTCAAGAACAAGTTCTGGAAAACCCAGAATTCTTGAAGTCCGCCGGCGAGAACCGCCACGAGTGTAAATTACTGACTTCTAGTATATTTTGCAGACATGATGTCGCCGGCGAGGAAGTTCACGCTCGAGCAGGGAGCTATGTAGAATGATTTTCAGCTCGAGTGTTCGACCTGACGCTCGAGCGTAAAAACGAGGCAACCAGAACTTTTGTAGACCTAATGGGTCCGCTCAAGCAGGAAAGTTTACGCTCGAGCGGGGACCCCTATTTCTGAAATTTTATAAATGTGTTATGTGTCTCGTTTTCTGTTCTCTTTCATTTCTAAGTACTCTTAGGCATGCATTGAGCATTATGAATGAATTAAAAGAATGAGAAAGAAGCCTAAAGAGGAATATGTGAATTAAGAACAGACTGGATTGATTGTGACCCATATGTGTAATGTAATGTGTAGGGTTGAGCTCTAGGGTGAATCCACCGGCAGATCACTGTGAGTAATATCTTATTAAAGATATCTGAAGTATGTTATTTGTCCAATTACTTACTTCTATGTAAGTCTTATAAGTTCGTTAATTCGAATGAAAGTATGAATGGGCTAGAGGCCAGTTTGACCTGAATGAAAGAATGAATGGGCCAAAGGCCAGTTTGACATGAATAGAAGTATGAATGGGCCAAAGACCAGTCTGACATGAATGAAAGAATGATTGGGCCAAAGGCCAGTTTGACATGAATGAAAGAATGAATGGGCCAAAGGCCAGTCTGACATGAATGGAAGAATAAATGGGCCAAAGGCCAGTCTGACATGAATGGATTGGGCCCGAGGCTGTCTGATGTATTTGGAACCGCAGTTACCTGATATACACATATATATGTATAAACTAGATAGAAATACGAATAATTGGGCCCAAGGCCATTTGGTGCATGTTGTTCTAAATACTATTCGCGTATTTTTCGTATTCGATATTATTCACTGGGCTTTCGCTCACGTTCATTCATGTGTTTATAGGTGAGCCAAGGGAGGTCCAAATCCAGCCTCAGTGAAGTTTGTGAGAAACAGCCAAGGTTTTGAAAAGTCAACCCTTATGTCTCACGCACGAGATTCGTCTTCGCCCTTTTGCTATCCTGTTTTATTTTGTCATGTTGGCGAGGACTTTGGATACGTTTGTATATAGTTTTGATTGGTTGATGTAGACTTGAATGATCCTATATGTACAGAACTTTGTGTTAGTACATATTTTGATGTGAGTTATTAACATGTATATGTATGGATTGTTATGACGTGCCATATAAGTACAGCTTTATGGACAAAAGTTTGAAATTGCTTCCGTTTGGCCCCTTTTACTCTGTTGAGTTATGTCTGGAATGGTTTGAGGGCGTAGGTAATCCCTTGATTACTGGTCGGTTATGTCCTTAACCCATAGGAGCGGGTTCGGGTCATGACAATTAAAATATTGAATGTCCTTTATACTATAAAATCTTAATACTAGGGACCTTAAAAAAAATCCCCCTTTTTAAAGAATCAAATGGGTCTCTCTCCAAATTTTATTTCACATAATACATTTTAACAGTAATTTTGAGTTATATGTATAAAAAGATGAAGTTATCATCCCTCTTTTTATTTATTTATTTATTAAAACGTATGTTTGTTTTTATTTATTTTGATGTCTACTTATTATTTGTATTAGTTTTAATCACTTAAATTTTACTAAAAGGAAGATATGTGAAATTATGCTAAATTTGTAGTGCTATTATATTTTTCTCAAATATTAAGAGAGGTTAGGACTATTGTTAGTGTTAAAAAATAATATAAAAAGTGTATTAAAATACGTGAGGTTTAGGAATAAGTTATTTTAGTAATTTTTTATTTTTTAATTAAAATATAAGATGAAAAAAAAATTAGTATGTTTGGAATATTTTTTAATTTTTTACGAAAAAAACGTGTAAAAAATAGAAAAAAAATGAAAAATTTAACCTTTTTGTATAGTCGTTTGGTTTTTTTTTTTTAAAAATTTTTATAGTAAATTTTTGACTTTTTAATTTTTTTTAATTCTTTCCAAAAAAAACCAAAATATTTTGAAATACGTAAAAAAAAATATTAAAATTTTAAGTATTTTGATATTTTATGTTTTTTATTAACACACTTTAAGGTTAGGGGTGATAAACGAGCCGAACAGTTAAATATTCAAGTTTAGTTTAATAATTTTAACGAGTGTCAAAATTTGTTTAAGTTTGGTTCGTTAAGCTTTCGAGTCGATCTCAAACAGGTTTTTATTGAGCCGAACTCGAGTAGTTTGATATTTTATGTAATTTTATGCTTATTAAACCGAGATTAACGAGTAATTAACTGTTTAAATTTGATTTAAAAATTTTATCGAATTTTAAAATATATTTAAATTTAACTTATTTATTTAAGAGTATCTCCAACGGTGAATCAAATTTTTCACCAAATTCGAGTAAAAAAAAATTAATTTTCTCAATTTGATATGACTTTCTCCAACCGTGCATCAAAAGGGAAGGGTCGACCGGCCGGTCTGCCAGTAAGGCTAATTTTTTTTTTTTTTTTACCTATTTGAACCTTTTTGACCGATTTGAACCTACCTATTTGAAAGAGAACCGGTCGACTAGTGGGTCAATCGGCCGGACATCCGATTCGTTGACCGGTTGGCCCACTCCAACGGTCAAGCACAGTGAAATACTGATATACAGAGCTTGTCCTCAGTTTAATGAAATGTTTGTTCCATTCTCATTTTGATATCAAATTGGTGAAACCATTGAAATTTGAAAAAGTCATTTTTTTATCAAATTTCAAATATGATACATGATTTGATGTACCGTTGGAGATGGCCTAATGAACTGAATTTAAATAAATTTTTAACAAGTAATCGAATTGAACTATTTGGTGGTTTAGCACAGCTACTTAAGGGTTGTTTGGGATGACCTAAATAATTGTATTTTTTGTCTTTTTATAAAAAAATGTGCAAAAAAATAGAGAGATAATGTGATAAAAAAAAGATAAAAAGATAAAAAGTGTGTACTTATTTTGAGTAGCCAAACTTGACCTTACTGTATCTATCCACCTATTCTATTCTATTAAAAAAACAAGGAAAAAAACAACAAGAAATGTGATTATTGTCGTAATTTTGGCGTCAACCACCGGGAAATGATGTCATCCCTGAAACCCCATCAAAGTCATATTATCTCACAGCCCTGCTCTAGCACTGGGCACTCTACTCTCTCTCTCTAAAAATTGGGAATTGAATTTGAAGCAGGTGGGGAACTTCATTCACTACATAAGCAGATTCATAGCAGGATTCACAATCGGATTCATTAGGGTTTGGCAGATCAGTCTCGTCACTCTCTCTATTGTTCCCTTGATCGCCATTGCTGGTGGTGTCTACGCCTTTGTCGCCACTGGTCTCATTGCCCGTGTTCGCAAATCTTACGTCTACGCTGGCGAAATCGCCCAAGAGGTCCTCTCCAAACTCTCTCTCACACTTCATCAAACTACATTGTCAATAGAGATTCATATTGAATGTTAAATTTTAGAGATTAATACAATTATCAATTAAATTATATAAAATTCTCATGCCAATTGATGAGGTTTAATTTATGCAAAGTTTAATATAGATTATTGGGGAATTTACAAAAAAAAAAAAAAAAAAAAAAAAAAACCCAAGGTTTAAGCCTTACAACAAAATAGACCATAAGTTTTCAATTTTATCAATTTAAACTCTAAATTTTTTGAATTATTTTTAATTTAAACCATTTGCGGATTTTGTCAAGTAAAGGCGATAGACAAATGCGTATTTTAGTCATTAAATTCAATGAAAAGGGTATTGTTGATATTTTATCTATATCTATATTGAGTTTAACGACTAAAGTACTCTTTTTCCGTTGGTTTTACTTACCGAAAATAGGAGAATGATTCAGATTGAAAACAAATCAAAAGATTAGGTTTTGAATTAATAAAATTAAAAAATCAAGCTTTATTTGTTATAAAGCTAAAACGTTGGAGTTTTATTTTTTATTTTTTATTTTTTTATTTTTTTTTATTGTCTCTAGATTATTTATTCAAAGTTTGATATAGAATGACGTAAGGACAACATTTTTAAAACCTTATAAGACAAGGCTAATGACATGGCAAAGGTTGTCAATTTGTCATTAGCCTGGATAGAGGTAAGAAAATTATATGCAAATGCGTGCAAAACATTCAAAATAGAGAAACTTAGTGAGAAAATAGTACAACAATGTGTGAAAAATATTAAAAAATATATAAAACTTTTTTAAGGATATACCTTGAAATTCACAATTATTTTTGATATTTTCCTCACCTTAATGACAGCTCTTTGAGCCGTTGTTGGCATTACCTTATTTTAAACTCCAAATTTAGTTTGTATGACATTTGATGTTTGTTTATTTTGAAGTAAAAAGTGTCATCTCAAATTGTTCTATATGGAAATTTTGTATACGAATTCTATATGTGTACAACTTTCTTTACTAAAATGGACTTGATTTCATAATTTAAGCGATCTAGTTCTAACATAATTTTCTGTAAAACAAACTTTTCATAGAATGTATGTTTTTGGCGGAACACTTCCGTAAACTAGGTGACAGTTCAGCTGATTTTTCTTATTCCTGTTACTTGGTTTGAAAAAAAAAGAAAAGAAGACATGGGCTTTTTTGTTATGTTGATGTGGTCAAAATTTATTCGTTAATTTGGTAAATTGGAGAGCATTCACTGTCGAACAGATCTCTCTCTCTCTCTCTCTCTCTCCCCTGATTTTATGCAATTCTCAGGTGATAGGAAATGTCAGAACAGTTCAAGCATTTGCAGGAGAAGAAAAGGCAGTGAGATCGTATAGAGCAGCACTCTTGGACACTTACAAGTATGGGAGGAAAGCAGGACTAGCCAAGGGCCTGGGGCTTGGCACCTTGCACTGTGTCCTTTTTCTTTCATGGTCATTGCTTGTTTGGTATACGAGCATTGTTGTTCATAAGAACATTGCCAATGGAGGAGATTCTTTCACTACCATGCTCAATGTTGTCATTTCCGGACTGTAAGTCTTTGCCCCTTTCTCTTTATTCAAGCAATTTTTTGAATTAGTTCATTGTGCTTCTTATTGTATTTCGATGAATCTATGAGTTGGTCCATTGAAATTGGAAGGTAGCATATGAACAAGTCCTTTGTTACTTCTGGTGCCTCCATTTTGCATTTTCAGTAAACATGATTTCTTATACATCTTGGGCCTGTTTAGATGTTTCTTCAGTATGTTAGATTTAACATAAGATTGGAAGCAAGTTTATTATGCTTTTCCCATACCTATTAAAATTTGGGCCTATTTGATTATAAACTGATGATAATTAATCATGTGAAATGACATTGGTCTGCAACTTTGGCAGTGACACTTTCTAGCGCGTAGGCTTGTGCATTTAAACACTCTAAAGATAGAATGGCTTGATTTTGTTTTTTTATTTTATTTATAACATTCGTATGTACCCTGCATTAACCAACTGTTTGCTTAGTGTAATATGAATCAAATTGCAACGAGTCATGATAGGTTACGATAAATGCATATATTTGGTGTACCAAATGGCATGTTGAATTTTAGCTCTGTATGATTTGAAAATGCCAAGTTTGTGCTAAACTAGAAACAAAGGCTTTCAATTCCAAGCTTCGTGATAAGATAATTGCATCAAAATAAGCATATTATATTATAAGGTCCTATTGCTTCACAGGTCACTTGGACAGGCAGCGCCTGACATCTCTGCATTCATCCGAGCAAAGACAGCTGCTTATCCCATATTTGAGATGATAGAACGAAACACAATAAGCAAAACGAGCTTGAAAACCAGCAGGAAACTAGTCAATCATGAAGGCCATATTCAATTCAAGGATGTATGCTTTAGCTACCCATCTCGTCCTGATGTTATGATATTCAACAAGCTGTGTCTTGACATACCTTCTGGGAAGATTGTAGCCCTTGTGGGAGGAAGTGGGTCGGGAAAGAGCACGGTTATATCTTTGATTGAGCGTTTCTATGAGCCCATCTCTGGACAGATACTATTAGATGGAACCGATATCAGAGAGCTTGACCTTCAGTGGCTCAGGCAACAGATTGGGTTGGTTAATCAAGAGCCTGCACTTTTTGCTACAACCATTAGGGAGAACATTCTCTATGGGAAAGAAGATGCCTCCCCCGAAGAGATTACACGTGCTGTGAAACTTTCGGAGGCAATCACTTTCATCAACAACCTTCCTGATAGATTGGAAACCCAGGTATATGGAACTGTTGATATATATATACATGAAATTTGGAAATTGACACTGTAAAGTTAGCAAGTTGTGATCTTAATCTTTAAATATGTGTTTGGATCTAGAATTTGGGGAGGGATTTGGAGAGGGAAAGGAAAAGAAAAGGGAAATGTGACAAAAGTTTATCTTCTATTTCATTCACTTTTCTTTTCTTAATTCCTTTCCCTCTACAAATCCTTCCACAAATCTTTGGTCCAAACATTGCCTAAGAGAACATTAGGATAGGAGGATTTTTATTTTTTGGGTGAAAGGAGTAACAATTGAAGTTCATTTGCAGGTGGGTGAAAGGGGAATACAATTATCAGGTGGACAGAAGCAGAGAATTGCAATATCACGAGCAATAGTAAAGAATCCTTCAATACTTCTGCTGGATGAAGCTACAAGCGCTCTTGATGCGGAGTCTGAGAAGAGTGTTCAGGAGGCACTTGATCGTGTGATGGTAGGACGGACAACTATTGTTGTGGCCCATCGGCTTTCTACTGTTAGAAATGCAGATGTAATAGCTGTTGTTCAAGGTGGAAAGATAGTGGAGACCGGGAGTCATGATCAGCTCATTTCGAAACCAAATAGCGCTTATGCATCACTTATTCAACTCCAAGAGGCAGCTTCCTTGCATCGCCTCCCTTCCCATGGACCTGCTTTGGGACGGCCACTCAGGTATATACATTAAATTTCTGAAATAATATTAATTCTTTAGATGTTACATTTGCATTAAACAGAAATGGAGCATTTATTCTCCATTTGGTATTAGTGGCTAAATCTTCAAAATTATTTTTAAAATGTTGCACAGAAATTACGTTAGTGGTGCGAGGAAGACCAAGCTATGTTGACCGCATACTCACTCATTATGTTACATTCTTAAAAATGGAGAAATTTGTCTTTCTTACGTCGTTTCATATTTACATTTAGAGTCAGCTAAATTTTCCAAAATATGCTGTTTGCTGCCGTTACATACAATGGCAGTCTTAATGCATGAGGTTCCCACCACTGCGGGGTCTGGGGATTGTCAGATGTACTGTTTTAGCAAAAATACCAACAGCAATGCTCACAATTGTACTTGTACGTGTCCAATGCAAATTGTGACGCTCCAATTTTTTTTTGGAACATCATAAAAATTAAATAAAAATAACTTGCTAGATAAAATTTTAACTACTAATTAGGGAATTTTAAACTCTTATATAGTCAAAGTCGAACAACAAAATAAAATTACAAGGTCATATATAACGTCACAACATTGTTAAATACTAATACAAGAGATAATAAAATTTTATTTGGATAAAATCTTGACTTTAAGTTAGCCAAGGTTTGATATTAGTAGCAGCTCCAAATTTAGCCCCAGTCCTTTCTTCGACATAATCTGGCATAAAACGCCAGGGCAACAAAATATATGTCATGAGTTTTGCAACACAGTAAGAAAACATAACCAACCTACCATTCTTTTTGAGAGAAAATAATGAGATTATAAACACGAGATAATAATATAATTGTAAACATAAATTACAACCATTAAAATAATTCAAATAATTTTAATAAATTAGGTAACCCTTGAAATCTCACCAAAGAGGTTTAACCTACCAACCACTAAGTCATGGCCACGGTTAATTTGGAAACCCCCCTTGGTCAAATATTCAAGAACTACCAAAGATGCCCACGCCCGGAGTTATATACCTAAGCCGTGACATCCGTGGTGCATCCCCAAGGAAGCAGTCTATCGAGGTCGTAACTTCCCTGCGTGCCACCTGCACATCCACCCTTATTCCAAAACCAAATACCGATAAGGGTTCAAATAAGTCCCGTTCCATTTTAGGATTTCACGACACAATTTACTTAAAAATTATTAAAAACCAGGGCTCACCTTGAATACCCGGTATTAACCCTCTATCAGTAACTTTATATACCATTAATCATTTCGGTTAACACAAATTATTCAAATCTCAATCACCAATAATGTTATATCAACTAAAAAAAAAACTCCGAACATAAAACATTATACATGTCACACAATAATAATTCAATATACAAAATTTAATAGACAATTAATTTAAACCATGGTATGAGCATAATAACTTAGATACAATAAATAAACCATAATATCACACATGCACAAAATTAGACTAGCACAATATTAAATAAATCACAACACACCCATACATGGATTACTAATTTATAATAGTTGATGGATTGGACCAACACAATATTGAAGTGATAATTTTATCCTGTCTAGAAAATTCCAGATTGTAACTTAGGTATTAAAAATTATAAATAAATTATTTACACAATCCTAAAATTTGTGCAATTGAACAGAATACTCAATAGGGATGTTTAGGTCATTTTTTAGAAAGAATTTCAAAAAAAGAAGATGTAAATAATCCTGTAAAATTTTCAGCAATTTTTATGACACAGATTTGTCACATTTCCTTACATTAATTCCATGCTTAAATTTATAGATCGAATCCATAATCTAAAAATTTATTATGAAACTAGACTTCTCAAATTTCATCTTTTAGTTAGAAATTACCAGATTTGGCTTAGTATATAATTTTTAATTAATTTTCAAATACATAGTAAAATCTGTCTCACAGTTTCAGATTTAGTTAAAAATTTGTATAAATTCGTAGAAAGCTAAAAAATTGTTGCCAAAATTCCTGGATAAACTAGACATCATTCTCAACAACTTTGTAGAAGAAATCATCTCGAAATTTTGTATAAAATTGTCTAAAAATTTGTGCAAACATTCTGGCAGATTCAAGGACAAACAGATTATTTTCAATCTTCTCTTTAAAGGTAAAACTACACATGCAAGCTTATTTTTACAATAATAAGATGATTTTAAGACTATCAATATCTTCAACATTTGATATACACATCACAAAATTCCTACACACATATATATAAAATTTCTATCTATGAGTAGTCATTTTAATCACATGAACATAATCTAAAAACTTCATTAATAAAAAGACATGAGAGGGTTGAGAGGGTTTTCTTACTTAATAGTAGGTTGAAATGGGTGATGAAATGATAGAAAAATTTTGCTTTCTAAACCTTCCTCTCTTCTTCTCCTTCTGCTGAATTCTTTTTCCTTAGTTTCTTCTTACCCGTCCAAAGGAGCAGACATGCATGTGTATACTAAGCTAAGCCTTCTTTTTGTATATATATAAGATTATGCTCAGCCTTGAAAAATATGAACCCTTTGTATATGAAGATTAAGTGTATGGATTTATAGAACCTTCTCTGAGGCTCTCTCTCTCTCTCTCTCTCTCTCTCTCTCTCTCTCGTAATCATTTTATGTGGTCTAATCGTATCTCTCAATTCCAATGCATATAATGAATACATTTGCATGCAATCCAAGTGTTGTTTATTTGCCACCACCAAATCTCTGCCGAAATCTAAATTAGTATATTTTTATTTTATTTATTTATTTATTTATTTTTGGTGTGTGTATTTGCATTGGTTTCTCAAAATTGAAACACTAAGATTTTTAACTAAGGTATTTAGGAAGAATAATTATCATGTTCAATCCTAATTAAAATAATTTATAAACAATAAATATTGAATACCTATAAAATTATTATTCTTAATAAGATTTTTGTTAGTGATTGAATTGGGTTAATTTAAAACTAATTTTTACACTATTATATATTTTAGGTAGATTCTGAATAAAATTAATTAATTAATTAATTAATTTATTTTCTTTTAAGAATAATTAAATATGGGTTTTCACACAAATTGTTATGATGTTTCTCCCAAAGATTCCATTTTCTAGTGAAACAAAAGAATACTGTTGCTTTTCAAATAGCAACTTTAACATACGTAAAACTAATTTCCTGAAAAATCTATGACTAAGTATCAAAATCTTGTTTTCTTGTTTTATTTTGTTAGCATTAAATATTCCCGTGAATTGTCACGCACAACAAGCCGCGGCACAAGTTCTCACTCTGATAAGATGTCTGTTGGTCGAATTGGAGTTGATGGTTTGGAGATTGTTAATCCACCATGTGTGTCGAATGGAAGATTGTATTCGATGGTGGGTCCTGACTGGATGTATGGGGTTTCTGGCACAATTTGTGCACTCATTGCTGGAGCACAGGTGCCTCTTTTCGCCGTTGGTGTCACTCAGGCTCTTGTATCTTACTACATGGACTGGGACATAACATGCCGTGAAGTCAAGAAGATCGCACTCCTCTTCTGTGGAGGTGCTTTCATAACTGTCATTGTCCATGCCATCGCACATCTCTCTTTTGGAATCATGGGAGAGCGGCTTACTCTTCGCGTGCGAGAAATGATGTTTTCTGGTAAATTGGACAATAGCCATATTTGCTCCTTGTATCCCTATTGTTCCCTTTATAAAAAGATTTTTTTAGTATGAAGAGGTATTTGGATGAACACAATATTGTTTTAAAAATTCAAGTACCAATGTTTTCAAACATTGAAAATTATTTTGCACATTGAATTCATCTTCCCTTATTGCCTAGATGATGAATTGGTGCCTTTATATGGTGACGGAAACCAAAAATACTGGTTTATACCCTTAGGCCATGTTTGTTTGGACGGACTGGATTAGCATTCCCATGACTAATAGTCCTAGGACTACATATCCGTTGGATTATGTATCCTATCTTTACTAATAATCAAGTTTAAAATAATTAGTCCGTACTTCAATTGTTTAACCAAATATCGGATTAATAATTTTATTGGACTATTAGTCCAATCCCAAACTCATGTCCACCCAAACAAACATGGCCTTATATTATGAAGTTAAAATAGTCCCTCATTTCTGTTGAAGAATTTATTTTATTTTTCTTGATTTTCTTCTGTATTTGGTTGCAGCCATTTTGAGCAATGAGATTGGATGGTTTGATGACACAAACAACACAAGTTCCATGCTCGCATCTCGTTTAGAGAGTGATGCAACTTTGTTGCGTACTGTAGTTGTTGATCGCTCTGCAGTTCTCATAGAGAATGTCGGTCTGGTTGTCACCTCATTCATCATTGCCTTCATTTTGAACTGGAGGCTCATGCTTGTTGTCATGGCCACATATCCACTGATCATTAGCGGTCACATAAGCGAGGTTTCCTCCTCCCTCCAATTTTAGCTTGCAGATTAAAATTGATCATTGGTATTTGAAAGCTTTATCACTAATTTGTTTGTTTGTTTGTTTGTTTGGTAATTTTTATTTTTATTTTTATTTGTTCTCTCTCTTCCGCTTCAGAAAATGTTCATGAAAGGCTATGGTGGAAACTTGAGCAAAGCCTATCTGAAAGCGAACATGCTTGCTGGTGAGGCTGTGAGCAACATCCGCACTGTTGCTGCATTCTGCTTGGAGGAGAAGGTCCTTGACCTTTATGCTCGAGAGCTTGTTGAGCCTTCAAGGCGTTCGTTTACTCGTGGTCAGATTGCTGGCATTTTCTATGGAGTCTCTCAATTCTTCATCTTCTCATCCTACGGCCTTGCTTTGTGGTATGTGGTTTTAGCTTCATCTGTTTTACCTTTGCCATGGAAAACATGGTTGGATAACATAAAAAGATGTAGCATTGATGCTAGATCAAGGAATGAAATTCGTTTCGGTTAGCTTGGAAACAGAAATGTTTTTGAAACATAAGGGAAATGAGAGAAAAATTTGAATACATTTGAAAAATGTTTAGAAACAAAATCTAAAATCAATATAAATTTTAATACATTCTCAATAATTAAATAATTAAACATATTGAGGTCTGTGAATATTGGAAATTTATAAACAAAAGGTTTAGATGGGGAAAGGGTTCACCATTGTAAGGGAAAAAAAAAAAAAATTTAAAAGCAAAATTGTAGTAGGGATTTTTTCGGAAAAAAAAAAAAAAAAAACTTTGCATTAACAAAAGAAAAAAAAAACAGAGTGGGAATAAGTGACTTAATTATAGTTGTTTGTCTTCTTCTTTTGACAAAAAGCGGCAAATATAAATGGTCATTGCTAAGTATTCTTAATGTGTGTTGAAACAACTCATTGTTTCGATATGTTTGACAATGTTTTGTTATGCTTTTGTGGAAACGTTGGAATTTTGGTATTCTACTAATGTTTAGTTTCGGTTTCCTAAAAAACGGAAACATTTCAGCCATTTCGATGGAAAGGAAATGAAATGAAATTTTGTTCTTTGTATTAGATGCATAGCAATTTTTTTGACATGGGTATTTGGAGCCTTTCACGGTGCCCTTGCAACAGATGAATTGTGAGACAGATGATGGATTCTGAAACAGTACTGACCAACACCATCACAATGGTTAATCTTGTATTATTGGCTTGTAGGTTAAATCTATTATATGCTTAGTCTTGTTTAAACTTTGTGCAGGTATGGTTCTGTTTTGATGGGGAAGGAGATTTCAAGCTTTAAATCCGTCATGAAATCATTTATGGTTTTGATTGTGACGGCACTAGCCATGGGGGAGGCTTTGGCTATGGCACCAGACCTTCTAAAAGGGAACCAAATGGTGGCGTCAGTCTTTGAGGTTCTTGACCGAAAAACAGAGGTCAAAAGCGATATTGGAGAAGAGCTGACGAAGGTGGATGGCATTATAGAGCTGAGGGGTGTCCAATTTCACTACCCTTCAAGGCCCGATGTACTCATTTTCAAGGGCGTCAATCTAACTGTGCATGCAGGCCAGAGCATGGCATTAGTCGGGCAGAGTGGTTCCGGTAAAAGCTCAGTGCTCGCCCTTGTCCTACGGTTCTATGATCCAACAGCCGGGAAGGTGATGATTGACAGTAAGTTATTTTCTGATAAATCTGTACTCAACTCTATTAGTTTAAGAAACACTGATACGGACATGATGCTAACATATAAGTTTTTAAAAAATTTAGGACATGACATGTAAGGGTCACATACAAAATATATAATTTTATAAGTTTATTATATTTATTATTATATGTCATTTATGTATATGAATACTTAACTCAAAAGATAATAATTTTTGAAGTCTAGAGAAGGAGAATATATAAATTTATGTTGCTTTTGTTTTGTCATTGGATTCCAAGTAATTTTATTTATACCTGTAATGTGTTTCCCGTGTGTCCTTTAGTGTTGGGAAGTGTCTGACGAGTATCGGTATCGGACATGACACATTACCTTCTTAGAAGGGTCCGTACTTCTTAGCTACTAGTCATTTTTATCGAGTCTTAAAAGTGGAATTGTTGACACTCACAGGGAAAGATATCAAGAAACTCAAACTCAAATCTCTCCGGAAGCACATTGGCCTAGTCCAACAAGAACCAGCTCTCTTCGCCACATCGATCTACGAAAACATACTTTACGGGAGAGAAGGAGCCTCAGAAGCAGAAGTAATCGAAGCAGCAAAACTAGCTAATGCACATAGTTTTATTAGTGCCCTTCCAGGCGGCTACTCAACCAAAGTTGGAGAGCGAGGAGTTCAACTCTCCGGTGGCCAGAAGCAAAGGGTAGCCATTGCTCGGGCTGTTCTAAAAAACCCAGCTATCTTGCTACTAGATGAAGCCACGAGTGCTCTAGATGTGGAGTCAGAGCGAGTCGTGCAACAAGCTTTGGATAGGCTGATGAAGAACCGAACCACGGTCATGGTGGCCCATAGGTTGTCCACCATTAAAAATGCAGACCAAATATCAGTTTTACAAGACGGGCAGATAATAGAGCAAGGGACTCATTCTAGTCTTGTGGAGAACAAGGATGGGGCATACTTCAAGTTGATCAGCTTACAACAACAGCAACAACATTGTTAGCCTTAACAACCTCAAAAAAACATCTTCTTTTACAGTTGTTATTTTTATTTTTATTTTTCGATAATAAATTTGTTGTTTCTATGAAGAGACAATAATTACACATGTTGAGAAATGATTTTACATTTTAGAATGGGTTTGTTTACTCTACTCTCTCCATGTTCTTTCTTGTTTGAAATGAGTTTCGTGTCTAAGCTAAAATATATGAAGAACAATGGATTGTTTAAAATGGGAACAATTGAACAAGAAATGTCTCCTAAACTATTGAACAAGAGATGTTCAGAAACTCAGTATTATTTTTGAAATGTTAATAATTAGGTATTAAACCTGAACCAGAGGGGTGCCAGTGTAAGAGTAGTGTGCTATATATACAAGATCAAAAATTAAGCTGACATTAATCCGAGAGACAAGTGGCTGAAAAAAATATTAAGGAGCCCTTGTTATTAAAACAACAGTAATTTAAGAGGTGTATTTTGGATGGTTCGGCGGGGTTGAAAAGTTAGTTTGAGTTTGTGCTAGTGGCTGTCTTAGCTACAAAAAAATAAAATAGGCTTTTTAGTCCAATAAAATAAAACATTACATGCAAATTATAATCATTTTATTTTTTCTCTCACAAAAGTCAAAAAAAGTCAAAAAGCCTATCCCAAATGAGACTTTTAGCCCTCGCTAAAATAACCAAAAATCAAATAGTAACTCACATCCCAAATGAATCGGATTGTCAAGTCCATCCACGTTTGACATTTAACTCGAACTTGTTTATCTAAGTTTGACTTGACTATAATAAATTGAACTTGGGCTAGGTCCAAATTGCTTGAAATACTCACAAATTTGAGGGGTATCATTTTTTTTTTTTTTTTTTTTTACAAATTTGTTAATTATTTTATTAAAGTTTGACCTTATTAATTTTTTTTTGGATTAAAAGTTATTAGTAAATTAAAACAAATAACTTATATCATAAGAGAAAGATGGAGAAGAGAAATTAGAGAAATGAAAAATCGTTGTGGTTCTGTAACAGTATTTGTCATTTTTGAGTGAAAAAGGAAAAAAGTAATTGTGTTGTGTTATTTGTGTAAATAATATATGGTAATGAATATGATCTAAAGAAGAAAAAAGAAAAAAAAGGCTTAATTAGTGCACATTAATGTGTGTTGGGGAGGTGAAAATTATATACACAATTTTGGTTTGAGTTGCTCTGGTTTGTAATATATTGTTCAAGCCCTAAAAATTTCGAATTGAGTGTGAATTACTCGGGTTGAACCCATCCAAATTACACCCTAAACAATGTCATTTTTACACATTATTGGGTCTTTATTTGGGTCCATACATCATTTCCCTACTTGTCATTTCCATTTTCTTTAAATTATAATAAGATATACATATATATATATATATATATATGGATAAATTACACTTTACACCCCTCAATTTTATACCCATTTTTATTTTGTCCCTTGACTTTATAATTATCTCAGTTAACCCCCAAACTTTCACTCAAATTGTATTTGGGTCCTTTTAGATAACTCTATTTCGAAAACTAACAAACAACAATCACGTAGCAGTAGTAGTAGTATAAATTACATTTTGCTCTTTTGCATTTTTGTTGAAATATCACTTTAGTCTTTAACACATTTATACTTTTATCAAAATCTCACTTTAGTCACATCATTTTAGTCTCTTCATTAATTGTTTTAAAAAACTATATATGACTGAGTGTAAATATAATTTTACTTAAAAATTAGGAAGTTAATTGAGACAATTAACAAGTTAGGAGTACAGTGAAATTGAATTTAAAATGTAATTTACTCTCTCTTTCTATACATAGAGTAAAAGAGATTAGTCACCCATTTTGGAACCAAAAAAAAATAAAAATAAATAAATAAGGTCACATTGATGTTTTGGCTTTTGTTTTCCATGTTTTTGTTCTTATAAGTAGTTCTCCCTCCCAACAGGGTCCTTTTGGCCCCTCAAAATCATGACTATTAGAGTTTTCCTAAGGTACAAATTTTGGCATTGAAAAATGAGTATTGCTATTCAGGTTAAAAAATTATATCTACTTCTAGATCTAATGATATGGCGCTCTATTAAATATCTAAGTCAATTATGTCTCTCATTTATTCTTTGATTATCAATCAATCATTTTGTTGACAAATTACTGGGTCTAGAAAGTGAGTTTAGAAAATAGACTTGTATATCATTTTTTTTTTTAAATAGAGAAAATTTACCACTGGTCTCTAACGTGGACTCTCTTATTTTCATATACAATAATTGACTAACAAACAGAGGGGTAGTTAAGATTGTTTTTTAACATTTAGTACAAAAAATTATAAAAGATTAAAAGCACAAGACAATAACAATAATTTATAGTAGTTGTTGCTTCTCCATATGATCCAAAAGCAAACAAACACAAAAAAAATAATTTGATGTGTAGTGTCTCTATTCAAAAGCAACTTGCAAAAACAAAAATGGGTTGAAAAATTCTAGTTGAAAAAAATAGGATGTGCAAAGCAAGCAAGCTTATCACATCATCAACTCCAACAAACTGTTTTTGCTTTTATGGAGGTTCGATGAAAAGAGTGAAAAGTTTCTTAAAGCATTCGAAGAATTTCTTCAAAGTTTGATTAAGTAAAATCTCAGCCACATGTTTTGGACTATAGCCAATGGAAAATGTTTATTTCTTTTCTTTTCTACCATGTGCTTATTATTTATTGTATGAAATTCTTTATTGAATTTTCGTATAACTGGACGCAAATATAGGCAGAACCAACTCAAAAAGAGGGGCCTTCGTATATATTTGAAAAAATATATATTAGTAAAATAACAAGTATCTTTAATTTTTTGTTGCTTGTACCTATGCATAATTTAGTTGCATGTATAAACAGGAAAATTACAATTTTTTTATTCACGCTTTGCACGAAAATCACTTTAAATATTAGGTGAATAGATTGTGTGTAAAATAAGGAAAAATGTCTCATCCTCCCATTTCATCACTCCCAATTGCACCTCTAATGAGGTAGCAAATAATAACAACCAATCTACTATTTTCAAAGTATGGGACCACTTCACACAAAAGTGAGCCACGTCATTAGGGGTGACATTAGTGATACAAAATTAAAGAAATGTAGCATCATTCGGGCAAAGATCTCATATGTATTTATTAATTTGAACCCTACTGCCTTTGTATATAGGAAAAAGTTTTGTGAAAATGTTCTTTATATATCGCGTTGTTCTTTTTTGTATGACTTAACAAACTTAGAGTTTTAAATAGTGGCTTACAAGTATTAAGTAATATGTATTTAAAATCAGATGATGTAATTGTGAATTTAAAAAAAAAATGATCAATAAGTAAAAAAATTTATACATACTTTCATACCAAAATGATATAGTAATGACAATCTTAAAAATATAAATCACGTTGATGAATCTTTATTTTAAAAGAGATATGACTCATAGTGCCATATCATTCTAGAACACAATTTTATATAGACTTTTTGTTTATATATAGACTTTTTGTTTATATAGAATTACTCTTTTTAAAATCATCAATCACAAAAAAGAGTTTTACGATTGCAAAACTAGCTATGTCGATTATGAATCGGTTTGTGAATATATTATGAAGTGCACTTATACATATACAATTTTTTATTTTACTAACAAATTAAGGTATATCAATATTAGCAGGCAAAAAATTCATACATATCACTGATATTTAAAATTAGCAGTAAACTTGTTAATAGTTGCTTGGACGTGAGTTATTATGTGGGATTGGTGTTATATGAATTGCTCTGATTGATTTCTTTTGCTCACGTATCATTTACCAATTTTCTACTTGTTTTAGCAAAATGGGTGTTATGTTATTGTAATTTTGTTTCAAGATATTACTTGTTGGTTGGTTTGTTAAAGTGATTGCTGTGGTATATTATGTTGTTCAATTGATTGAGCATAAATTTAGCTTGTGATTGGTTTATTCAGGTATCTTTATGAATGTATTGAATTTTTGAGCCCTTACCCATTTGTAATTTTCATTGTCTTGCTGTTACTAAAATTTGAAACTAAACTTGTTATTGGAAAACCTGTAAAAATCAATTAGGTAACTGTTTATTGTTTGAAATGAGTTTTGATTTTTTTGTGTATATAGCATTTTTATTTTAAAAATTGGTTAAATTAATTTGAATCACTAGCTAAATTAGATAGTGATGCTGGGGCAAAATACAGAATTGTGTTTCCAAACAATGATTTTACACTCATATTCCAATATGATGTTTGGAACGAATTCTCAAATCACATTTTCACAACTCTGCAGAAAACTCTGTGTGGGGCGCGTTTTTCAAATTTGGCGAAACTGGTCGTCCTACTAGATGTCCTACCGGACGTCCCACCGGTCGTCCAGCTGGTTGACCGGAACAGTGCAATTTTTTTTTGTTTTTGCAATTGACATATGTTAATTTTTATATATTCGAAAAAAAGATTTTTCGAATTTTTAAATTTTTTTTATGTGTTTTAATAGAATTTTGAGTTGTATGTTTAGTTACAAGTTGTAAGTTTTTGCATCAAATATCATACGTCACATCAAAAATTCCTCACTCAATTCAAAACTCTTTTACCAAACAAATTTTTCATACTCAAATTATAATTTTAAAACTCACAAACTCAAAATAAAACTCATCCTCTCAAATCATATTTACAAAACTCTACCAAACGCAATCTAATTTTTTTTTATCTACTTTTGCTGGTAAAGTTGGAGTTTCTCTTCTACTGACATTATCCATGTTCAAACCTGACTGGCGGTCTCATCATATCCAACACTGAAACCATTCGATCATTCCTCACCACAGCCTCTAATGACCCTCTTCTGTCCCTAGACCTCCTGAAAACTTCTTCTGACCTCTCTGTCCAACCCTCCGTGCCTTACAAATCTCTCTGATCTGTCTGGTTTGCTTCCTAGCCTTCCGTGCCTAACAAAAAATGTTTTTGGACCTCTTGGGCTTGGATGATGTTGATAGTTTCTTATTGCCTTTGGATTGCGACTTACTGTAGATTAGGAAAAAGGTGAACGGAATTTTTGGATCATGATGGTTCATTAGGAATCAATAAACTGGGGAAAATATCTAGAATTTGTGTGACATGGAGGATTATTTGGTGAGGCTGACAAATCAAACGATATTTTTAGGATCCCTTGTTGTCTTGGATATATTTAGAATTGTGACCATTATCTTTATTTTTCGTTTTCTAGTTGGAACTTGGGCTTTTGTATTCTTGGGATTGTGATTCTAATAGTAACTAAACACATTCAATATTAACAGTTCTTATTAGATGCGACACTTGACAATATTTACTTCACAGATTTCGTGATAACTTCTTGAATCTAAATAAATTGAGATTTTTGGTATCTGCATTTTTTAATCCCTTATTAGTTTTTGCATTTTTAAGTTTAGTTATTGCTATAAGCTTGTGCTATCTTGACATTCCTTATCTTCTGAGACTGCAACTATTTTTTACTTTTTATTTTTTTTATTGCTAATTGTAGGTGCTTGTGTCCCACAAGGCCAAAACATTGTACCCAAGAGGTTGGCTACACTATGACAAGGCATGAACCTTGCCTTGGTGACCTTACCTTGGCAACCCACTCGTTGCTCACCACCACTGCTTGGCGACTATATGTTCATTGACATTCGCCTTGCCCTGCCCTACCCAAATATCACTCTAGTAAAAAATGGCACGCTAACACTGTACAGCTTGTCCAAGCCAGAAGAAGGGCCTAGGGACCCCCTCAGGGTCGGTGCCTTGGTCATGGGATGCCTGAGCGACCCATGACCCCTGAGCATGCGTTGGATCAACAACATGGTTAGGGTTGAAGGATCATTAAAGTTGCTATGTTCACCCATTTGGGGTAACCCCACTTTGACATGAGACGCCTTTGCACAAAGACTAAATTGACCAAGTCATGTGATACCTTAGAAAGTGTATCATACTTACCCGCTGGGGTATCTAGTAAGGTGTATCATACTTGCTAAACATAACCCACGAGAGTGAGCTAGCCTCCATGGCCTAACTCATAATAAAAGGATGTCTTCCCCTCCATATGCAGTTAGCAAGCTTTCGCTTTAGGCATAGAGCTTCTACGTACATCATAAGCTATCCTCTCGTACTGTCACACTCTTTCTCTTTCTACTCTAAGGTTGCCTTGTGATTAAGTTTGTTGAGTTGAGTCGAATATTGTACTCCTTGGGATTAAGGCTTGTTGAATTGAGTTTTGTTAATTTTATGCCTCTTCCCAAGCTTTCAATTCAAGTTGTTGATTTCAGTTGTAAAATGCCTTATCCAAAATATGCATCTGTATGTTTTTAATCTAACATCACTCTTTCACTTTTACAGGTTTACATGTTGCGTTGACAATGTTTACTGGCTATTTGGTTGGATATGCTAGATTCAGAGCACTTTTTAGCCACAGTCCTGTTATGGTACCTCTAGAGAAAGCATGCTAAGTTTTTATATATTTATTTTAATCTACTTGGAACTATTAAAATGGCCGTTGATAGAGTCGAGTGGAGAAGAAAGATTCATGTAGCCTACCCCATTTGATGGGATTTAAGGCTTGGTTTGGTTAAAAATTATTCCATTTTGCACACAAGAGTTTTCTTTTGCCCCGCCTCCACCTTTCTGTTTTTCCTACCATTCTTTGTGGTTCATTTGGTAATAGTAATATCATAATTGATGATTCTCTTATCCTAATTTTCAGAATGCTACTGGAGGCATCCTGGGATTGGTTTGTGCCATGCTCTTAGAAACACTTCTTTTCATAATTAGAACTTCCAATCTAGATCTGAGATGATCTTCTTCGACTTCCAAGCTAAAGAAGGATCAATAGATTTGGTGTAGAGGTTGGTGCTCTCCCTTATTCTTGTGATTGTTAGACTTGTAAAATTTATTAGGTGATTATTTGTTTTGATTCAGTTGAATGAAGAGGCAGTTGTCCTATAGTCTTTCACTTGCAAAATTTGCAACAAGTCAAGTTAGATTATCTGTGGACTTTGATTTTTTATTTAATGTATGGTTTGTGATCCGTAAGGAGGTTCAAAGGGTATGGTTTAGTTGTAGTGGTTGAAAAGAATTTTGAATTCCGTTGGTCGCCTTTCATGGTCTATAGACAGTTGCATAAAGAATTTCAACGAAATACTGCAAACACCAAAATTATGTGCAATTAACTAGAGTTCGTGAGGATTTAGAAATTTTGAGAATCTGAAGTCTCTTGATTTTAATTTCTTGTGATTTCACTTTTTGTTTTTGGTTCTTTTGTACTAGAGTTTTCAAACATCAACATGGTTCTTGAACTTCTGATCAACTTGAGTGATGTATATTTTATATCCTTTATGTACAACTACCTTGATAAACATAGTCACCCAACAATGAAATTATGGGTGGCAATTGTGAATTATATTTACTATTTTACCCTTTTTAACTTTTTAAATAGGTTTTGAGTTACATGGGTTAATAGGGCATGTTTAATTAAATGGGTCAAATAGTGTTAAATGGGTTGGTCGACTATTTATGACACAATCTCATATAAAGGCGACCCAAACCTGCTAAATTTTGTGCTGATTTTAAGTTGTAAAAAATTGCTACCACTAGCCTATACTTGGACTTAACATTAACCCCATATTAAATTGAACTCTATATGCCCCTCCTTGCGTCAATTCTTTCGTTCATGGACTACATGGTTCGTTTGATGGAATGAGTAATAAGAATCTGGAGGGAAGTTCATTGTCAAGTAATCAACAGAAGATTGTGACTTCTCATGCTAGTGCATGAGGCAAAGTGGCAAAGATATATATAAGTGGCAATGGTTGAAGATTATAGGACTGAAAAGAATCAAGGGAAAAAAGAAAAAAGAAGGAAAACTAAAAGCTGCTGAACAACATAAGAAGAGGAGAAGAAAATATGATGCATGTGTCAAGAATGCAGTGAAAATTAGTTGTATAGGAGAATATTCATGATGCTTAAAGTAAACATTTTCAAGTTGCAAAAGAGGACATTGCTGAGTTATAGAGGACGGTAGGACTCTTTTCAGTAGGCATTCATGTGCTTTGACTGAATCTCAAAATGCTATAGGGGTGCAAGGTTTGTATTTCATACTTTCATGGCATGTGGGATTTTAGATTTCCATGGAATTTGAATAAAACAATGGCAACCTTCTTTCAAGCCATAGGATTTGTTGTTTCTAACTCTCTTCCATGGTGTTTGTGACTTATCAATTCCTTCTGAAAGAATATAACCTCACTTATCATAACCTTTTAAAACTGCAATATGAATAGGTAAGAGTCCTTAGTAGGTTGAACTTAACAAGACTTCTCTGTAGTTTTAGATTCATTATATGTGATTGATATTCGTGATTCAATCTATATTTACCAACTTTACTGGGTAATGGGGATGATATGCTCATCCTTTCTGATCTCGTGTGTGTTTGGAGACAATTAAACTAATCAACATTTTGGTGCTTCAACATTTGAACAATTTAAATGTGGTTGTAGAAGTCTGTACTTGGATGCATCGAAGCTTGAGTTTGGTGTTAATCAGTTTTGGTATTGGGGATACAGGGAAATGGTTTTAGCTATAAAGCATATTGAGACAAGATCAGTATAACATGTTAATCTTGGATGATTAGCTAGGGCTTTGTTAAGTTTGTAATTTTTTTTTAAGGGATGATTTAATAGGGACCTTAAACATGTTTCTCTCATTGACAAAGCTGCCCCTGCCATGCTGTCAAATAGGTGGGTGGATTGCAATTCTAACTGACTAACCTAATAATTCAATGTGGGAATAAATTTTTATGGCTATTGTCTTCATCTGATTTGATCCTCTTGATTAATAGGAATGGTTTTAGGAAATGAGTTTTTCTTTGAATACCCAAATAGGGCTTGAATTGTTTGTGACTGTATTGTGCTTAAAACTTTTCCCCTAGTTTTCATTAAAAAAGGGTTTGCTAAATAACTCTAGCCGAACTACTCGAAAGCTACAAGTGTTTGATTTGTTAAAAATGTATTCCAAATTAACTCATTATATGAACACATCAAGTTTGAATATGTTTTGAATCTTGTTAATTTTTAAAGTTTTGTTCAAACTTAACTCAAATAAATTAATATGTCTATGACCTATATAAAAAGTGCATAGGCTTGGTATAACGCTCTTGTGAAGTGGTGGAAATTGAAGAAAAATTGAGATGTATACATTCACACATGTGCAGTGCAAAAGGCTGCAACTCTCAACCTGCGAAGCGGTGGAAATTGATTTCTCTTCCTAGAAGATTCATTTGTTCGGTGCGTCCCTCGGATAACAATTGCTAGCATTCAAGCAATATCACCTCTGCAACTACCAAAACTTCAGCTAATTTGTTTGCTTGCTCAGCTGTTGGAAAGATTTCTAATGTGTTGTAAAAGAGAGTCGGTTAGTCAGTGCACAAAGCCATGTCTATATATATATATAGATGAGTGTATACTCTTTGTTGTGTTTCACTTCTTGTCTTGGTTCAACTTCTTTGTTTCTTGGTTCACAGATTATTGCCCTAAATCCACAATCTGGTATGTAATTTAGAACTTTTCTACTCCTTTTCTTGCTATATATGGATATATTGACATCTGATTTGCATGTCTCTGTTTTCATAGGTACCTAATAGTGTATAGACAAATTAGGCACACCACCTGCAAAATGCCTAAACCCTAAATAAACAAGTAAATGAATAAAAACATATCCAGACCTTTAAACCAATAATATACAACTGAAATTTAAAACTAAGAAACAAACTTGTGTAAGGTTTTCATTACAAGATTTAGATTGCTCAGTTTGTGATTTTGTAGGACTGCCAAACCCATCCCATTTATTATTAATTGGTCAAGAATATATTGGTGCTCCTAGGAAGACTTGAAGTTTGAACTCTTATTACAGTCTTAGATATACAATACAAGAGATTTTGCAAATTATGCTACTCTTTATCAAAAACTTTTTTTCATTCATTGTGATAAACAAATTTCACCTATTGAAATCAATAACATAATATTAAAAATCTAAAGTTCTTCAAAGCAAATGATATCTCATGAGACATTTAATATCTGTTAAAGAATGAAGTTCAATAAACCTATCCAAATGCCAATTTTTGCAGAACTTGCAACTGTGAAGTGAAATACCATCAAATTTTGCTAAAAAACAACTCTAATTGTTGATCTAATCCTCTTATTTAAAAGTCTAACGTGCAAATTTGCAATTAAAATTAAATGGCACATATTAAGATAGAAAATAAATAACAATAGACAAAAAAATAGAGTTGTCTACACATCTAAAAATTCATACTATGGGTGTGGCACAACACTTGACAATATGCCTGAACATACAGACTAAAAAATTAGAGGGCTTCCCTAATTGAAAGCTCACTAACATAATCATATATATATATATATTCAACAATTACTTGCAATAAAACCTTGTCTATGCTAAACAATACAAAATAAATTCAATCTATGAGAGCCTTTGTTGTGAGTTGGAGCTGTAATGTTTGGTCAGGTATAAGAATTTGTTAATCTATTTCTGAATCTCCATAAATAGGAGAGTAAGATGATTTGGGTATTTGAGGTACTTTGAAGGATGTTTTAATGCTTCTTGCTTACAATTCAATATTTTGCTCTATTAAATATTGAATTAGGTTCTTGTACCGTGAGTCTCAAGATCATTCACACAGATGTTAACTGTCACGACCCAAACCTGCCCTTATAGGTTTAGTATCGTAATCGGCCAGTAATCCTTGGATTACCAAAGGCCTCTTGGCATAAAGACGTATAGCAGGGGCTGCGGAAACAATTAATCAAAACATACATAGTCCATAGAGCTGTGCAGACATATATGGAGCAGATAACTTAAAACTTTTTTTTTTAACAGTAATACAAACTTTACACATCACTTCCAGATACACATTATTAGACGTCTTGTCCAAACACTACATAGTATAAACATAGCCTAACATGATTATGAAAACAGCCATGAACCTAGACTTCAATCGGAACCTCTTCGGGAGGTACAATGGTTGGCTGGCAAAACTGAAGTGTAGGCCATCAACTCTGGGCTTGATCTCGTGCTTGCTCACCTACATACATAATATAAATAGCGAGCTAAAACCCAGTGAATAATAACAGAGTAAAGACTTTAATGAATGATGCCCATAACATATCTCAAATCTCACAACAGATCAGAATCATAATCATGTCCATATTCAAATCATGTGTGGTACATCCCTTAGCACAAACATGTCTTTTGGGTCAAGCTTGTCAAGTTCCATGAAGAAACCTCCAGTACTGGGTAACATATCTCATATATTGGCCACGGTATTATTTCTCTCGGGTGAGGGCCTGTGCCACGGTATTTTTTCCTCCGGGTGAGGGCCTGGGCCACAGTATTCTTTCCCCCGGGCGAGGGCCTCATTACCATAAGCCACAGTATTATGTCCCCTGGGCGAGGGCCTCGGCTAAGGATACCACAATTACGTTTCAAAGAAAATTGGACAATCATTCATTCATATAGAACATAGCATTTCAGAAACTTATCATTTCATATCATCAGAAAATAATTAAATTTAAACATAACTTTACAGAGTTATTACTTACAGATAATAGGCATCGTAAGTAGGTAATTTAGCTTCCTTGTGGCGCTAGACCTACATAGTTACAAAACGAACATGGTCCAGATTACACACCCACAGATGATGACTTAGCCCTTACTTGATTTGGTGTGCTTCTACTTCATTACTCTCATTATGGGGTCTTAATCATGGCCTAGGAATACTTAGGATGGAAAGAGGATGCAAAAATGCACTTGGAAACATTTCTCAAATTTTGCTGAAAATAGGGTCCACGCTCGAGCGTGGCTTTCCCTGCTCGAGCGGACATGCAAGATGTGAAGGCTCGCTTGAGCGTGAATTTCCTTGCTCGAGCGGACTGCAAACTTTGAAAAAAGTACTGATTGCATGATTTCCACGCTTGACTCACGCTCGATCCTCGCTCGAGCGTGCGACCTAGACTCTCGCTCGAGCGTGAATTCCCCCGCTCGAGCGGACTACAAAACATATGAACTTTTGGATATATGCATTTCATGCTCGAGCGTGATTCACGTCGCTCGAACAGAAGTGCATGTACTCAGAGTGCACACTCGAGTGTGAAGTTCCCCGTTCGAGCGTGGATCAAATTTCTAGAATTTCCAAATTTGATCCACAAGTTTAAATCCAACTTTCAAGCCTTCAAACTACATTTTTTTGGGCCAAAATTTTGGAAAGCTCATAAAGACTCATAAAATAACATGTTTCAAGGATCAATTCAAGAAATCATGGCCTAAAAGTTTGCCAATTGAACAAAATTTAACATAAACTCAAGGATGTTTTATGAACATGACATGCATGGACTTCCTTGGAGCCCAACACTTCAAAACATGATCAAACATGATGATTTGATGGAAAACATGGTAAACTCTCAAAATGTAAATGAGATGAGCACATGCATGGAAGTTTTCTTGACAATTAAACTCAAAACATGAGAATTTATGCATGCATGCATGGAATAATTTGACTTCCTTCAATCCTAGCCCAAACCTTATATGAATTCATTTAATTATTTGAAGTCTAGCAAAAATCTAGTTCAATTACACAAGCAAGAGCTTGATGCCTTACCTAGTGACTTGAACTCACAAGGGTTGAAGCTAGAGTTCTCTGATTCTTCTTAATTCACCAACAATCCTAGAAATTCCAAGGTTTGAATCCAATTTCCTTCTCACTCTCCTCTCTTCCACGTTTGTGTATGTGTGAGGAGCTCAAATGTGATTAACCATCAAGAAAAGAGTTGAGTGGAGTCTAAATGGAGCCTAATATAGGCTTCATTAGAGTTGATTTAATAAGATTAATCAAATGGATATTAAATTGATCCAATTTAATCGTTCCAAATCGAATTTTAATTGAACATACTACAAAATTCTAAAAATTGTAAATAGCATGTAAATCAAGTCAATTTCTATATCGGATGCTGATAAGGCCTTCAATTCGCAAACCGAAATGAAAATAAGGATAGATCTTCCTACGATGAACAGATAAAACACAAAAATAATGCAATGCACATGTACTTAACTCATGATCTCTTCTTAATTACTTGTTAAGCACACTTAAACATGAATTAACGTTAATTAAGGGTTGGGGTTGTTACATTAACTTTGTGAGTCTCTTTTTACATTAAATATTGAATTGGATTATTTGGGTTCTTAGGTGTTTTCACGCCCCTTTTTGAGACATCAAATTGGGTTATTTGGGTTCCTGTGCTTAATCAAGACTGATTTAGTTCTTTTTTAATGTGAGTCGCATTTGATAATTCACATTTCCACTGGTCAATTTATTATTCCTATCATTTCACTTTTGAAAAACTAGTGTTGATGCTGTCTCATTGTAGTCCACCTTTGTTACAGATGTTTTGATTAGTTAAGATTTCAAAAAGAAATGTCTGTTATGAAATGCAATTTTTTTTAGCCTTTTATCTATTTAAGTAATGATTAACAAATTAGCTTTTTTTGAAAGGTTAGTCAAAAATGATTTTTAAATTTTTTTTTATATTGTTAAATAAGATTTATATTTAATATTTAGAGTTTGGATTTATTAATATTTAGATGATCTATAAGTCGATATTTGAGAGTTGAAAGTCTCAATTTGTTCTTGCTTTAAAAAATTTGAATAATTGACAGATAGATTCTCAATAGCTTCACCTTGGGATAGGATGAGACAAATTGTGGGAGATGTAATTTTTTTATACAACTATCAATATTACTTCAAAAGGAGAAAGGAGTATTCTGTTCAAGTTAAAGGGACTACAATAAGAATGGAGGGCCAAAATGTCACAGATTGAAAACAATGCGTCATTGAAATATCAAATGAGGTCGAAGCTTAATTGGGATAATGATGTTGATGCTCTTCTTTAGACTAGGAAATGCGTGTAGCTTTAGTGTTTTGATTTTTAGGAACTTTTTTTTTTCTTGATAAGTAAAATTTTTAAGAACATTTTATTTAAAATTTTTAAGAATAGATTTTTGGTTAGGTGGAATTAAGAAATATTGTTCGTGATAAAGGAGTTGTGTTTCTTACTACTATATTAAGGGAAAAAGTGCATAAATTTTGTAATTTAGGTTTTTTAGAAAAAAGATTGTGGTGGGACCAAAATTCTAAATTTTACGAAGCATGATTGGATGAGAAACTTAAACATACAGCATTTTGTAAGTGCATATGTGCTACTGTAAAGCTATTAGAAGTGGTGCCTAAAGAATGTGATTTTGGTAGCTATTAGAAGTGTTACCTAAAGAGAGTGATTTTGGTAGCTTGGAAGTACTATGAAAGGATGGCATCAACATTTCTTGTGTTGGAGTAGTAGGTGTGATGTTTGGTTAGAGTTGAAGCAGTGGTTACAGTCTAGGGGTGGTAATAACAGTTGATGTAATGGTGGAAGGGTCGCAATGGTAGGGTTGATGGTGGCACACTACTGTTGAAGAGTTGGTTGCCTTGATTGCTAACAGGATCATTTGGGAGTGTTTTTTGCAATTCTATAGACATTGTAGAAGGTAACAAATGACTTAATCTTTAATACGAATGAAACTAAATGGGAAGTGATTATACTTCTATTATAGAATTAAAATAATGAATACTTAATGGATTAAAGTACTTTAGGACTTTGATGGTTATTTAATTTTTGACTTTGATAATTGCATTGAAGGTATTAGAAAGATCAAAGCAAGGAGGAGATGATATCAACAGAAATATGAGTGCAGACTCATCTTATTTCATTGTTTAATTTATTTGATTCATTGGTCAATTGAGTTGTGCTTTTCTTTTGTTTGCCTTTGGTCTTATATGTTGGTATATAACTATCTTGCTGGCAAGTATGTAATGGTATGCAATGTTTTCATATTTTAATGTTTTATAATTATGTGATTGTTTTGTGTAGACATGTGCAGTTTGGTTCTTGTTTTGAACTGATCGTATTTCTCTCTCAATTTGTAATCTTATTAAAAAAAAATTTGTTGATAAAAAAAAATTTAAAAATATAAAAAAAGAACTCATCTTGTATATACATAAATTTCTTAAATAAAAAAGTATTGTAATTGCGACGCGACCCCATGCGTGGGTTTAACTAGTATTATAAAAAGTTAAATTACTTCATCTTTGGTGTGACAACCGTGTGATCCCATTGGGTTTAACTAGTATTATAAAAAATTAAATTACTACTTCATCTTTCGTGTGACATCCATGTGATCCCAATTGGGTAGCACTAGGGAGAGATAGTATTGCCACGTGGCATGAATTGTGAGAGAACTTTTCACATGAGAAAAAGATCACATGGAGGTCACGTGCAGTCTTGAAAAGAGGGGGTTGAACTTCTCACGTGGAAATCACATGGGTTCAGCTGGTCCCACAATCGAAGGGAAGGGAAGCCATGAAAGTGGGCTTTCTGAATAGAATAATGTTTGGACCCTTGTTTGGGGGAGACTCTCACCATCTTACATTGATGTGAATTAATAATGTATTTGTATTATTATTATTATTTTTTTATTTGAATCAATCACAAGTGAGTGAAGATTATAAGAGTGATATTTTATAGAGATCTGAATCATTACTATTTTGAATAATGCCCAGGAGAGGAAAGGAACGATCATCTTCATCTAATTCGAATCTGTGAATCACGACTCGACACCAACACCAAACGTCGTTTTGGTGTCGAGTTTTCTGGCTTTGTTGCGAAGGAAGAAGAAGAGAGGAGGAGGAGGAGGAGGAGGAGGAGGGATCAAGGGGCCCTAATAATGAGGAGGGGGCGGAGGCGGAGGCGGAGGCGGAGGGCGAGACGATCTGGCGGAGGGAGGACGGCGGTGACGATCTGGAGCTGGGCGACGACGGCGGGTGGCGAGACGAACGGAGGGGGAGTTGCGACGCTGACCTTCTTCCTCTTCCTCCCTTCTCTTTCTCCTCTCCCTCTCTTTCGAGCCGTTTCGAGCTCGGCTTTTGTCGAGCTCTCAACCATTTTCCGGAAAGGAATGGGGGGAGGAGGGGGTATGGGGCCGATATTATGTATGTTTTATTGATATTAATTTTTTATTGATTAATGGTATGCCAGCATTTAAAATTTGTTTGAATTTGTTTCGTTTACAAAATGAAGGAGTTTGAATTCAATTTTTAGATTAAAAAAAATAAATTAATATTTAATTTTAAATAATATATCAGATTAGTTTATTTTATTTTCTATGTATTTAATGTTTGTATAAATTTACATATTTGAACGATGAAATTTATAATTAATAGTAGTATTCTTTTATATTTTGCTCATAATTCTCTCTCCCTTAAGAGAAATCCTAATAAGCAAATTAATTTAAGGTTTAATTTTTTTAAATTTAAACTCGATTTGTTTATATAATCGAGTTGATTAGAGTCAAGTTTGAATTTTTTAAAATGAAATGTTTTCATTGACCTAAAATTTTTTAAACGCCTTCAATTATCTGAATTGTTAAATCAAAATTTTATTTAATTATTATTTTAACAGGTTGACTCCTGATTTTGGTAAAACCACATGCGGCTTCCTTCCGTTATGTAATGTGTACCCCACTGTTTTAGCAATGGATGCACAATATCTGGATATTGTGTGCACATGCATATCACTACTCTTTTGTATCACTTTGCGTGGAAATGTGAAAAAGTTTGAAAAAGGTTCTTTTTTGAGAATTGATTTTTTATTATTTTTTTATTTTTTATGAAAATATATTAAAAATAAAAATAAAAAGAATGAATAAATTTTTTATATATTTTTTTAAACCAATCATCAAATAAGGCCTTAATGCGATAAAAGGGAAAGTTTTTTTTTTTTCTTTTCTTATACCTTTTCTATCAAAATAATGAAATCAGAAGTGTTTTGATTGGTATAAAGAAAAACTAGTGAGGTTATTTCAATAATTTTATAAGTTATCAATCTTTAGAACTTATATTTGCGTAGTTAAAAAAATAAGTGAAAAAAAAAAAAAAAAACAAAGATACGAAGATAAAATGAAGTGAAAGAAGTTATTGTGAGAATTGAAGTAATTTTAATTCGGAAAAAAAATACTTCCTGTCATCATATTCAAACTTATGAATCTTTATTCTGGAATGATCAAATTTTGAATGTATAAACAAAACCCATTCATAGAACACTTTCACAGAACCATATGAGAAAAGTGGAAGGAACAGAGTTTCAAGTTTATTCTATTTACAAAACAACGTTTGTTTTGATGGCAATCATAGGCATATATATAGATATGCTTGGACCCATGATCTATTGTAACACCATATAACTTCCCACCATCAGGAAAATTGTAACTTCCATAAAACCACCATATTGGGTAATGGGTATCACACACGTTACTTACACAAATATAAAAATATGAATAACATAACGTTAGTGGGCACACATTAGCTGTAACTTCCCACTTTCATGTTAGTTTGGCACACATTAGCTGTAACTTCCCACTTTCATGTTAGTTATGCAAATAATGCTGATTAAATATATATATAAAAATATAAATAATATTTCTATAATAATACAAATAAAACTAATGTGGCATATAAGTCACTTTATGGAGACATACTTACATTCTCCCACTTTGGCACATATGACACATTTTTCTAACTTTTGGGTAACCAACAAACTAATTATGTCTATTAAATAAAAATACCCAAACCTTATAAGAGTCATAATACACGAATCATGGCGGTTATACTCTATCAATTGAGTATTTCCTTCCATGTATTACATTGTATGATACTCTCAACTTTATGTGGTATCATTTTTTATGAATAACTTCTAATAAGTTATTTTAGGTCCAATGATCCCTATGGATCAATAATCCCAATGGACTGCATAACATTACAAATACTTTAAGTGTACAAAATGATACTTTTCACTAATAATAATTAAAATGTCATGACAAAATAAAACAAAACAACAACTAAAAAAATTATTGAGCTAACCAATCAGTCCCATGCCCTCAACGTGTTTTGAAAATACCTTTATAGAAAGACCTTTGGTCATGAGATCTGTAACCATCATATCGGTACTTATATGCTCAATGCTGACTTCTTGCTTCTTAACACAGTCTCGAACAACAAGATACTTTATGTCAATATGCTTGCTTCAATTTGCCACTTTTATTGTTGTTAGAGAAGAAAACTCAAATTTAATTATTACGAAGCCTTTAATGGCCTAGAAATTGAATCCATAATTTGAAGTCTGTGATAAAATTCCTTAACCAAATAATCTGATGTTGCTTCAAAGCATGCTATAAACTCTTCTCCTACTAGCAGATAGACATATCTTAAAGTGGATTTTACGGAATATTAACAACCTAAAAAATCTGAGTATGAATATCCAACCACCTCAAGGCGATCCAACATGCTTGTAAGTAAGCATGTAGTCCTTGGTTCCTTTAAGTACCTCATGATTTTCTTTGACCTTCAATGTCCCATTCTTGGATTGCTTTGGTATCTACCAAGCATCCCAACCGCAAATGCAATGTCGAGGTCATGTACAAACCAAAGCATGCATTAAACTGCCTACGACAGATGCATGGGGAATACTAACCATTTGTTCCTTTTCCAAATCATTTGTCGGCTATTGACTTAAACTAAATTTGTCACCCTTTAGAATGGGCGCTGCATTAGGAGTGCGATCACTCATCTTGAATTTCTCCAAAACTCTTTTAATATAGGCTTTATGAGATAGCCCTAATGTTCTTGTGGACCTATCTCTGTGAATCTCTATGCCAATGACATAAGAAGCTTTACCCATATCCTTCATTTCAAAATTTTGGAAAAAAAATTGTTTAGTATACGCAACAATCTCAAATCATTGGATGCAAGTAAAATGTCATCTATACATAGAACTAGAAAAATGTATTTGCTCCCACTAACCTTAAGGTATATACAGTTGTCCACAACATTCTCCGTAAAACCATATGAAGTAATAACATTGTGGAACTTTAAATGTCATTGTCGGGAAGCTTGTTTTAGTCCATATACGGATTTCTTAAGCTTGCAAACTAATTGACTATCTTTATCAAAACAAAAAACCTTCTAGTTACTTCATATATACTTCTTCCTTAAGATCCCCATTTAAAAATATCATTTTCACAGCCATTTGATGTAGCTCTAAATCAAAATGAGCCACTAATACCATGATAATTCTAAATGAATCCTTTTTTGAAACCGGAGAGAAGGTATTATGATAATTGATGCATTCTCTTTGAGTGAAACTTTTAGCTACAAGTTTAGCCTTATATCGTTTGACATTGCCATTTGAGTCTTTCTTGGTCTTATAAAGCCATTTACAGCCAATAGCTTTTACTCTTTTAGGTAACTTGACAATTTTCCAAACTTGATATATTCTTGGCCATAGATTCCAACTCTTTCTTCATGACATCATACCATAATTTAGAATCATCCCTATTCATGGCATTGGAAAACGAAATAGGATCATCCTTCTGTCTGATGTCAAAATCAGACTCCATTAAATATACAAAATAATCATAAAAAATTGCTGATTTTCTAACTTGTGAGGATCTTCTTAATTCTGTAGTCTCAATTGGGACTTGAGCTACAGGTTCTATGTTGACTTGTTCCTCTTGTGGTGGAAGTTCTTGAATTTGTTGATTTTTAAGGATATCAGGTTGATTATCCTGAAAGACAACCAATTCACCTATCAGTGTTGTATCCGGATCCTGTGATTCCTCCTACTTTATCTTTCGAGGGTAACTCTCACTAGGGTCAACTTCCTCAATAAACTTGGCATTTTTGGCTTCAACAATTCTAAGTGCATTTGAAGGACAATAAAATCCGTAGCCCTTGGAGTTTTCCGCATAGCCTATGAAAAAACCACTAACCTGTTCTAGGGTCTAATTTCTTTAAATGTGGGTTATACACCCTTACTTCAATTGGACAACCCCAAACGTGTAAATGTCTTAAACTTGGCTTCTATCATTTCCATAACTCAAATGGTGTTTTGGGAACAACCTTGGATGGAACCCTGTTTAAGATATACACAGCGGTTTTCAAAGTTTCACTCCACAAATTTATAAGCACATTAGAATAACTAAACATGCTCCTTACCATATCTAGAAGTGTTCGGTTCCTTCTTTTAGCAGCACCATTTTGTTGTGGTATGCCAGGCATTGAATATTGTGCAATAATGCATTCTCCCTTAAAGAACTTGGCAAATTGACCTGGTAATTGTCCCAATTCTATGTACCTCCCATAATATTTTCCACCCCTGTATGACCTCATAATTTTAATTTTCTTTTCTGTTTGTTTCTTTACCTTTTCTTTATAAACTTTAAAGGCATCAAGTGCCTCGGCCTTATCAAACAAGAGGTAGAGATACATATATCGTGTATAGTCGTCAATAAATGAGATAAAATACCTTTGACCAGTCAAACAAGGTGGAGTAAATGGTCCACAAATATCAGTGTGTATGATTCCAAGAATTTTCTCACTCCTTTTGACACCTTTACTGGTCTTGTTGGTTTGTTTTCCCCTTATGCAATCCATACAAATACCAAAGTTGGTAAAATCAAGAGTCGGAAGGACTTCATCATTAACTAACCTCTTTATTCTCTTAATGGAGATATGTTCCAATCTGCTATGCCAAAGTATAGAGGAGGACTCATAAATAACATTATGCTTAGTGCCAATATCACCATGCAAGGTTAAAAGATTTTATTCAAAAACAAGATCCGAGTTTAATTTGTACAAACCATTAATTAAAGTACCAAATCCTATAGAAACAGAGTCTTGAGACAAACTGAAATTTGCGCCAACAAACTGAAATTTAAATCCAAACAGTATTAATCTAGAAACAGAAATTAAATTTTTAGAAAAAGTGGAATGTAAAAAGTGTTTTCAAGATCCAAAACAAAGCCACTCTTTAAAATAAGTCTGAAAGTTCCCACAGCTTCGACGTGAGAATGCATACCATTGCCCGAGTAGATGCCTTGTTCACTTCTCGTCGGTTTCCTTAGGCTAGAGAAGCCCTGCATGATGTTAGCAATGTGAATTGTAGAACCTGAATCAATCCACCACTCATATTGATGAGTATTAACAAAATTCGATTCATAACACACAAGAGATAAGAGATTACCTTTCTTCTCAAGCCATTTCTTATACTTGGGGTAGCCTTTCTTCATGTGACCATTTTTCTTGCAGAAGAAGCATACATCCTTATTGCCATGATTTTTGAATGGCACTTTACCAAGCTTCTTCTATTTTTGATCACCTTTGCCCTTTTTCCATTGCCTTCCTTTATGTGTTGCTAAATTAGTACTTTCCACTTTTCCAAGTTTCAATCTCTCCTCTTCTTGAACACACAAGGTCAAAAGTTCATTGATAGACTATTTTTCTTTTTGTGTATTGTAAGAAATTTAGAATGCTCCATATTCCACAGGAAGAGAATTGAGTATGAAATTGACAAGGAATGACTCAGAAATCTCAATCTCTAAGGACTTAAGACGAGCTGCAATGTCCCTCATTTCCATAATGTGCTCACGTACACTTCTAGAATTGTTATGCTTCATTTCTGATAGTTTGTTCATTAGAGTGCTTGCCAATGTTTTGTTAGAACTAACAAATTGCTTTTCAATAGCTTTCATGTAGTTCTTGACCTTATCAGATGGTGGGTATGAGCCCCTGATGCTCTGGCTGATATGTGACTTTATGAGCATTAGGCTTAAGCGATTAGATTGCTCCCATTTATCATATGCACTCTTTTCTGCAGCGGAACTCTCATCTGTGTATTCAGAAGGTTCATCCACACGGAGTGCTAGATCGAGGTCCATACACTCCAATGTTAGAAGGATTTTGTCCTTCCAGTTCGAAAAATTTATCACCATTCAAGAATGGAATACAAGAAAACTCATTAGACAGTACAGAGGTAGAAATCATTGCAATACCAAGAACGTTATTAATGCTTTGAAACAATAACTATAGTCTGAATCAACCAATGTCAAATTCAATAATAAATCTAAACCTTCTTGCGGGTAGAGGTTACTAAACTTTATTAGATTTTCTATTACTTTATAATAAGGCTAAATGGATTCCGAAATATTCAAGGAAAAGAAAACTCATACCTATGGGTATAGAGTGTTCAATCCCTTTAATACCCAATCCATTATCTTATTCCAATTAAATTTTATAAATAACTAATTTCCTGTGGGACTGAGAAATTATTTATAAAACATAATTGCAATATAAAATGCCAAATTAATTTTTAACTTTATGTGATTAAAATACTGAGGATTACTACATTTTTATGTCTTAAGATGTTGTGGCTACTCTTAAAACAAATGAATAATTTTTTAAATATGGCATAATTTATTAATGTGAGTAAATCCATATGGTCACAACAAGTACATAATCTTTTAATGCACATAAGATGTAATACATGCAATCAGAATAATATCACATGAAAATCCCAAGACCAAAACCCATGTAATTCAACCTTATACTAGATTTTGCTTAAAAGTTAGACCAAAATAAATTTCATAAGTCCAATACATAGTGTATACATACTCTTATTTCACATAAATTTTCATGGCATAAATAATTACTTTAATGTGTGTAATATAATATTTCACTATTCTAGATAGCATTCCAATGAACTTGAAAATTTATAAGGCTTGAAGGGACATTATTTAAAATAATTTATTGTATGAAATTCAAATGAATTCAATGCAACTACAATAGAATAATCTGAATAGCATATTAGTCTCACTATAAAATTCAAGATTAAATTTAAATCAATATTGGACAAGACAAGATAATGTTTCGCTCAAAAACCACATATACAAGACTTATTATTTCCTTATTTTTTTTTATTTTTTATATTAGAAAATCATAGTCACAGAAAGTCCAAATAAAGGAAGCAATCATAAATCAACTTGAATTCCATAAGCAAACATGAGTTTATTACTTAATTTCACATATAATCTATATATATATATATATTCATTGAATTAGTAAAACAGTCCAATAATATATATATATATATATATTATACAAGTAGTTAATCATAAATCAAACCTAGATGGGTAAAATGAATTAAATAATTCAAACAATGGCTATGTTCTGCGTCATGGAGATCAAACAATGACAAAGTAACAATTTTATTATTATTTATATACGTAGTAGAGTCTTGTGTTACGAATTAAATATTTTTTGTTTCTTTGAGACCTCATACCACAGTTCACAAACAAAGTCTTATGTTACAATCATCAAGTTAAAGTCAGGATTTTATCAAATAGTGAACATGTTGGTATAACAAAGATAATAATGGGACAAAAATATGAATGGGATCGAACATGATTTGGCCTTCGTAAAATTAATAATGCTTGTACGGGGAGTAAATATTCCGGCAAGCCCGTACTCCTTTCTTCCAAGCTCTGTTGCTGTCCGATCACCTGCGAGCACAACGGTGGTGAGCTACCTGGCGGTGTGTGGCCGGAAAATCCCTCCGACGATCAAGTTAGTACACACCTTGGGATAGAGAGAGGAAGAGGAGAGAGTGTTTGAGTGTGAGTATTTCTTACAAAACGTTCGTCGTGCATATGGGGGGCGCAGACATGCTTATATATCCTCTGCGCCCCAAATCTACTCCCAGTGATCTCTCGACACGTGGCTCTGCTATCCCATCTATCAGCACAAATCTTGCTGAACATCACCTAACCCAACTACCTGCCCACTCTACTGGGAGCTCGGCAGCCAAACTGCACCATCTCGGCTGTCAACGGCCATACTGTGCTTCATGCCTAAGTATTCCAATAGCTAAGCTCAATGAGAACTGAGCTCGGTTGCATCCCAGCATAGCCGAGCTCGGGACAGCTCATGCTAGTTTGCCCTCGGCCTTACTGCTGAGCAAACATAAGTAGCTCAGTCCAACCACGCCTTTCCTGGCACCGGACAACTCATTTGACCGGCTTCGATACCATGAAGCTATGTAGCTCGGTCAAACCACACGTTGCATTAATCGAGCAGGTTCTTTCAAGACAGGGTCGCACTACCTCGGCCCAACCTTTTCTCGACCCAAATCTGCCCGGTCCAAATTTGTCCAGCTCAATTCCAGATCATAAATCTCCCTTTAAATTGCCCTTTAATTTCGTTCGCACAAGCGTGACTGGGATTACCCATTCTGACCGAGGAAACATCTCCTTGGTCCTCGGTTTACCAAACGATGACCGGGCTGGCTGTTATGCCTGTCTTCAGTCATACTATCTCTTGACTTTCTCGGTTGACGCCTCATCTGACCCTCCTGTCTCTTGACTAGCTCGGTCGTCGCCTTATCTGATCTTTCTGTCTCTTCAACTCTAACGCTGCCATTAATAGGGACACGTGTCAATCTCCCATTAGCCCTCGAGCAGCCAACCCAGCCGTCCGTTGGCATTCAAATTTTTGGCAGTTTTTCTTCCTTATAAGCATGCCTAGCTTCCTTCATTTCGTCATTCTTGCTTCTCATTTCTCTTTGACGACCCAGAGCTTGTGCCATTCCTCCCTTGCCATTCCTCTGCTTGTGTTCGAAGAAGTAGCTGCTGCCCTTTGAAGGTATGTCTCCCAACTCCTCTTTTGCTATTATTTCACTTAGTATTTCGCACATTAGGGCACTAAACATGTAGTTTTTAGGACATAGGCACCCAGAATCATCCCAAACCCTTAACTGTTTATGGTGTTCTTCATTTTCTCTAATGAACATTGAAGATCTGGGGCGGACCGGGCTCCAGGTCTTCTTTTGATCCAAAAAATCACTCCGACCGAGCAAATAACTTGTTTACCTCAACCTTAGTAAAACCGGGATAGCAAAAGGACTTGGCTGCTCGACCGGGCTAACATCTGGTCCGCTTGGGCGACCGAGCTCCTTGGTTAGCCTCTTGGTTAGCCTTTTACGACCGAGGTGGTTTGGCACTCTTCATGACCGAGCTAAAGTCAAGCTCGCTTTGCGCGACCGCGCTTCCTCTTACACTTGCCATCCTTTTCCTACAGAGTCCAAGGAGACCACTGACCATTATCGAGGCTCTCAAAAACCGAGCAGCCATCAATCACCAGACAGTGCCTGTCACGACCCAAACCCGGCCCCATGGGTTTAGCACCGTAACCGGCCAGTAATCCGAGATTACCGAAGGCCTGCTTGACAGTAGTACAGTAAAATAGAGTTCAAGGCCTGGCGGAAGCCAATACAGTAAATAAATAATGTCCATTGAGCTGTAACAGTCTGCATGCCAAAAAGATTTTTCATGCATTCATACATTCAAACAGTACAGTCTATACAAAATTTACAATCACACAGTGTAGGGACTTAATCCCTTGATAACAGTACAGTTAGTAGCTGACGGTCTATACAGTAATCCAAAACGGTATGGAGACAGACGGGGGAAAAACAAAACACCCCAAAGCCATAACATGGCAACTCGGAACCTCGCAGTGAGGCACATAGGCTGGCTTGACAAAATTGGAGTCTAACCCACGCTCATAGCTCCGATTTGGTGGTTGAGCACCTACATATATATATAAACAGTGAGCTAAAGCCCAGTGAATAACATAATACGTAAAGAGGTTAAGAATGAAATGTCCTTACAGTAATAAAAACAGTTCATTAAACAAGATTATTCTTCCTTGATAAACTTATTCACCATATGTGGTACATCCATTAGCATAGCAAGAAATGAGGTCTTAAAGACCTAACAAGAATGATGGCCATCAATCAAGAATAAAGAATGGTTCCACGAGGAACCGACAGAGATCTTGAATAAAGAATAAAGAAACAATAGGTGCTAAGGATGCCACAAGATAGTTCGTAATATAGGACATACATTCATTCAAGAACAATATCAGCCAAGAAATTCCAAGATTTAGAAGATGATCATTTTGAACATATCTTTACACAATTGTTACTCACAGAGTTTGGGCTACAGTACGCTAGAGCGTGTCCCCCCAGTCGCCAACCCTACACAGTTCACAGGTTGAACACACACTAAGCTACACAGTTGGGAAATATCAAAACTTAATCCCTAATTTGCCTTGGTGTGTTCTATATCTATATCATCATTAAGATGTCTTAAACTAGGCCTAAGAATGCCTAGAATGGGATGAGGATGCAAAAATACACTTAGAAAACATTTTGCAAAGTTGCTGAAAATAGGAGCCTCGCTCGAGCGAGCTTCCAAAATCAAAGGCTTCGCTCGAGCGAGAAATCCTTCGCTCGAGCGGTCTGTCGAAACAGTAAAAGTACTGGATGCTGAAATTTTACGCTCGAGCCACCAATCCTACGCTTGAGCGAAGAATCCTTCGCTCGAGCAAAGAAGCCAAATTCTGGAATTTCCAGATTTGTCTCCTAAGCTCAAACCAAACATTCTTTCATTCAAAACTCGATCTCTTAGGCCCAAATTCTGGAAAACACATCTAAATTCAATGTATAACAAGTTTCAAAGCTCAATTTACGAATTCAAGCCCCAAAGGTGAGTCAATTAAAACCATTTTTCAAACCCATTTTCATGAACATGGAGAAATGCGAACATGCATGGATTCAAACCAATTTCAACCTTCAAAGCTTGTCCAAATGGACTTATTTCTTCAAGGACATGATGAATTCATGGACTCAAGCCTAATTATGAACATGTATGTACAATTGGCCATGAAATCAACTCAAGATTTATCGATACACACATGCATGCATGAAATGAGTTCTAATTCAACACTATAGAACCAATTCAAGTCTTAACTCTACAATTTAACTTGACTCATGCAAGAAAACCTTAAATGCAACAATGGGAGATTCAATTACCTTGCCTAAGTCTTCAATTACAAGTGTAGAGGCTCAAACAAGCAAGAACTCTTCTAATCTTCTTAATTTCCAAGCAATATCATAAAAATGAACTCAATTCTCTCTTACTCCCTCTCTTGGTCGGCTAGAGTGAAGAAAAGGGCTGATGAAATGCATTTGTTCAAGTGTAATACAAGTCCTTAGTTGTGTCTAGGATAGTGGCCCATTTAGTGGCAAACATGTAAATAAGGCAACTTAGGTGTTTAACTTATTTTAATCTAATTTAGTCATACCTAATCACATTTTAGATAAATACACCATCAAATCACATAATTTCCAATGATCCTAAAACATTAATCTAGTTTCGATTCGGCCACCGACAAGGCCTTCAATTTGCAATTTAAACATAAACACACCAACAGATAATTAAATAATCGAACAGATAAACATGCAATATAATAGATGTGCTTAGTCAATTCAGTTCCAATTTTCAATCGGTTCAAGATTTCGCTTAGTTCAATTGTCAGTCATAAGCAGTCCAGTTTAGCAGAAATTAGTATGTAATTCAGTAATTTATCGATAAACGGTATGGGGGTTGTTACAGTGCCAAACCTCCTCAGCCAAGCTAATTTAGCCGGTTTCACATGGGGATATTTTGCTTCCTCGTCGATACTCCGGCTGTGCTGGCCGCATTCAGGGAGGAGTACGGTATCCCGGCCGACGTCCACTTTGAGCTCGCAAAAATTGAAATAACGCCTTGGGACAGATTAGAACAGTGCCCCTTCACCGTGCTATCTATCATCAAAGGAGGCCTCCGTTTCCCGGTCAACCCATTGCTGACCGAATTTCTGCGCCAGACTAGGCTTGCACCCACACAAGTATCAACAAACACTTACCGAATTATCAACGGCGTCCACGAGCTAAACAACCGGCTAGGCACCAACTTAGGTTTAGCCGAGATACTAAGGCAATACACACTTGGGCACACCAGCGATGGCCTCGCTTATTATTTAAAAATACGACCAAGCAAAGAAAAACTAGTGACCGGCACCCCAGATAAAGACTTACACGATGATGACTTTTTTTGGGTGTCTGGCAACTATGAAACAGCCGACGTACCGGGCCGGTCAATTAGCAAGAACTTCGGTTCCACAAGTAAGCCGCGCTAATTTGCTCGGTCAGTTGTCTTTCTCCAATATTTTGTACTTGACCATTTTTCCTGTTTCCTTTGCAGCGATTCAAGCCTTGCAAGCCAACTACCAATATCCCAACGTAAAAGCCATTCGGACCGTGCTCCGCTACCGCCACCGAGATTGTAACGAGCTGCATGGCTACACCCCAACTTACAGATATTCAGCTCCACGTCGGAGAAAAGTGACAGACTTTCTTCGTGCTCCATCACCTCCTCCAGACCCAACTCTACCGGACGTGCCGCTAATCCGGTTGACCGAGGAACAAGAGATGGCCAAATGAAGCCGTATCAAGAACCTCCTCACAGCTACTTCAACCGAGATACATAGCATTATCACCTGCTCACCTGCTGCCGGTCAATCCAGTGGCCCCGTGGGTGCCTTGGCATCTCTAGTCATAAGGTGCTGACAAGAAATTCGCCGGGCTGGCAAGAGACCTCGCGTAGACCCATCTGCCAAGTTAGTTGCCGATCTAACCACCGAGCAACCCGCCGTCACCGCCGACCCCACACCATCATGGCGACCGCAGCTATAGCACCGAGGTAAGGACATCCCGGCTAACGCGTCTGTCAAGGGCGATAAGGAGCACTTGCTCGCCTTCGACCTTTCAAAAGCCCTTTTGTTGCCGAGCGACGTGGTTGGCAGCGACCACGTCCCTGACACCCGGTTGGTGAAATCAGCCGTGAAGTCCATGACTAGGGTAAGAATCTCAAGCTTCTACTGAAATTTTTACAAGTGTTTGCACGGTTTCTTCTCTGATCAAATTTTCTTCTTGCAGGCCATCCAAAAGCAACACTTAGTCATGGAGCGCATCTATCGACTGCGGCAAAAGGCGAATGACACCGCCAGCCAAGTCCAAAGCTTTCAAACCGAGCTTGGCTGAGCAAAGTCCTCATTTCAAATCGCCAACGTTGACAACAACAGGTTGGTCGGCCAGCTTGACGAAGCCGAGAAGAAGAGGGATGAACTCTAGGCTGAGCTGGATGCACTCAAGAAGTCAAGGGAGAAGGAGTGCGAAGATGCCAACAACGACGGCTTCAAGGAAGCCGAGGACAGCTACAAGAATGTAATAACCCTGACCCGTAATTAGTTATTAATCCGTATTTAATGATGCTAATGAGAGGATTAAAATGAATTATGTGTTTATTATGTGATTTGCATGATAATTAGCTTTCTATCTATCACTTATAAAAATATCTGTTTGGGATCCCGCTTTAAAAATGAAAATTGATAGCCTTATCAGCATCCAAACCTGAAACTGTTTGCACCAATATGTTAATTGGAATTTTTAGAATCTTATGGCATACTTATTTAAAATGTGATTCAGAATGATTAAATTGGATTAAATGAAGCTAAATTACAAGAGTCAGCTTATTTACCATTTTGCCACCTAGTAGCCCATTCCATACAAAACATATTGAGCCTTCTTACATTCAACAAAACATTTTCTTCAGCCTTTTTGAGAGCTTTGGCCTGCTAGAGAGAGAGAGGAGAGAAAAACTTGGTTTCATCTTGGTTTTGCTTGGAGACTTGGTAGATTGAAGAGAATTTGACAAAATTAAGCCTCTAGACTTTGAATTGAAGACCTAAGGTAGAATATTCATCCCTTCATTTATGTATTTCAGTATTATCTTGCATGGTTCATGAAGATTTGAGGTTTAAAGTCAAGATTTAAGTTGGAGGAGTTGAATGGTGAGCTAAATCATGCATGCATGTGCATATCATGAAGTTTCAAGTTGTGTTCATGGAGATTCTTGCATGCATGTCCATATTATTTCTTTAATCCATGAGTTCATCTTGTTTTCCATCAAATTATCAAGTTTAATTATGTTTTGGAGGGTTTGAATTCAAGGAAATCCTTGCATGTTGTGTTCATAAACATTCTTCATGATTTAAGTTGAAAATGTGAGTTTTGTCAAGTCTTTGAGCCATGGTTTCTTGAAATGATGTTTTAAACATGTGGTTTCATGAGTCCTTAAGTGATTTTCAAAGTTGCATGCCCAGAAAATGAGTTTTGAAGGGTTGCATGTCGAATTTGAGCTTGGGGATACAATCTGGAAATTCCAGAAATTTCATTTACGCTCGAGCGAAGGAGTTCTCGCTCGAGCGACCACTTTGCGAGCGAGCACTCCGCTCGAGCGACCAAAAGTCAACTCGAGCGTGAATTGCAAGCTCCCCGAAGTTTCATACCATTTGCAGATCGCTCGAGCGAAGGTATGTGCGCTCGAGCGACAGTTCACATTGTTTTGCATGTCTGCTCGAGCAAGGAAGTCTACGCTCGAGCGGAGTTTCATTTCTGCATGTCCGCTCAAGCGAGGAAACCTACGCTCGAGCGAGGACCTAATTTTCAGAAATTTTGCCTAAGTGTTCCAAGGCATGTTTTGACATCCTCATTGCATCTTAGGCATTCCTAAGCCTTAATTAGGCTATAGTAATGAGGTTTTGGGTTAGAAACACACTAATGAATGGATGTGTTAAGTTAAGAGAATGCAAGGGTGGGTGTGCTCTAAGCCATGTGATAAGAAAGAATAAGAATCAACGTAATGAAAGTTAAGCCGTGTTGGCCATATGAATGTGTAATGATAAGATACGTTGTGTTATGTGCTTTTGTGATTGTAGGTCAACGTCCGGGAAGTGATTGACCATCTACGGAACCACTGTGAGTAACGTTATCGTAAAGATACGTTTATATGAAATTATGTTCCAAATGTGATATATCAAGCTATGATTTCTGAAATGATATATGTTTCTGTGAACGAAGATCCATATTTGAAATCTATTATGGCATCCATAGATAGTCCCAAGTCATGGGGGACGGCATGAAAATGCGGGTCCATGACATTTACGAGATCTCATTAGCCACTTCATTGTGGTGATATGTGTTTAATCGGTGTCCAGGACCGGTTACTCTAGTCGGAAGACGTTATGTGATATGTTCGATATATTCTATGGAATATGCCATTATTATGTTCTGATATGAGATGACTATGATTATGCTATGATCCGTTTTATACGTATGAAATATTCGGAATTCGTTCACTAACCCCTTTACCTTAATGTTATTCACTGGGCTTTAGCTCACTGTTTATATATATATGTATTTAGGTGAGCATTTTGGAGTTCGAGCCCGAAGGCTTTTTCCTGGAGTTCTGTTCTATTGTCAGCCAGCCTTTGTGCCTCACGAGGAGGTTCCCGAAGTGTCTTAGGTTCAAGTGTTGATTAACTCTGTTTATGCATGGGACTTTATTTTAATTATGTTGTCTGTACGAAAGATACTATAATGTGTGTGGTATAATATAATGTATGGTTGACTTATGGTTATGTATATAAAGTTTTTAAAATATTCTGTTTCATGTAAGTCAACACAGCTCATTGGACAACTATATTTACGTATCTGCTTCCGCTAGCCACTTATCTTATGTTAATCTGTACAGAGGCCTTCGGTAATCCAAGGATTATTGGCCGTTTATGCTAAACCTATAGGGGCGGGATAAACAGATACGTAAATATAGTTGTCCAATGAGTTGTGTTGAGAATACCTAAGTTGAACAAAACATTAACTCCTTCAACTGGAGTAAACATCTCGGTTGAGAATACCTCAGTTAAACAAAACATCAACTCCTTCAACCGGAGTAAAGATCTCGGTTGAGAATACCTAAGTTGAACAAAACATCAACTCCTTCAACCGGAATAAACATCTCGGTTGAGAATACGCAAAATTCAAAGCAACAAAAAATGCTAAGGCAAAGATGAGTCACTTCTATATATTGACAAAATATGAATATTACATGAAGTGTAAGGCAAAAAAAATCCTTTGCACAAAAAAGAGAGCAAAAGCTAGAAATAATACAGCTTGAGGTTGGCTACATTCCATGGCCGGGGTATTCCTCTACCATCCAAGTCCTCCAAGTGATATGCCCCCTTGCCCGCCAGACTGGTTATCTTGTAGGGTCCTTCCCAATTTGCCCCTAGTTTGCCTTGGCCTGGCACCAGGGTATTGCCCATGACCTTCCGCAAGACCCAATCACCCACTTTGAACGGTCTGGGGTGCACGATCTTGTTGTATTTTCTTGAAAACTCTTGTTGGTAGGCGGCCACATGGGTGAGAGCCTTTTCCTGGCGTTCTTCCACTAGGTCCAATTCCAAGGCAATGGCTTCGCTCACTGCTCAAAACTTTCACTTAAGGGTGGGCATACCAACTTCCAAAGGATGATCGCCTTCATGCCATATACCAAAGCAAAAGGAGTTTCCAGAGATCGCCGTGGGGTTGTTCAGATGCCCAAAGAACACCGGAAGTTCTCGGCCCACTTTCCTTTGGCTTTCAAGCCTCTTCTTCATCCATCAAAATTGTCTTGTTCAAGCCTCCTCGGCCAGACCGTTAGATCATGTAAGCCGAGTAGAGTTGTAGAATTCGATCTTCAAATCTTCACAGAACCCCCGAATAGGCGGCCAAATTGGGTGCCGTTATCGAGATCGAATTTTGGGGACGCCAAACCGCTGACAACATTCTCGCCGCACAAATCGCTTTTACGCCTTTCTCTTTGATTGTTGCCAAAGGCTCCACTTCAACGATTTGGTGAAGTAGTCTGGGTCGCGATGAAGAACTTCCGACGCTGGTGTCTGGGAGTCGCCTACTATATCTAGCCCCCATATTGCAAAGGGCCATGGGCCGGTGAGGGAAGAAGTTCCCTAGGCCGGTGGATCTCGATGAGCAAACTTTTGGCACTTCTCACACTTTAACATACTTGCGGCGCTGGCCTCGCATGCATGGTCATCAAGAGCCTTGCAAAATAGCTCGGAGGCCAAGGACTTGCCTCTATATGACTACCATAGATGCCTTCGTGAATTTCAAATGCAGAAGGCCTCCACGCTACTTTCGGTGCACACACTTCGTAGGGACACATGAATGACTTTTGTATAAAGCGCCGGATGGAGAGATCCAAAATCGCTTTGACTTCACCCGTATTTTATGCACTTCCTTCTTGTCGGCAGGAAGGGTCTGGTCTCTGAGAAAAAGAATGATGGGGTCCATCTATGAAGGATCTAGCTCGGCGCAGAGTACTTTTGTTTGCCCGGTTTCCTCAATGCTGGGCCACAGAAGGAATTCAATCAAAAGAGGGTTGGGAGATGTGTTGTCAACCATAGAAGCAAGGCCGGCCAACTCATCTACTCGGCCATTTTCTTTGCAACCAATCTGTTGGACCCTGATTGCCTCACATCGTTTGATGTGGTCCCTGACCAGAGTCTGGTACTTCATCATTCTATCATCCTTTGCTTCGTAAACCCCAGAAACTTGGTTAACCACAAGTTGGGAATCACTGTAAACCATTAGCTCAGATGCTTGCATCTGAAACGCGCTTTTGAGCCTGGCCAAAAGCGCCTCGTACTCGGCCTTATTGTTGGATGCTGGGAAGGCAAGGGTGATGGAATGTTCGATAGTAAGTCCGTCTGGTGAAATCAGAACAATGCCCAGCTCGGCACCATGATGGTTTGATGCTCCATCAACAAAGAGTTTCCACATCTCCCCCACAAACAGCTTCCAACATTCTGATGCGTCCTGGGAGGCCTGAGGGTTGATAGGATCATGGTTGCTTGGTACATTCGATTAATCGAAGTTCTGCTGGCGGTTCCACTTTAGCCCCTCTTGGCGATTGACGCAGGACTCGAGAAGTCGATCCATAATGCCTAAGTCGAGGCGAATCACCGTTCTGATAATATGCCGGCCACAAGCTCTGTTGCGATCGATTCCACTTCTTTCTCCCTTGGCGATTCGGCATCGGACTCAGCAAGTTGATCCATAATGCCTAAGTTCGTAGGCGAATCGCTAGGTTGCGATATCGTACTAGCTGAAGATGCTTCAATGGCTGCAAGTTTCAAGGCCGCCAAACCCGCAAGTTGTATTTGCATTGACCTCGCTATTGCCGCAATATCGACCAAGCATACTGGATGAGTTCCGGGTGAAAATTCAGCAACAAAATCAGCCAAGGTTTGGGCTTTTATGGTAGTGCGCGGCTGGAACTTCACATCAAACTGTCCCAATTCGACCGCCCACTTGAGAATCAGACCGGAGAAGTCCGCCCGTTCGAACAAAGCCTTAAGGGGGAACTCAGTCAAAACGATGATGGTATAGGCATGGAAGTAGTGGGTCAACTTTCTTGAGGCCATCATCAATGCCAACGCGAGTTTCTCCAGCGGCAAATATCTCGATTCTGCCGGTAGTAAGGTTTTGCTGACGTAGAAGATAGGGAGGTGCTTGATCCCTTCAGCTCGGACAAGTACCGCAGTGACTGCATGTTGTGAAATGGCTAGGTAAAGGTAGAGTTCCTCGCCGGGCTTCGGTGTTATCGATAGTGGCGCTGAAGACAAATACTCCTTGAGCTCGGCCAAAGCCCGGTCACACTTCTTGTCCCATGAGAACTTGGATTTCAAGGCTTGAAAGAAAAGGCGGCAGTGATCTGATGACCAGCTAATAAAACAGTTAAGCGCGGGCGTATTCCGGCCAGATCTTTGCGCCCTGGCCGGTAGGGTTGTTTTAACTCTTGCATTTCGGATTTGCATAAGTCCGCCCGATACCTCGATTTGTGACTAGGAAACCCAAAAACTTTCCGGATCCCACGCCGAAGGCACACTTAGACGCATTCAGGCGTAGCTTGTGTTTTTTGAGAATGGCGAACATTTCGGCCAAATCGGACAAATGGTCTGTTTGATGCCGGCTCTTAACCAACATATCATCAATATAAGCCTCCATTGTCCGGCCCAGCAGAGGTGCGAACATCTTGGTCACCATCTGTTGAAAAGTCGCCCCGGCGTTCTTCAAACCAAAAGGCATGACTCGGTAGCAGAAGAGTCCCCTTAGTGTAGTGAATGAGGTGATCTCTCGATCGGGCCCATGCATGGCAATCTGATGGTAGCCGCGGTAGGCGTCCAAGAAACTGAGCCTGTTATGTCCAGCTGTTAAGTCCACAAGCTGGTCTATTCTAGGCAGAGGGAAGCTGTCTTTTGGGCATGCTCAGTTGACGGTCTTGTAATCGACACACACTCGCCACTTCCCATTCTTCTTTGGTACAACAACTGTGTTTGAAATCCACCGAGGGTAGTGTACTTCCTGGATTGCTCGTGCCTCAAACAAGTTCTTTACTTCCTCTGCAACTACATCGGTGTGATACAGCGCCGATCTCCTTGTTCGCTGGATGACCGGCTTGGCTCCGGGGAAAACATTAAGATGATGGAAAATAAAACTTGGATCGAGACTGGGCATGTCGTAAGGTGACCAGGTAAAGACTTCGATGTTGTCCATCAAAAACTCAACCATCTTGGTCATTTCCTGGGCTGTAAGGCTTGAGCCGAGCAAGAAGAACTTGTCTGAATACTTTGTATCAATTCGCACCTCCACCAATTCCTCGACAGCTTTGTCCTCGGCCTTGGTGCCCACATCATCAAGGACTCCCCGGTCCTCCGGTCCCTCAATCATTTGAACGAAGCCTTTGGCAACCTGGCTCCCGTTGACTGCCACGAAGCATTGCTTCGATATGACTTGATCACCCCAAACCTCTTCGATTGCCCCCTTAGCCGAGGGGAATCTCATCACCTGATGGTAGGTCGACGCCACGGCTTGCATAGCATGGAGCCATTCCCTTCTAAGGATCAAATTATAAGTAGACGGCACCTGCAACACCCAGAACTCCACTTGTTTGACCACGGATCCCGCTTTAACTGGCAGGATAATCTTTCCTAAAGGCCACTTCGGCTACGAGTTGAAACCAACCCGTGGCGAAGTTGTCGAGCCAAATCAGATCTCGAGCTTGAGTTGCTTGAACCCGTCGTAATACATGATCTCGACCGAGCTTCCCTGATCAATCAAGATCCGTTTGACATCAAATTCCTTGACGCGGAGTGTTACTACTAAGGCATCGTTGTGCGGTGTCTGAATACGCTCTAGATCCCTTGAGGTGAAACTGATCACATCTTTCTCTTCGGTCTTCCCCCTCTTGATCGCAGGTTGAACCGACAAAACTTCCCTCATGTGTTCTGCCTTCTTGATCATACCTCGGAGCTCGCATACACGCGCCGATTCCATTATGCCGTGGATGACATTGACAACCCCCTGTGGAGGCGCATCTCGGTCCCCGCAGGTCAATCGGAGCTTGATTTGCCTTCACGCCCCCATCAATGTAAAGATCCAGGTGTCCGGCTGCAACTAGCTCTTCCAAGTTTTGTCTCAAAGGCAAACAATCCTCTATCCGGTGGCCTCGCTCTCGGTGAAACGTGCAACGGTACCTCAGATTGAAGCCCTTCTGTCCGTTGCCTAACTTAGCAGGAAACCGGACATACTCCTCGTCACGGATTTCGCTCAGTATGCGATATATTGGAATTTTAAAGATCGTGGTGATGCCTGTCCTTGCTTTCAACCTTCTGCTTGCATCAGCCACATCATCCCGGGGGTAGTTATCCCGGTCATTCCGACGTCCTCTACCCCGGTTTCGGCAATTTGAACCACGGTTCGATTCCTCAGCACGGTCGCTAGTTCAGCTGGATTCTTGTCCGACCAAGTGCACTTTTCCAGCCGACTTCTTGTCTATTGCTACCGAAGTTACCTTTGCGGTAGATGTTGACGCATCATCCTCTACACGGATGTGCTCATTAATGCGTTGCATGAGCTGGCCCATGGATGTCAGTTGCTGTATGGTAAGTAAGTCCTGCAGTCTATGTCCGACCGGGAGACCATGCTTGTGTTGAGTGATTGCAAGGTTGACCGAGCAATCCAAGATCTCGTTGAAGGTCTCCCAATATTTGGAGTTGTACGCCTTCAATGTGTTGCTCGGTTCCATCTTGACATTCAGTAGGTGATCAACTTCCTTTGGTTAGTTTTGAAGTGCGTCACAAAGGCTTCTACCAACTGATGCCACCTCTCGATACTCCCTTCCGGTAACCTTTCAAACCATTTCAAGCCCAGTTCACCTAAACTTGACAGGAAGATAAGGCACATAAGTGCGTCATTCCGCCTATGTCCGGCCATAACCTGTCGGAAGTGGCTTACATGCATGTAGGGATTGGTCTTTCCGTCGTAAAGTGTGAATTTAGGCTGGTGGAAGCCTGCCGGAAGCGGTGTTGTTTCAATCTCTAGGGAGAAAGGGGTGGCGCTCAGCCTCGCCAAGTCTGAGTCTACAAGGAGCGGCGCTGCTTGGCGGGGTGGAGGCATTCCGACCTCCTCGCTGGTGTGAACTCCGTGGGATAGCCGTTGGAACGCCGGCACCCTCTGAGCCTTCCGCCGGCGAGCCCGTTCCTTTAAGATTGCCCGTAAATCCTTTGAATGAGCGGAATAAGAGTACCTCGACGTCGTCTCCGGATGCGAGGACTGGTAAGTGCTATCTTGTGCGCTGGACTTCTCTGTACGCACATCGGAATCACCAACCTTGTAGCTTCTGGTAATATAGATGGACGGAGTGTGCCGCTGACTTTGACTGCCTGAGCGGCGGGGTTAGGTGTGCTCACTGTGGTCTCCCACGCCAGCTACACCCTTCCCTTTGACATGCCGATTCAGCTCCTCCATCTCTGCCACCATTTGCCGGATGACGGCGTCTTGGTCCCTTAGCTTATGTTCCAGACGTCTGGCTTGTGATTCTCTCCGTCGCCGATGACCGTCTGGGCTCCGTGAATGACCATATCTCCTTCCGCGCGTCTCCCGACTGCCCTCTTGGGAATGTCTCCAAGTCTGCCATTGGAGGGATGGTGGGATGTCCTTCTCTCCGTCTGCCTGACTCCGGGGTAACTCCGTCCATGGCGGACAACGGAATCTCGTCGTTGTTCGTCATGAATGGCGATCAGATGAGCCTGGAAGACAAGGTTTTGTCTGCAAAGATTCCCACAGACGGCGCCAATTGTATGGGGAGCAATATTCCAAAGCCGCATTCTTTCTTCCAAGCTCCGTTGCTATCCGATCATCTCAGGAGCACAACGACGGTGAGCTACCGGCGTGTATGGCGAAAAACCCTCCGACGATCAAGTTAGCACACACCTTGGGATAGAGAGAAAGAGGAGAGTGTTTGAGTGTGAGTATTTTTACAAAAGCGTAAATGCGTATGGGGGCGCAGACATGCTTATATACCCTTTATGCCTAAATCTACTCGGTGATCTCGACACGTGGCTCTGCTATCCCATCTGTCAGCACAAATCTTGCTGAACATCACCTAACCCAACTACCTGCCTACTCTCTTGAGCTCGGCAGAAAGTTGCACCATCTCTACTGCCAACCATCTTGCGTGCTTCATACCTAAGTATTCCAATAGCTAAGCTCAATGAGAACCGAGCTCGGCTGCATCCCAGCATAGCCGAGCTCGGGATAGCTCATGCTGGTTTGTCGTCGGCCTTACTGTCGAACAAACACAAGTAGCTCGGTCCAACCACGCCTTTCTTGGCACCGGATAACTCATTTGACCAGCTTCGATACCATGAAGCTATGTAGCTCGGTCAAACCACGCCTTGCATTAATCAAGCAGGTTCTTTCAAGACAAGGCCGCACTATCTCAGCCCAACCCTTGTTCGGCCCAAATCTGCCCGGCCCAAATTTGTCCGGCCCAATTCCAGATCATAAATCTCCCTCTCAATGCTAAACAACATAATAGAAGGATATTCTAATATTAATTGTGAGAATTAAAATAATTTTAATTCGGAAAGAAAAATATCTCTTACCATGATATTCAAGCCTTTGAATCTTTATTCTTGAATGATCAAATCTTGAATGTATGAACAAAACTCACTCACAGAACACTTTCACAGAACCATATGGGAAAAGTGGAAGGAACAGAATTTCAAGCATATTCTATTCACAAAACATCTATTTTTTTATGGCAATCACAGACATATATATAGATAGGTTTGGACCTATGATCCATTGTAACACCTAATAACTTCCCACTATCAGGGAAGTTGTAACTTTCATGAAATCACCATATTGGGTAGTGAGTATCACACACGTTAGTTACTCAAATAATGTTGATTAATATATATATATATAAAAATATAAATAATATTTCTATAATAATATAAATAAAACTAATGTGACATGTGGGCCACTTTATGGAGACATACTTACAGTTATGACTTGTTCGGTTGCGTTTTTTAATCCTATTTTTATTTTTGTGTGAAACAACTCATTGTTTTTTTTTTTTTTTTTTGGTTTGCAAAAGTATAATTTAGTATTTTGTCAGAATATTGTTATAATTTAGCATGAATATTGTTATATTTTAGTATTTTTTTCAAATTTTGTGACTGAACAATGTTATTTATTTATTTATTTTTTTGAGAATCAGGCAAACTTCCAAATACATCACCCATAAGATAAAAGTTTTACAGATTTTACCAGTTTGTGCACTGGCTCCGCATGAAGGATAACATTATTGAAAATGAATTTCAAAGTATTATTGTCAAATTTTAGTTTTGAGTTACGTTAATGATAACTTTACAAGTTATGTGTTAAAATTGTCAAAAGTATTAAGATTTCAATATATTTATATGAAATGGACTTTTTTTCAGTCCATTTTGTAGATTGGACCGTACAGTTTGTGGAGTTCACCACGAGTTTTGTTTTGATAATCCAAACCGTTCAATATGTAAAACTTGTCAAATAATTTATCTTTACAAAAAATCACGTTGATCAGATATCGGTAGCCTTTTGATCGAAACACATTTTTGTCAATAATAAATATGATTTTAAAAATAAATTGTTAACAAAAAAGTATTTCAATTAAGGGACTATCGATATCCGATCAATATGATTTTATACAGGAATGAAGTACTCTACGAGGTTTACACATTGAATAGTTCGGATTATCACAATGGAACTTGTGATGAGCCCCAAGGGCCCAACAGTATGGCCAATTTACAAACTAGACTATAATAGAAAAGAGCATCCCTATTTATATTTAGATTAGTTGCATTGATTTCTCTTTCAATTTGAAAAAAATACACTAATTCCAACAAATTTAACATTGAATTTTCTTGAAATTTTAATTAAAATGACAACTTTGGCCTATTTTATCATTAAAAATTAGTTAGTAATGGAAAAATACTATATATATATATATATTTATTATTTCATATTATTTGTATTAATTTTAGTTTATTTTACTTTATAGAAAAATAATTATATAATTATATTAAAATTATCAATCGAATTAGATTTTTTTTATATATATTATAAGAGATATTTAAGTAAACATTTTTATATTTTTAAATAATTTAATATAATTTATACGAATTGGGCTACAAAGATAAAGGAAAATGTTAAAAAAGAAAAACACAATTTGATCTATAATGATGTGACATGATACACGTTAATTTTTATTTAGTCATATACTTAATTGTATAGAATTTATTTATTTTATTACATCATTGTGAATAAATTTAGAAATTCAAATTATGAGTCTATAGTATTAGGATAAACCGAGAAACAAATAAAAAAAAAAAAATACAAATTCATACTCCAAGCAACGAGTAATTATATGTTTCAAGAATTTTACATTAGCTACGTGCCTAATCAATAGCAAGGGCACATGCACACATGGTGTTAAGCTATTTTAATTGATTTTTTTCACAAGACTTTGCTAATTAATAATAATAATAGTTATTTTCTTTTTTATAATTAATTTAATGATGGTTAAAAAAATAAAATAATTATACGTTAAATATAATATAATATTTTATTTTATTAATTATTTTAATTTATTTTATCTTAATTATTTTAACTATATTATATGTGGCAAAAATATTAATAAACTTGGGTAAATTATAAATACACTCTCTGAAATTTGTTTAAAATATAAATTGTTTCTTGTAATTTGGAAAATTACAAATACTTCCCTGTCAGAATTTTATATTTAACAGAATTAATTGAAAATGTGAAATTTCTAATTATTTACCTATACAATAATAAAATTATCTAAATTATTAATTGAAATAAAATTTTAACATTATTAAATATCATTAATTAATTTGATGATTTATTAATAAAAGGACCTATTTATTATGAAATTGAAAACCTTAGAGACATAATGTAATTTTTAAAACTACAAGAAATAATTTATAATTTAAGTAAACCTCAAGAAGTGTAAGGAGTGTATTTATAATTTATCCGTAAAACATTTAGGGCCTGTTTGGTAATCATTCCGTTTTCAGTTTATATTTACAAAAATTTAAAAATTGTCATAAAAATTTGTTTGATAATTTTTTTGATTTATAAATGGTTGTCTCAGTTTATAAATTTGAGGAAAAAAACGTAAACTCAAAAATTGAGTTTACGTTTTCAGTTTTCAATTTTTTTTTTCAAATAATTTATTTTCAATTAATTTTTTTTGAAATAATTTTTTTTCAATTAATCTTTTTTTTTCAATTAATTTTTTTTGAAAAAATTATTTATAAGTCCTATTAGGGAGATTCATACTACATATGGTCCCACTATAAAACTTATGTTTCCATAAGTCATGTGAGAAGTTTGTTAATGAGAGGGTAATTTATATATAAATTAGGCCGAGCTAGGATTGTGGGCCATTCTATGGGCCGTATTAAAGACGCTTAGAAGATGGGCCGCGGACAAGTGGTAGTCCGGTCCAAAGTAAGAGGTTCGCCGCCGGATTAAGTGAGTGGACTTAGTTCGGTCGCCCTGGCCAGGGATAGCTCGGTCATGCTGTTCGGAACTGAGGTATGTTGGGCCTGCTCTAGGACTTGAGTAAAGGTTAGCTCAGCTTAATTCTTCTATGTATAGCTCGGCCTTTGCATGTGAGGCCGAGGTAGGAGAAGGGAAAGGAAGAGTCGAGGTAACCATTAGATCGGTCATGCTAGTTAGCCCAACATGGCAATGTTATTTCGGTCCTGTGGTAGTTCGGCCATGGAAAAACCATCTCACTTGGTTTAAGCAGTGAGGGGGGTGTTGGAAGATAAGCATTATCCTCCAAGAGTATGAATCTTAGGAGGACTCTACATGGAGAAGTAAAAATCCTACTAGAATTGTGCCACTCGAAACTTATAAAAGCTCACAAACATCACCTATGGGAAAAAACACAACTTTGTTTTCTGAATACACAGAGCTTTTGTCTATTTGTCAAGCTTACTAACTTAGGCATCGGAGAGGTTTCCGGCACACACCGGCCGGCTAGTTCACGTTTGTATTTTCAGATGATAAAACAACAATGTAAGGAGAAACGCAGACTTGATCAACAGGATTATACGAGAAGGTTTATTTCTTTCCCGTACAATTGGCGCCGTCTGTGGGAATTCAGACAAGAACAAAACCTCTTGATCAAGCTTTTCTTCTTTAGAATCAATGGTGCACAACGAAGATTTGCCACAATCCGCCATTGACGGACAAACACCAGAGGGAGGTGCGAGGCGCGAGGGTCTACCTCTTGTCCCTCCCATGGGGGATTTGGAGCCAGAAAGGCAGAATCCCAGGAGGGATACAAAAAGAAGAAGGCGTACTAACAGCCCTCATCACTCCCGTTCACATAGTCCAGACAGACAAAGGCGGAGGATTGATCTTCAAGCTCTAGAGGATCGCGTCAAGGAGCAGGATGAGTTGATACGCCGAATGGCGGCGGACATGGAAACTCTAAAGCGCCAAGTGAAAGGGAAGCAAGTGGCGACAGGAGAGGGGCGCACAAACAAGACGCACCCTCGCCATTCGGAAAGTCGTAGTAGGAATACTACACCCTCTCAAGTAGAGAACAAGAGCCTCAGGACGGGCGACACACAATCCTAGGGCTGGGCAACCAACCCACCCGCCCGCACAAACCGCCCGACCCTACCCTACCCGCAGTGCTTTGGGCGGTTTCGATGTAGGTAGGCGGGCGGGTGCGGGTCAAGAAATTCACAAAAGTTCGGGTTCGGGTCGAACCCAACCCGCCCGCAACCCGTAGTTTTTTTTTTTTTTTTTTTTAAAGAAAAAATAACTAGTTATTATTATTATTTTTTGCATTTGGGATAGATGGAGATAACTAGTTATTATTTTTATTTTTACATTTTGGATTAAAGTAAAATTTATTATATGGGTACTTATATACATTATCATAATCTAATGATATTTAAATTAGTGTTACTAGTTTGACTTTTATTTATATATATATATATATATAAAATCATTATATTCCATTAGTCTAGTAGATACAGTTAAATATGATATTTTGAATTGTCATTCTATTATCACATTATTGCATATTAAAAACTAAATAGTGAAGATTAATCCACTATTAAAATTAGTGTTACTAGTATGACTTTTAAGGGTTTGTTTTTGCATATTTAAATTAGTGTTACTAGTTTGACTTTTAAGGATTTGTTTTTGCAAGCTAAGGAGGAAGATTAATCCACTATCCTCAAGTATGGTTCCATATCATCTTATCTAACATGTGGACTATTTATTATGATCATGAATTGTATATCTTGTAATTTAATTTATAACTCTTCTAAAAAAAAAAAAAAAGTGTTTAGAAAGTAACAAAAAATGTCAAATTTGCTTAAGTTAAAAAAAAAAAAAAAAAAAAATCTAAACCGCAAACCGAACCGCACCCGCCCGCACAAACCGCGAACCGCATCGCGCGTTCTGGTCCATTTTCTACGCATAAGTGCGGGTGAATTGATTTTGACCCGCAACCCGCCAAAACCGACCCGTGAGCAGCCCTACACAATCCAGATCTTCCAGAACTCGTCACTCCAGGTCTGAGAGGATGAGATCTGAAAGGTCGTATACCGAAGGAAGCACATATTGGCCCTCGCATACGCACCAGACAAGGTCTAGGCAGACAGAGTTGCCCAGATCGTCCGACCTACGATCCGTGCTAGAAGAGAAGGCACGATGGAAGGAGGACGCCAGGGCACGTGATCCGCATAAAGTTTCTGCCTTACAGCGGTTGGCTCCTCGGACGCACGGAAGCGTCGAGGTAGGAATGCCAATATTGCGCCCTGCCTATGAACCAATGGACAAGGCATTGGCGAGACTACAGACCTCACCGTTCGTTCCGGCGATAGAACGGCGCCTCTACCATCGAGCTTCCCTCACCCAAATTCACTACATATGAGGGAAAGACGGACCCCTACTCACACTTTCGCCAGGTCATAGCTGTATACTGACGGAACGAGGCCTTGATGTGCATCCTCTTCCCCTCAAGCCTTGGCGACCTAGGCTTGACTTGGTTTGAGAAACTTCCAGAGGGCAGCATAGCCTCTTGGGCACAATTAGCAGAGGCGTTTGTAACAAGGTTCCGAACAAACACTAAAACCCCGGTGGAGATCGACCAGCTACTCTCCATCGACATGGGTGACAAGGAGACCCTAAGATCCTATAACAGTCGCTACTGGGAGACCTTCAACCAGATCGGGGACTGTCCCACCAATCTCGCCATTGCACAGTACAAAAGAGGCCTTCTAGTCGGGAACAGACTAAGGGACTCTATCACCATGACACCGCCTCTCACCATGGAAGCCCTGATGGAAAGAGTGCATCAGCACATCAGGGTGGAAGAGGATGGCGTATGTGCCAAAGCAAAATCTGGCGCGACCACAGCACCAGAAAAGAAGACCTCAGCAAAGGTCAACGCGGTAGACCGTCCGAACAGAAACGGATGTGGTAGAAGAGACAACGGAGAAGACCAGGACAAAAGATGGTTGAGAGTTCGCACTGCCATAACCACGGTCTTCAAGAGACCGATCTATCGAATACTTAGCGAGATTCGAGACGAGCCTTTCGTCAAGTGGCCAGCCAAGCTAGGCGAGGCTCAGAAGGACTCTGACGGCAGTCACGGTGCACCTTCCATAAAAAAGGGCACCGCATTGAGAATTGCACGCCATTGAGACAGCACTCAGAGGAGTTGGTGGCAGCAGGCCACCTGGATAAATACATTGAAGGAGGGGCACAACCAGCCCCCCAGGACCATAATAACCCCAATGGTATGCCAATTGATGCCCCACCTTAAGGCGTAATCAACGTGATACATGGAGTCTTGAACTGGCGTGTATCTGAGCTCGGAGGATCAATTAAAAAGTGAACACTTGAGAGAAGTGCTAAGTGCCCAACTTGCCATCGAGAAGGGAAGGCAGAGGCCCACGAATGTCATGTCTTTTCGGATAAAGACTTGGCAGGATATATTGCCCTCACAATGACGCATACTGGTTGTCACTCTCAGTCAAGGATTTTGGCGTCAAGCGATTCGATTAACGGGGTAGTTCATGTGAAATCATGTACTCTGAAACCTTTAAACAATTGAAGTTACAAGATAAAGACTTGGCACTGCGTATCTCCGTGATCGGATTCAACTCCATGCGAATGGCCGTCGAAAAAATAATCCTCCCGGTCGGGCGAGTGTGACAAAACAAGTGGAGTTACAGGTGTTGAAGGTCCGCTCCACTTACAACATCATTTTGGGCAGAACATGGCTGCATGCCATGCGATCGGTAGCGTCATCCTACCACCAAGTAATGCGGTTCCCCAATGACACCGGAGTAATAGAAGAAGTCTATGGAGATCAGATCATGTCGAAGCAGTGCTTTGTTACGGTGAATGGCAGCCGTGCTGCCAAAGGATACGTTCATTCGGTGGAAGAACCTGAGAGTAATGAACTATTCGCAGATATTGGCAAAGCGGCTAATCAGAAAGTGGTGGAAGACTTGGTAGAGGTAAGAATAGACAAAAAGAACCCGGATAAGTTCTTTTTGCTCGGTTCGTCATTGTCCTACACAGAGAGGTTAGAGGTATTGGAATTTTTAACCTCTAACATTGAAGTGTTCGCCTGGACACCATACGACATGCTAGGCATTGATCCCAACTTCATCTGCCACCAACTCAATGTCCACCCATCCGCTAGACCAATCATTCAACGCACACGCAGATCGGCACTCCACCATGTAGAGATAGTGGCGGAAGAAGTAGGAAACCTGCTGGAGGCAGGAGCAGTTAGAGAAGTGCACTACCCAAGATAGATCTCCCAAGATAGATCTCCAACACAATCGTAGTGCCAAAGAAGAATGGTAAGTGGCGTGTCTGCGTCGACTACAAAACAGTCAACAAAGCGTGCCCAAAAGATAGCTTTCCTCTACCACGGATAGATCAATTGGTAGACCTAACGGCAGAGCACAACCTATTTAGCTTTCTGGATGCATACAAAGGCTACCATCAAATCGCCATGCATGAACCAGATCAGGAAGCGACATCCTTCACAACTCCAAGAGGACTATACTATTACAAGGTCATGCCCTTTGGCCTAAAGAACGCAGGGGCGACATTCCAGAGAATGGTCACCAAGATGTTTGAGCCGTTGTTAGGCAAAACAATGGAGGCTTACATCGACGATATGGTGGTCAAGAGCAAGAATGAGAATGACCATCTCAAAGACCTAGGTGAGATGTTTGAGATCCTGAAGAAGCATAAGTTACGCCTCAACACGTCGAAGTGTGCATTCGGAGTAAGATCTGGCAAATTCCTGGGCTTCCTGGTAACCAACCGGGGTATTGAGGCAGACCCTTCTCAGATCAAGACAATTCAGGTGTTGGAGAGACCGAACTTCGATAAGAAGTGACATCTCACGGCATGGCAGCTGCATGTCGGTTCATAAGCCGATCGTCAGACAGACTATGACCATTCTTTCATGCTCTAAAAGCCAAGTTCGAGTGGGACAACGAATGCGACCAAGCTCTGGAAAGCTTGAAGGAATACATGTCTTCTCCACCACTACTCGTAACTCTAATTCCTGGAGAAGAACTCTTCTTGTACCTAGCAGTCTCACAGCACGCAATCAGCGTAGTGTTGATCCGTGCAGAAGGAATCCAACATCTGCCATCTATTATGTCAGCAAGACATTACTAGGCGCCGAAAAAAGGTACTTGCCACTGGAGAAACTGGCATTGGCCTTGATGATGGCCTCAAGAAAGTTGTCGCACTACTTTCACGCCCACACTATAGTTGTCCTCACAGCCTTCCCATTAAAAGCTCTGTTTGAGAGGCGAACTTCTCTAGGCGAATCTTAAAGTGGGCGATTGAGTTGAGACATCGACATCAAGTTCCAACCCGAACGCAATAAAGGCACAAGCATTGGCGGACTTCGTCGCAAATTCACCCGAAGTCATCATATACGCTTGATCGACCTAAGCTAAATGTACCGAACTAGGGATGGAAGTTGGCGTCGAATAACGCAACCCTAGTAACTCGAACTCGGGCCCCAAGGCAGACCAAAGTAAGGCAAGGAAGGAAAAAGCAAACCATGCTACACCAAGTCAAGACTCACCAACAAAACAAGACTTGGTACAACCAGCTGGTGAGGGGCAGACAACAAGCATGGACCTTGAAGAAGACACCAGCAACAAGGAAGATCCCAAGGCATCATCTGATCCCTCTACTTGCTGGAAGTTGTTCGTGGGAGAGATGTGGAAGCTCTTCGTGGATAGAGCATCCAACCGGCATGGAGCATGCCTTGGCATAGTCCTCATCTCTCCAGATGGCCTAGTAGTGGAGCAGGCGATCAACCTTGGCTTCCCAGCATCAAACAACGAAGCAGAATATGAAGCGCTTCTTGCAGGTCTCAAGTCAGCATTCCACATGAAGGCCACCGAGCTAATGGTCTACAGCGACTCACAGCTGGTGGTAAACCAAATATCTGGCGACTACAAAGCAAAGGATGACAGGATGGCCAAGTATCAAGAGTTGGTCAGAACAGAGGTCAAAAAATTTGATGTAGTCAGGATAGAACAAATCGGCTGGAAGGAAAACAATGAGCGGAACAAACTAGCAGGCTTCGCCACAATGGCAGACACCCCCATCCCTCATCCATTGCTGATTGACTACCTACCTAGACCAAGCATAGAAGTCTCCGAAGCAGAAGAGGTATGTTGTGCAGAGTTAGGCCCTTCTTGGATGGACCCCATCATACTGTTCCTAAAAGACGGCACCCTCTGGAAGAGAAGAAAGAAACTATGAGAATAAGAGCAAAATCGCGATTTTGGCTCTCCCATCTTTGGCATTGTACAAAAAGTCGTTCTCGGGACCTTACGAAGTGTGTTCACCCGACAAAGTGGAAGCATTTACATTGAAATACATGAGGGTGTATCTGTGACCATCAAGGAGGAAGATCATTGGCATCGAGCAATTTCACAAGGATCTTGGTGGCCATACATGCAAGCGGAGAGAAGTCGTCAAAAGTGCAAAAATGCTAGAAGTTAGCATCAAATACACCAACACCTTGGGAGAACTTCTACCTCTAACTAGCCCATGGCCGCAATGTGGGATTGGACATCGTGGGGCCACTTCCAGCGACTCGACAGCGAAGTTCTTCCTTGCGACAGCAAACTACTTCACCAAATGGGTAGAAGCGAAGCCTTGGCATCAATCAAGGAGAAAGATGTGAAGAAGTTTGTTTGGTAGAATATCATCCTTTGGATTGGGCATACCAAAGACATTGATATCAGACAACGGCACTCAGTTTGACCGCAGAATTTTCAGGGGCTTTTGTGAAGAGTACAAGATAGAATTCTACAATTCTACACCGGTATATCCCCAAGCAAATGGTCAGGCAGAGGCATCAAACAAGGTAGTTTTGGATGGATTGAAGAAAAGGTTAGAGAGAGTGAAGGGCAAGTGGGCAGAAGAGCTCCCTCATGTTTTATGGGCTTACCGCACCACACCTCGCCGATCAACAGGAGAAACACCATTCTCCTTAGCTTATGGCATAGGCAGTCATCCCATTAGAAGTTGGTCTCCCCACAATTCGAAGCGAAAACTTTGACCCAGACTTAAATGGCGAAGCCATAGCATTGGAGCTTGACCTTGCGGAAGAAAGAAGAGACAGAGCATTGGTTCACATCGCCTCTTACCAACAGGAATTGTCCAGAAAATATAACAAAACAGTGCATCCAAGGCAATTCAAGATCGGAGATTGGGTACTGTGCAAAGTAATGGGAAATACCTTGATACCAGGAGATGGCAAGCTAGGGCCTAACTGGGAAGGACCTTACAAAGTGGTCGGATTAGCAGGCAAAGGGGCATACCACTTAGAAAATAAGGATGACAAAGAAATTCCCAGGCCATGGAACATTGCCAATCTCAAGTTATTTTATTTTTATCTTTTTTTCTTTTAAGTATGTGTAATTTTTTACTTTCTCAATAAAACAAATCGATTCTTTCCAGCATAATTGTTTTCAGTAGAAGGTAACTTTAGTACGTTAGGAGCATTGTAAACATAAATGGCCGGAATAACCAACTATAAACCCTTCCTAAGCCTAGGATAAGGATCCAGGTTGCAGGACGTTTGGTCGGAATAACCAAACATTTTATTCTTAGTTGGCTGGAAAAACCAACTAAGAGGTTGGCTGGATTAAACTAACACCCCTCCTAAGCCCAGGATAAGGATCAGTGCGGGGCGTTTGGTCGGCATAACCAAACACTGTATTATAAGTTTGGCTGCAAAAACCAACTTTTGTTTCTCTTCAGCCAAAGTAAGTTTAGCTGAAGAGTGGTTGGCTGGATTAAACCAACTCTTGTTACTCTTGAAATAAGTAAGTTTATGGCTGAAGAGTGGTTGGCTGGATTAAACCAACTCCTTATACTCTTCAGCCAAAGTAAGTTTATGGCTGAAGAGTGGTTGGCTGGATTAAACCAACTCTTGTTACTCTTCAGCTGAAGTAAGTTTATGACTGAAGAGTGGTTGGCTAGATTAAACCAACTCTTGTTACTCTTTAGCCGAAGTAAGTTTATGGCTGAAGAGTGGTTGATTGGATAAAAACCAACACTTAGTACTCTTCAGCCGAAGTAAATTTATGGCTGAAGAGTGGTTGGCTGGATAAAAACCAACACTTAGTACTCTTCAGCCGAAGTAAATTTATGGCTGAAGAGTGGTTGGCTGGATTAAACCAACTATTGTTACTCTTTAGCCGAAGTAAGTTTATGGCTGAAGAGTGGTTGGCTGGATTAAAACCAACACTTAGTACTCTTCAGCCGAAGTAAATTTATGGCTGAAGAGTGGTTGGCTAGATTAAACCAACTCTTGTTACTCTTCAGCCGAAGTAAGTTTATGGCTGAAGAGTGGTTGGCTGGATTAAACCAACTTTTGTTATTCTTCAGCTGAAGTAAGTTTATGGCTGAAGAGTGGTTGGCTGGATGAAACCAACTCTTGTTACTCTTTAGCCAAAGCAAGTTTATGGCTAAAGAGTGGTTGGTTGGATTAAACCAACTCTTGTAACTCTTCTGCCGAAGTAAGTTTATGGCTGAAGAATGGTTGGCTGGATAAAACGAACTCTTGTAACTTTTCAGCCGAAGTTTATGGCTGAAGAGTGGTTGACTGGATTAAACCAACTCTTTGTACTCTTCAACCGAAGTAAGGTATATTGGTTAAAGAGTGGTTGGCTGGATAAGCTTAGATTGACCAACTAAAATACCGAAATAAAACATGCAACAAGGGAAGCAATGATTCAAAGAAAGTACAAACAGGGTAGCAAACCGAAATAAGAGTTGAGCACAAAAAGAAAAATTTTCATTAAAATTAAATGGAAGTACAAATGAGGGCGGCCGGTTACAAAGTTCAAAAATAAAAGAAAGAAAAAGGACAATCGGTTGAAAAGGTCATCGGTTTGACGCCGAACTCGGCATCGGCATCAACACGAAGCCGGTCTCGGCGGGAGTTCGGTCTCGATCCGAGAGTGGTTTTGGTCGGCTGCAGTTTCACTGGTTGTTCAATGGTCGGTCTTCCACCGTCGGCTCCACTGAAGATTGGTCGCATTGTGGCCGGAGTGTCCTTAGAATCGAATCTTCATCTAAGCTGAACCTTCAAGAAATTCGCTAAGACGGCGACATACTCCGCCGAAGGCTCGGTATCATGGTAGGAGAGTCATAGACCTCGGACTTAGGGCTGCAACCGAGCTTCTAGCCGCACTTAAAGAAGAGGTCTTTGGCGGCTTCACATTCTTGAGTGTAAGCGTCCTCCGCCTTCTTGAAGCCTTGCTTTTCTCCTTTGATGCTCGCCTTAACTGTGTTATTTCGGTATTTTCTTCTTTTCCATCTTCGCCCATTTCGCAAGTATTTATCCTTGACTCAATGGCAACCTTACCTTTTACCTTGGCCGAACTAACCAGTTCGGTTAGTCGGCCGTTCTCAGATCGCAGCTCGGCTATTTGTTTTCTAGCCTCCTCTAGCTCGGCTGATTTAGCTTCAGCCTCTGCGATTGCCTCCCTTGTATTTCTCTTTAGCTCCATCACTCTCCTGTGGGTAATGTTGTTTTTCTGAATGGCCTGCAAAAGAATAGTAACTTTTTCTTCAGCCGGACTGAAAGTTGGAAAAATTACAAAGGAAGAAAAGAGAGCCATTTACCAGGATCATTGACTTTGTGGATGACTGGATGGACTTTAGCTCGGTGTTTAGTTGCTTGTAGTGGTGCTCCATGTCTTTTGGAAGGCACACACTCTTGGCTAGATTGAAAGCTATCAAGTGGTCCTTCTCAGCAACAACCGAGTCGAAATCCAGTATAGCTCGGTCAAAACCGAAGGTAAGGTTGGGAACCCATTTGGAGGATCCAGCCCGGTCAGACTGCTCCGGTTGAGGGCTTGGAGATGGATTTGGTGGCAGAATGGCCTCGTCCTCGTCAGCAAGGTGTCGCTCGGTTCGACTAGTCCGGGCACGCTTGCTTGGACGAGATAAGGATGGCTACTGAGAGGGGAGAGCTACCACGGTCTCAGTGGTCTGCCTAGTTGGTGGTACGTCGGCTGGATTTGTTGCGGTTAACAGGGCCTTCAATCTGCTCATTTTGGCCATCTCTTGTTCAGCGGTCAAAGGTACTAGGTTAATCTGGGGCAAGGCTGGGTCCGGTTCTAGGGCGTCTTCAAGAAGGAAGTCGGTCACTCTCGCTTTTCGGCGACCGCTGTATCTGTAGGACGGTTCAAAATTTAGAAGTTTGGCCCAACTTCTTTTTTTAACCCGCAGTGCGGCGTGAAGAATGGCAAGGTTGGGGTGACTGTATAATGAATAAATATGGGCTAGATCTGCATGAAGAAGACAATTGTTAGCTCGGCTTAACATTGGAAACCGAAGTAAAAAGAGAGGAATACAAGGAAACTGAAGTAATTATACCAGGTATCCCTTTGTTCCAGTTTATACGTCGGCCAGGAATCTGGGCTTGATGATCTTCAAAGTTCCCAGACACCCAAAAAAAATCGTCATCATTCAGGTCTTTATCCGGTGTATCCTTAATTACTTTTTCACGCCCGGTATAATTCTCAAATAATATACCCACCCATCCTCTTTTGAACCTAAGGAATATTGGTGGAACAGTTCGGCTAGACCGAGGTTTAGACCGGCTTGGCAGTTTAGTTCGGCCATACCCATTATTATACGGTATGAGTTGGTGGAAAGCTGGGTTGGGCATAGTCTGGTTTGCCTAAGGAATTCACAAATCAAGGGCTGGACTGGAAATCTTAGTCCGGTTTCTATTATTGAAAGAAGGGTAAAAGGAACGAAACCCCCATTCCCTCATGGTGTGACATCTTTATTGGCTAAAACGAGTTGGACGTCGTTAGGGATGTTGTAATCCTTACAGAATTCGGCTAGGCCTCCTGGGGTTTCTACCAAAAATCTATATTTACCCATTTGTTTATAAATTAAGAATAAGTTAGTTCGGTTGAAAAGCTGTGCTCAGTAGTTCGGTTGAGCGCTCAGAAGAGTGCCTGGGCAACCTAAGTCTGCAAAGTGGAAAACAAAGGGGTTAAGCATAGATCGTTAGATCGTGCTACAAAGTTAAAGCAACATAAAAGGAGTCCTACTTCGGTTAAGTGGGATGCCACAGGTTCTATCTCAATTTCAACAAGATGTTTTGGTTAGTTCAGTTTGAACTATAGGTTTTGTTACTTCAGTTGAGCCTCTAGGGGCAGCTTTCTGAGTTTGGTTTAGAAACTAAGAAAGCTGGCTTAGCCCCAAAGGCTTAGCTCGGTTGAAGGCCAAGGTTCCTAGTTTGCTAAGTTCAAACTTCGTTCGGTGAGCTTATCTCGGCTAAAGTGAATCAGGAGTTGGCAACTTACTGAAAATACTGTTATATTTACAAGTTCTAGTTCGGTTATTGTCTGAATTAATCTACATATATAGCACAAACAGTATCCTAGTTCGGTTGGGACAAGTTTCTGGATCAAAACTACGTTCTACAGGTTGCTTCATGATATTCATAGTGTTCTTATGAAGATTTTTCCCAAAAAGAGCAAAAGGAGTGTTTTGCAAAAAACACGAAAAACAGCATGCTATGGACTAGAGCAAATGCAAACACAAAAGAGATCTAAGTAACTTACCAGGACAAGAGCAGGACAATTGGAGGTAGAGGCAACTGCAGTGATGAAGAACACGAAGCAAGCTTCACAGTTCCAAGAATCGAAGAACAATGGAGCTAGAGAGAGAAGATGAACAGAGTATAGTAAGATTCAAAATGAGAGAACTGTTTTGTGTAAAAGGCAAAAATGTCGGGACTGTTCAAATCTTACAAAGTACGAGGGCGGCGTGACAGCTGCAAAGAACCAATCAAAGGCTGCCACGTATCCTTGGAAGGAGAAGCGTTCCAGTTGCTGTGACTGAAGAGATGTTTTGACCGGACATGCATAGCTCGGTTGAAAGTATATAGCTCGGCCGGAAAGGCTAAAGAGATGTAGCTCGGCTGGAATAGCTAAAGGGGTTGTAGCTCGGCTGGCATAGCTAAAAGATTGTAGCTCGCCTGGAAAGGCTTACGAACTCTAGCTCGGCTGATGGACAGGTAATCCCTATCATGCTATGCAGATGGAATTAATGGGTAATTGAGAGGGTAATTTATATATAAATTAGGCCGAGCTAGGATTGTGGGCCATTCTATGGGCCGTATTAAAGAGGCTTAGAAGATGGGCTGTGGACAAGTGGTAGTCCGGTCCAAAGTAAGAGGTTCGCCGCCGGATTAAGTGAGTGGACTTAGTTCGGTTGACATGGCCACGGATAGGTCGGTTATGCTGTTCGGAACTGAGGTATGTTGGGCCTGCTCTAGGACCTGAGTAAAGGTTAGCTTGGCTTAATTCTTCTATGTATAGCTCGGCCTTTGCATGTGAGGCCAAGGTAGGAGAAAGGAAAGGAAGAGCCGAGGTAACTGTTAGATCGGTCACGCTAGTTAGCCCAACATGGCAATGTTATTTCGGTCCTGTGGTAGTTCGGCCATGGGAAAACCATCTCACTTGGTTTAAACAGTGAGGGGGGTGTTGGAAGATAAGCATTATCCTCCAAGAGTATGAATCCTAGGAGGACTCTACATGGAGAAGTAAAAGTCCTACTAGGATTGTGCCACTCGAAACTTATAAAAGCTCACAAACATCACCTATGGGAAAAAAACACAACTTTGTTTTCTGAATACACAGAGCTTTTGTCTATTTGTCAAGCTTACTAACTTAGGCATCAGAGAGGTTTCCGGCACACACCCGCCGGCTAGTTCACGTTGGTATTTTCAGGTGATAAAACGACAACATAAGGAGAAACGCAGACTTGATCAATAGGATTATACGATAAGGTTTATTTCTTTCCCGTACAGTTAACATATTTACCCTTAATATTTGTTGTTTATATCATAAATAATAGTAAAACTATATATAGGAAATTGAATGTTACTATAGATCATATCTATATAAACGTAACGTAATGTGGCACCTGCATAAACGTAACGTGACACCTATGATCTATGGTAACATGCAATTTCTTATATAGGAAATTGCATGTTACCAGGAAATTGCATGTTACCAGGAAATTGTATGTTACCATAGATCATATCTACATAAACGTAACATAACGTGATACCTAACCTATGATCTATGGCAACATTGAATGTTGCCATAGATCATATCTTCGTAAACGTAACGTAACGTGACACCTACATAAATGTAACGTGACACCTATAGGAAATTGAATGTTATCATAGGTCATATTTATATGAAACGTAACGTGACACCAACATAAACCAGCAATATTTTCACATTCAATTTAAAAAAATAAAAACTCATTAAGTTTGTGAAACGTAACGTAACACGTTACGTTACGTTTATTTAGGTGTCACGTTGCGTTACGTTTATATAGGTATCACGTTACGTTACGTTTATGTAAGTGTTACATCATGTTACGTTTTTGTAGGATCTTGTGGAATACATTCCTATCTAAATAGGACTTGAGACTCTATACGAAATTACACAGGACTTAACTTACCATAAGTGTCTGAAAAAGGACTTATAAATAAGTCTCCCTTTTTTTCTCCCAATTAAATTTTTTTCAATTATTTTTTAATTAATTTTTTTTTTCAAATAATTTTTTTTTTCAATTATTTGTTTTCCAATTAATTTTTTTTCTAATAATTTTTTTTCAATTAATCTTTTTTGTTCAATTAATTTTTTTTTCAAATATTTTTTTTGCCAATTAAATTTTTTTTTCATTTTTTTTCCAATGACTTTTTTTAATTAATTTTTTTTTAAAATTATAAAGTGTGTGATCCCGTTGTCATAAATAATAAAAATAAATATAAATTATTTTAGGTTTGAACAAACATATTTTTTAATTTATATTTTTAAAATTTTTAAACATTTTATTTAAACTAAATACGTTTATAAATTATATTTTTTTAAAAATAAATAAAAATAATTTATAAGATTTTTATAAATATAAACCAAAAAATGTAAACCTTATCGAACGCTGCCTTACTTAACATTTTTCATTTCTACTGGGCAGCCCCATCAATCCACGCCACGTCTCTTCAGTTTCACGGTTTGCTCATGACACGTGGAACCCCTTCAATTCCACCATCGCCGTCTCCTCCGGGACTGCCTTTTCACGTGCATCCACTACACGTGCCCTCCATCAGTACGCCCTCCCATTAACGCCGTCACTAAATCTAACGTCTCTCTCTCTCTCTCTAAACTGTCTTCACACTGAAAAGCCCCAGTGTGAAGTGAAGTCCCAGTACCAAACTTCGAAACCATGAAGTCTGTACTTCTGCGAACCGGTTCTGTCCCAATCCAGCTCCAGTCCTTCGTGCCCGGCTCTCCAAGACTCTCTATCCCTTCAAGACTCCACTGCCGGTTTTTTCTCCGGCGACAAGACAAGTTCGGCTTCGCCGAGAATTTCGCTGCATTTGAATATTGGTCGCCAGAGTGATTCTACTCCGGCGAGGGGCATAAGGAGGGTGTCGTCAGAGTCCGACGTCATCGTATCGGAGACTGAAGCTTCGAGGCTGAGCGGCATTGGATCCCGCTCTTTTCCGACGATAGTACCGGAGGAGGAGTGTATCGGAGGTATAGGATCCTTGATGTTGAGTGAGAGTTATTTTGATCGCAGGAATTACGCCGGTGATTGGCCGGAGAGTGGAATTCCGGTGAAGGAATTAGGATTTCCAGGCGGCGGCCGGGCGACAATGATGATTGTTCTACTGGTGTTTCACCGGCGGCGACGCCGATAGGAGCAAGATCGGCGCGTATTACGAGGAAATGCTGAAGTCTAACCCTACGAATTCACTTCTTCTCAGGAACTACGCCATGTTCTTGCACGATGTAATTTCGCTTCAATTTCATCAAATCTCAATTCAATTAATGCTTGAAAATGTTTGTGTTTGTCAGATTTGAATTATTTTTGATTTTAATAAAAACACACAAACACAAGAAAAATTACTCAAGAGCTTGTTCGGACTTGATGGAAAACCTATCATGATACATGACAATAGAAATATGATTCTACTCAAGATTCATATCGTATCCATACTTGTTACAGCACAATGAACTTTTTCTTAATTTTTTTCTTCTTCATAATTTTGAACAAAACTGTGAGTAAAATAGAAAATGTAATCTCATAAATAACATTCTCTAAAGGGAGATATAGATCAAACTTTAATTACATACTGCAATGAGCTTTAATTATATTAAAGAAAGTGTTGCGATATTCATCTATACGTTAGACAGCTACACTAATCCAAACATATAAGAACGTTTCCAACACTCGGCAAAAACTGTGTTACGACATTTTCATGCAGTGTTAGATGCAATGAAATTGTTCACAAAAGAGCATTGTAAACCCACTAGAGATCAAAATAGTACGCATTCATATTTGCAGTCCAGAGGCAAATACGTACCGTTTAAGGTTAGCACTTCAGTTACGGCTAATAGTTTAAATTGAGATATGTGGTGTGTATTACCCTTGTGTGTTTTGTACTAAACTCTGGCAGCATTGTATTGGTGCATTGGATGGAACTTACGTACAAGTCGTGTTGCCTGCCCGTGACTCGGGCACATATTACGATTGCAAAGGATATCCAACCCAAAACATACTAGCAGTATGCGATTTCGACGTGTGCTTCATTTTCATATCTTGTGATTGGGAATGAAGTATGCATGACAATCACATCTTCAAGGAAATAATTGAAAACGAACGCGCACCGTTCTCGCACTCACAGGAAAGTAACACAATTCAAAGGTTCTCAGTATCACCAAGCACAGTTCCAGGAACATGGACGACCCGATAACGCAAAAGAATTGTTTAACGAAGCGCCGCAGCGTCATTGAGGCGTGGTGGAAAGGACTTTTGGAGTGTGGAAATCGCGGTGGAAGTTCTGAAAAACATGCTAAATTATGACTTTGCATTGAATGCAGTGTCATTGGTTTAATGGCGTTACGCAATTTCATTCACAGACATGAGATAGCTACTAACGCTCACAACGAACATGTCATATGTTCGTCAATTTCGGATGGCATGCCCGTTGCGAAAGACGGAGGGAAAAATATGGACGATGACCTCATAGTTAGAGATACGGATGTGGATATGGGAAGAGTTTCTACGACCATTTGTTTCATATACGGAATCAAGGACTATTATGAAATAACTATTTTCTATTCGGAATTAGTTGTATGATGTCATAGTTCGAGACATGTAGCATGACTTTTAATTATGGATGCACATTCATTGCAAAAATTGGAGCAAATCGTTATAGACTTAAATTATGGGAAACAATATTGGGCTATTGTTTTATGTTATTGTAATTCCTAGTTTGTATAAGTAAAACTCATATTTTGCATAATTCCAATTTGCATGTAAATCGTCAAATTTGGAATGGGAAGTCAAGTGTGTAACAAACTTGCAAATATTTGTATTCGTAATTTTTATATTAAGTAAACCAAGTTTCTATCACATTTGTAATTTACTTGAACTCGTAAATTTATGAACTAAAATTTACATTTGGTACCGATTATCGTTATTTCAAATTCTTATTTTTTTAATTCAAATTCAAATTCCTTTACGTGAACCTACTACAACGTTTGAAATTTGATGCAAAGTCAAATTTCATAAAAGAAATTACAAATTTTTTTTCATGCATGTAATTATTATCTTGAAATTTTTTGCGATTTGGGTACTTGTATGTTATTTGCATTAATTATTAAAATTCATGGTCATATTTCGGACAAGCGTGCGAATTTGATAAGTTCAATTATAATTTTTGAGCAGTATGATGACATTCCATACAAATTTGTCATGCAACCTAATTCGTACAAAGTTGTAGGCATGTTCACTAATAATTTCATTTCAATGTATAAATTGTGTAATGACAATTGAAATGTGTATAAATTTTGCAATTTTTTGTAATTATTGCATTTTCTAATTACATTTTAAATGTAGACTAAATTTGTAATTTAATTTAATTCGAAGTTTGTTCAAGTAAAAGTCAAATTTCAAAGAAACTTGTCATTTTTGGGATAGTGTTAATTTTTAAAAATTACAATTGAATCATTTTACATCCAATATTATTAACTGCATGAAGTCGTATATTAATTAGTGTATTAATAAATTATTAGTACAAATTTTAAAGATTTTTAGTATTTATAATTTTAATAATGAGTAGGATAAGTAATAATATCATGACATTAATTAGTACACTAATTAATATATTAATTACTTACAAATATGTCCATTTATTTTTTCAACCTAACGCATACATTTTCCATTTATTAGAAACAAATATTTGTGTAATATATTTGTATCACAAAAAAGCAAAGTTGGCAGTGGTGGTGTACTAACTATCACGGTATTCATTACAAACTTTTTTTTTTTTTTTTTTTTTTTTTTTTTGGGTAAGGGCACTTTAGTCATTTTGTATAATACAATCATTTCAAATATATTTTTCAATACAAAAATTCCAAAAAAGTTTTTCTCATCTTTTCAAACATAAAAATTAAAATAACTTATTAAAATAGTCAAATAATCAAAAAACTTAAAAAATAACCACTTCTCAAACACCCACTATGTATGCAAGTTCAAACCCCAATCTAACTTGACTGATTCTAGAGTGTTTTTGAAAAATGGTTAAAAATTGTTTTTTGATTTTTTTTTTTTAAAAAAACTTTTTTGTGAAAAAGAAAAGTAAGTAAAAAGTTGAAAAATGACATTCAACCCTTTTCGCAAAATGAGCCCCTATGCCCCCTTTACACACAATAAAACATTACGAAAAAGTCATTCAGCATCAACAAAATTTAACACTAAACATTCGTATAAAAAAAATGCTTTATAACTCAAAAAGGGAGGGGTTTGAATGACTTGAATTGGTGTTTATTGGATGACCGGTTGGACAATCATCTAGACGATTGGATGAAACACTTATCTATCACAGTTGTTACTTTTGTCGACTGCGACTGCCAGTCTTCTCGTAGAACAACCAACCAAACGATCGATAAGATGAATTTCAAATCATTCGGACCAAGCAAAAATTCAAATTAAGCACCAATCTTATTTGTATAAAACTCATCACTATATATATATATATAATTCATGCAAATATATTGTTTCAAATAATGTTAGAGATGATAAAACCACCAATACTGAATAATTTATATATGCATTATGAAATTTGATGACAGTTAACCATAAAGCATTGAATGATATGTAATCCGCCCAAAACATTCCGACATTCCAACCACTATAATTCCCAACCTTCGACTTCTCAACTGTATTATCCAAACATTAATTCAGTTTTGTCACTTTATTAAGTTCAAAGGGATTCGATTGTGTCCAGTTGTACAGTCTACTTAGACTGTCCAGTTCAGCTCATTTAGGGCCCATTTTGAATCTATTTCAATGATTCGAATCATTTAATGTGTAAAATTCATCGAGTATTTCATTCTTATAAAAAGTCACGTTAATCAGATATTGATAGTCACTTGATCAATTCACATTTCTGTCAATAGTTTTTACAAAAATCATATTTCTATTAGCAATGTGGTGATCAAATGGCTATCGATATCTAATTAATATGATTTTTTGCAGGGATGAAGTATTTGATAAGTTCTACACATTGAACAGTTCGAATTATCAATTTGAGCTCCGTTGAGGGCTCACGAAGGCCCAAAAATATAGTCTAGTCCGATTAAGAGTAAAGACAAGCCTAGGCCAAGTTAAAAATTCCTCAAACCAAAAAAAAAAAAAAAAATTCTCAGCGTAGTTGTAATTTTATCAAAATTCATCTTCCTCGTTTAATCATCGAATTTAAATCCTAGACAAAGCCTTGACTTTTGATTGTGACCTAGAGGTTTTATTTCTTCGACTAAAAATAATCATGTGTGTTTTTTTTTTTTTTTTTTTTAATTCTTTTACTTTTGTGAAATTTTTTAAAATTAAAAAAAAAAAAAAAAAAAAAAAAGCAGTGTTAGTATCCTTTCATATTTATCTAATCTATGTAAACATCTGGTCTTGACAAAAAATATGTCATAATTTTAATTTCTAAAGTATCCTTACAAGAATTACATAATTCCGTCTGTATTTAATTATTTAATAGGTTACAACTCTAAATTTAGGAGGTCAATACTTTCCTTTCTCTTGTAAGAGCATCTCCAATGGTTGTTGCTATATTGGAGTTACTATTGCTATAATTTGACAATGAATAGTGTTATTTTATCAAATTATGGCAATGATGCTCCAATAGTTGTTTGCTATTTTTGATAAATCTCAACCAACTTTCCCTCAAACTTTGTAGGTATTGTTTGGATATAGGTTTTTTGTAATTTTATTTTTGTTTATTTTTTTTGTCTTTTGTGATATTTTTTTACCTGTTTGTTAAAAAAATTATATATTTATATTATTCCCAACTAGACAAATATAAAAAATTAAAAAAAAAAGAAAAATTGGAAAAAAAAATTTGTTTGATTAATTCACCCCATCAAAAGACATATCATTACATATTTAATAAATTTTTTTAACTACACATAAAAATTAATTTTAAAACCAATTACCCACCAACAACCAACCACTAACAACTATTCATTATTAACACAACATTCATTCACTCACATCCACCCACTAACAACCATCCATTATTCATCCACCCACCCAACAACCACCCATTATTTATCTACCCACCCACCCAACAACCATCCATTATTCATCTACCCACCCAACAACCAAGCATTATTCATCCACCCACCCAACAACCATCCATCATTCATCTATCCACCCAACAACCACCCATTATTCATCCACCCACCCAACAATCATTCATCATTCACCCACCCACAATTTTCTCTATAAATATAATATAAGGTTTTCTACAATTTTCATATTCACATACCTATCATTTTCATATCTTCAAAACTCTCTGTACCCACCAAGAAGATTTTCTACAATTTTCATATTCACCTATTCACCCATTCACCTACAATGAACAATTTGAGTAAAGCCATATTAAATGGAGATTTTGGTGAATCTTCATCATCTGATGATGATATTATCATGATGCAACTATTCACAGCGCAACAACAAAGATTACAGAAGCCTAAACCAACAAACCAAACGTGTTGGTTCCACAAGTGGTCGTCGATACATTAATCGTGAGAGGGTCAAAGGCAACGAACAAATTTATAGAGATTATTTTGCAGATAATCCTATCTATCCAAAAGAATACTTCCGAAGACGTTTTTGAATGAGGTGGTCATTGTTTGTTAGTATCTTACACGATATTCAACAAGTGAATGAGTACTTCATCTAACCCCGTGATGCCACTGGTGCTCCTGGATTATTCGGTATCTGAAGATGGTAGCAACGCCGGATCCTCAATACGGTGTGCTGGCGATGTTGCGGATGAGTACATTAGAATTGGTGAAAATCTTGCAATTGCCGCCTTAAATTTTTTACGGATCAATTGTTGCTACCTATGAAGCGTTTACTTAAGATCTCCAAATGAAGCGAGATGTCGCGATTATTGCAAGAGGAGAGCAATGCGGGTTTCTGGAATGTTAGGGAGTTTGGATTGTATGCCTTTGGCGTTGGAATAAATATCCAAGTGCCCAAGTCGGTGCTTACCTTGGACACTATCACAAAGCAACAATTGTACTCGAGGCAGTTGCCTCCTATGACTTGTGGATTTGGCATGCTTTTTTGGCATGCACAGCTCTCTAAATTTTCAAGAATTCTTCCCAAAAATGAGTATCGATTGCAAATTTCCAACAATTGGGTCTTCATTAATGTGGCCAAGCTCTACAAATTTCCACATCTTCTTGATAGTAAATGATTTTCCTCTCTTTGTTTTTGATGAACCTTCCATAGTAATTGTGTGAAAAAACTAAAACAATATAATTTTGAAAATTTAGTATGAAATCAAATTGAGATGAAGAGAAGAAAATAAAAATGAAATGTGCAATGGTTCTTTGTGAAAAAAAAAAAATCAAACAAAGAGTTTCTATTTATAAAAATTCAAATAGACCCAGCGGCTCTATCAAATGCCCAAAGCAGAGCCCATGGCTCTTTTGAAATAAAAATTAATTTTATTTTTTTAAGCCATCCACCCACTCAGCAAATTGAGGTTATTTTTTTTTTTTAAAAGCCAAACAGAGCCCAATGACTTTATCAAATGCCATCCCCCCATCGTCCACGTGTTGATCTTGAACGGTTGAGATGATTTGTTCATCAACATTTTCTTCCTCTCCCTCTCACTGTCTCTCTCATTCCTCCTCCATGTCTCTCTCACTCTCAGATTTGTCTCTCACTCTCAATCTCTTCTCTCTCTCTTCGATCGGTGAATCTTCTCACTTTCTTCTCACACTCTGTCTCTCTCTTACTGTCTTCGATCTACCATCCCCATCGTCCATGTCTCTCACTGTCTTTGATCTTCTTACTCTGGCTATGGCGTGACTGCTTTAACAGTTTCAAAGATCTCAGTCTAGATTTTCAGATTTTTTGAGATTTTTTGAGATTTTTGAGATCTCTTCTCACTCTGGCTGTGTTGAGATCTCTTCTCACTCTGATTGGTTTTTGAGATTTTTTGGGTTGGATTGATTGACACAGCTGTAGCGACCCTAATTTTCTTAAGTCATTTATTTATTATTATGATTATTATTATCTTATTTTATTTTATTTTTGGCTTTATTAATTGTGTGGGTCACATGAGAATTTAATGTGTTATTTAATGAATTTAATGTGGTAATTAATTAATTTAATGTGTTATTTAATTATATTTAATTAATCTAAATATTTATATTTGTTATATATATATAAAAAGAGAGGTGTTATATATATATATAATCTTATATTTATATTTATATATATTATAATTATGTTATATTATATAATATAATATATTATAATAGTTTATTAAGTTAGAATAGGATTAGGTTATAATAGTATTAGGTTATAAGAAAACAAATAGGATCACAAAGAGAAACAGCCACAGGATAAAAAAAAAAAGAAAAAGAAAGAGAGAGAGATCAAAATCGGGAAAGGAATTGAGAGAGAATAGAGAGACGGCTGAAAGGAGAGAAAGGGGAGAGAAAAAAAAAATTAGGGTTAGGGTTTTGTTTTGGTGGCTCTATTAGTTCTTCAAATAATTCATAGATCTTCAAAATAATATTGTAAATACAAAACTCACTTTCTTTGATTTATGTTTAATTCATTGTTTTTATTTTTATTTTTTATTTTATTTATTTGATGTTAGTTCGATTTTGTGTTTATATAAAGATGATTGATTAATTTTAATTATTTTGTTTAGTTGTGTATGTAAGGTTTAGGATTTTTAGTTGATTGATTGATTTTGATTATTTTGATTAGTTGTGTATGTCAGATTTAGGGTTTTTATATAGATTTATTTTATGGTTATAATAACCCTCATGATTATATGAAACTAAAATTAACATGATTATATGAAATTAAAATTAATTAAGAACCTATAGATAAATTCCTTATGCTCCACCATGACTCCATGAATTGTTGTTTTATTTGAGTGATGGTGAGAAAGAGTGTATAAAAAAAAAGTGAGGATTATCAGATTTATTTGAATGCCTTAGGCTTGGTATTGTTATGTTTATTCTCATGTATAAGATGTTGTGTATATATATATTGTTGCCTCGTTCTCATGAGTAGACGAATGCTTTGATTTGTCTTGGCGTCTGAATATGCTAACCATCAGGAGTGTGAGTCAAACTCGAGCGATATCCCCATGCAAGTTTGGCCGGGCGGTCTTAGGTATCTGGGAGGCACATGGGATATATGTGTAGGCGGAAGGGGAAGGCGAAGTGGTGGAGTTAAGGTACAAAAATTTAATTATGAGTTTATTGATTTGTACATCTTGAAAAATAATGTCGACCTCAATAAATAATGAAATTTGAGCGAGGCATGTATCGTGATTTTAGACAACTTTTGTGTTGTAGTCTTTTATTAAAAAGATCGATTAGAACTTATAATCGGTTGACCTTGGTTATTATCGGTTTGATTCATTTTGGTAATATCTGATTTTATAGGCTGTTTTTAACCCGCAAACGAGCTCATTTTTATTGGTTTCACGTAAATGAAGTAAAACATTATTTTGCACACTTTTCATGTTTTGAACTTTTTAGAAAAAAAATCATCTTAGGCGAGTTTTGTTCGTTTTCGACTTTAGATTTTCGATTGAATTAGTCTAGATTTTTAGATCAAGTTTTCTCTTAACTTTGTTTAGTTTACATTAAATTAGTTCGCACTATCTTTTAGGAAATTTGATCTGTACAACTTTCGTTCTTTGAGTTTTGGTCAATTCAAATTATTTAAGTAGGAAACGGTGCATTTTTATACGTATTCAGCAAGTTATTTATGATTAATTTATACTAATATTATTTTTTTTGCAGGATGGTGGGTCTTACTAACTTTTTATGCAGGGCTGACCCATCATATTTCTATTTCTATTTTGTTTATTTTATAATAAATTTATATTTCGTTGTATACAGACAAGAAACTAAATGTTACCGTATCTCAAGAAACTACCCATTCGTCTCGGTGCGGTTGGAACTACTTGTCTTATCCTGTAATAAGAATTAAATGTATTTTTGTTTGTGTCTGGTGGACACGTGGGTGTTAGATCTTGTACTCATATCAGTATACCTGTATACTGACCCGTTTTGTCTCTTAACAACTCGGGTGTGTTCTGTTTGAGCGCAGCCGAGCTTCTTTTGTAGGATTAGTAGAGGCTTTGGTGGTGACAAGAAATAACTGTGATCGTAGGACATGTCGTTTGGAGTTCTTTTATTTTTCTTGAGCTTAGGATTGATACTAATTTATGTATTTATTCTTTTTTTTAATGACTTTAGTATTAGAATAATTTGGCATGGTTTGTAACCGTACTTTATTTAAGTTGTTTTGATTATTTATTGTTACCTTGATGTTGAGGTATTCGTCAGTTATGAATTTATGGTGGATGGTTTGGTTTGCGTTTAGTTTTTGTTTCACCCCTAAGATTTGGATGATGGAATATTATTGGGGTTAGTTCTAATTTAATATTTAATTGTCTAAATTTTGGGGCGTGACAACAGCTATGAGGAAGGTTATGGGTTTATGGGTTCTATTTGTTGTTGGATTTGTTAGCAAATGTGTATATGGATTTGAGTATTTCAATCTGACAGAGCTTCGATTTGAATCTTTCTATGGAGTCTCTGCTTCCAACGGTAATATTTCTCTGCTGCCAAATCTTTCTTCTTCTTCTATTTTCTTTCTTTTTTTTTTTAATTGAATTTTCTACATTATGGCCACTTTATGGATTTGCTGCTAATTGTAGAATCTTAAGCTAACTATGCGTAATTCTATATTGATTGATGTTACTTTTCACTGTTTTCTTTATTTGGTAAAGCAAGTTTTTTGCTTTTTTGAAATTGATTTCTAATTAAATTTTCTAATTCTGATTGAATTTTCTAATTGAATTTTTAATTGAATTTTTTTAATTGAATTTTCTAAGCAAGTTTTTTTTAATTAAATTTTCTAATTATGATTCTGAATCTGTAATTTTCATGTTTAAATGCGTTTTCATGTTTTCTAATTCCGAATCTATAATTTTTTTCTGTGAATCTGTTTGATGAATTTGATGAATAATTTTTGAATCTGTAAAAATGGTAAAACAGTTGTTGGGGGAGGGAGGGAAGGAAGGAGGGAGGGAGGGAAATCGTTGGTTTTGGCTGAGTTGGCATGAATGGCAGCTGCCAAAGCTTGTGTCAAATTTGTCACAAGCTTTGGCATTTCTCAAATTTGGCAACTGCTATGTTTTGCCATTGGAGCATCAAAATTCAACACAGCTGCTATATTATAGCAATGGCAGCTCCAATGGCAAACCATTGGAGATGCTCTAAGTATCCAAATCAAAGGCTCATACAATTAAATAAAATTTAAATTCAGATCAAAATTTATGACTTATAATAGCACATCCATTGAATATGCACACACTGCTAATATATATATATATATACACACAAAGAAATAATATGGTTTTCGGTTATTCTCTGGAGAAAAATAACTGAATCATCAAATAATTGATTTACCTATGATATTTGAGATCATAAATACTAATCAAATGGGGAATGAAGTAAATAAAAAGAAAAGAAAAAAGAGAATACTTCTGTGCAAAACTGAACGGTGCTCTTGGGTGGCACTCACTATATGTCTTAGATGATTTGTTCTGGTGAATTTTATTTATTTTTAGATTTTTCATAAAAAAAATAAAATAATTTTGATAATTTTATCTATGTGATTTCGTATTTATTTTTTTTAAATGGCACACGGTTCATAAATTTAAATTTTATTTGATTAAAAGTTCAAGCGTTCAAATATTTTATTCAAAAGGATCAACTCAAACAAAATAACCAAAATACCTTTCCTTATATATATCACTAGCGGCCGGACACACACAATGTGTGTGTAAACTCATTTAGAGTTATAATATGAAATTCACATTTTTTTTCTTCTAATAATTGTAACAAGCCCGCGGGGGACCTCGCTACAGCTCGGACTCGATTGTTGTCACGGTTCTTAATCTGAACCAAAGAGTCCAAATCCGGCAAATCGTTTTGAGAAAATAGATTTTTAGAAAAGAAGTGCCAAACATGGACTGCTTTGCCAGATACAGAGTCGCCACCTAAATATTTTATTTTTGGGAAATTTTGGAAACCCTGACTCGTTTGCCTAAGGCCACGTGTCCGTCATCACCAAAGTTGCCTCGGCTCGGGAACTTGGGTATGATTGGGGAAGGTCACTTCGTGAGCACCCCCACTCGCCCGATCAAAGATCGGCCTCTACTAACCATGATATCTAGTTTTGAAAACATTGTGTGCTCTTATTCCAGTTATTAGCCTAGATTTACTATGTGATGCGCACAGCATACAAATATAGACTGGGTCGCCTAAATTGAAACAAAACATTTCATGTTTATTTATTTGAAAATGGTTTGATGGTGCTACTCGCAAGTAGGCTAAGACGTGGATTTACCACCCTCGGGTGGGCTTTAGAAAACATGATTTTGCCACTATCTAGTGGGCTTAAAACACACATTTGATGAATTGTTCCAATCCAAATAACCCAACCTTCACCCACAGGCATTCAGGCAGTTATATCACATAAGCAATCAGCCTCATGGTAAGCATGCTATTCATGGCAGTCACTCACACGCATGCAAGGATGCTAAAGCATAAAAACTCACCGAGTATTCCAAGCCAAAACAGAAACCGATTAGAAATCATGCATGATCCTAACTATACAGAAATGCCTAATGCAACACATGCAAAAATGCAACTATGGCAGGCTCGACTATTCTAAACATGGCATATGAGATGCAACAGGTATCAAGTATTAAATTTGGAATTGAAATACAAATGCAGTTAGTATGATGCGATGAGCCCGGTGCATGCAAGACAGATGAATGAATGCAAACATGCTATCATACTGTATGCTAATTGAAACATGCCCTAGTCTAACCATCATAAACAGGTAAATAAAAAGAAAGAAAGACGTGGGGTTGGAAGACGTACATCACACTCACACACTTATTACAATTATGCCCTCGCCGCGAGTCGAATAAAATAATATCTGATCCCAAATGAATAGTACAGTCCAAATAAATAATACAGTCCAAATATGTACAAAACCCTAATTAATTAACAAATTTAACTAGGAAAGCATTAAATTGGCATGCAAGCCAGGGACTGCCTCGACTCTGCTCCAGATAATGAATGATGCATGTTTGGGCTGCTTTTGCGCGAAAATCCACTGCGATGCCCCAATTAGCCTCTGTTTGCAATTGTTCTTGGAAGGCGCGCCAAGCTCCGGAAAGCTGCTAATTCTTGATTTGCTGCAACAGAGAACAACAAAGGGGCATGGCAAAGTATTTTCACACATGTATGCATGCCTCGATCCTCGTGCCACCAATTACGCATCTCGATGCATGATGGCCGAAAAGTCGAATTGCACAACTCAATATGGAATGAATGCACATGAAAATATAACTAAGACCTAACTCCATCATGGACAATCCGGAGTGTCGATGACTGGGGAATTGAGACACGTTTCGTCACTCGGTCTGAAAGCGTGCCTCGTTTCCCGTGCTCGGGCTAACTCCTATCCCAAACACAATGTAATATGGATGACATGCATGGATGCAACTAAGATACAACCTAACATGCACAATGCTATGAAATGGCATACACAATGCGCTAATATACAACCTAGCATACACAATGCATAATGGGTTTACACCAACACAAGTGGACCTCAGCCACACTGACATAGAAAGCCATTAGATGAAAATGAGACACTTGAGATGCGTGCACACATGCACGCAAACCGAGGACCGAACCTAAGGCACAAAATGCCACTCTATCAAGGCATGGCAAGACATGGAATATGGCATACTAGCATCAAAATTTCAGTAGCGAAAAGTGATGCAAAACAGCCCCGAAACATGGAAACACGGCACCTGATGCATGAAATGAGACTCGAAACTCGAAACTAGGCGCATGGAATGACTTATAGCTATATAAAGAATGCATTATTTGAACATGAAGTATGAAGACAGAATCAAGAAAGTCCCAAAAAAAGCATATTTCAAGTTTTAAGCATGGCCAAAAGGTGAACACAAATAGGGCTAAACCAACATGCAAAAATGGCCCTGAAAGAGAGATAAAGAAGCAAGTGGAAGCTTCTGGCCATAAATGGCCAAGATCCCTTCAACAAAGTTGAAGAGGGACTCAAAATAAAGCACTTTACAGTTTACAACAAGCCACTAAAACAAACACAAGTATGGATAAACTATTATGCAAAAAATGGGCCAAAAGGGAGACAAAGAAGCAAGTGATGGTTTCTGGCCTCAAAAAGAGGAGGGCCCTTCAACAAAGTTGAAGAGGGGCCCAAAAAATGATATTTTTCAGTTAGTGACAAAACCCAAAACAGTGCACATGCAAGCTTAAAATACTATGCAAAATAAGGCCTAAAAAGAGGTTTAAACACAAAGAGCAAAAAGGGAGCTTCAAACAGAAAAATTACCTTGATCAAACATGAAGAGGGAGTCAAAATAAGGCTATTTAAATTTCGGACCAGAGCCCAAAAATACAAGTACAAGGAGCTAAAAAAACATGCAAAAATAAGGCCAAAAGAGGGATAAAGAAGCAAGTGAAAAAAGGAAGCCTCAAACAGTGAAGAGCCCTTCAACAATGTTGAAGAAGGGCTCAAAATAAGCCACTTTTTAGTTTATAAAAAAGCTCAAAACAGTTTAAAAATAGGCCTAAAATACTATGCAAGAAAGAGGCATACAAGAGAGGTAAAGAAGCAAGTGGTAGCTAGAGACCTTAAACATGGAAGGACCCTAAAACAAACATGAAAAAGACCTCAAAATAATGCTATTTTAAGTTAGGGTTGAAGCCCAAAAATGTAAGCAAGTATGGCTTAGAAAGCATGCAAAAGAAGCTTAGAAAGAGGGAAAGTATGGCTCACCCTTGTAGACCAAACCTCAACAGCTTCTTGGTTTGAGAAAAGGTGCTCCTTGCCTCTGGAAAACCAGCTCCAAGTGTTGGAAAGGATGGTGGGGAGGTGGTGCTATGTGGTGGTGTAGAAAGGGGCCAAGAACAAAGGGGTTTTGATGCTTGGAATATAGAGAGAGAGAAATTAAATGTAGGAGGCTTACAATTTTTTTTCTAACCCCTCAAAAAGGAGCTGGAGGGCCTGGATATATAGGCATAAGAGTGGAGGAAAGGGGGGGAAATGAATTTCAAATTTCCCCCCAAAAGTGTAGCCTCCCAGATACATAATCTGGGGGGAAACAGAATGCAGATTTGTAATGTACCAAAAGAGAAGGAAGGCACTGTTAGAAAGGTTGCGGTGGGTGAGGCCCTCCCTATGGCCGGCCGGCCAAGGGTCAAAAGGTTCAAGGAACATTAGTGGCCGGCCACCTCAGATTGGTGGCCTCCCATGTGTGCTGAACACAACCATGTGGTCAAAAACTGGAGAAAGTGAACTAGGAGAGAGAAAATGCCACTTTTTTGAGGGGTTCAAAAGGGTCAATGACAATTATTGGCCTGGCATATGATATTGGTGGCCTCCCAGGTGTGTACAACACAAATATGTGGTTTAGGGCTAGAAAAAGTGGCCTTAGAGTGGTTAACATTGGCTTTCAAGTGAGAAAAACGGGCAACGGAGGGCGATTGAGGAATAAAACTGGTTGTCAAAACAATTACTGGCCTCCCACCCTTCTACGACCTTCCTAACAATGAAAATAAGGTCTCCACCAAAAATGAGCCCAAACTAATGCAAAATGAAGGTTTGGGGGCCGAAACGCGCAGCCCGAGGCCCCGAAAACTGACTGTTAGGCACCGGAAGTGGTGTTCGACCATGAAGTCGGTCTCTTAGACCATAGTGTCCCTAAAAGGAGGGAAATAAGGTATGTGCCAAAGAACCGAAGCAAATAGAGGTGGTTAAGCGGTCCCGAACCGAGGCATACGTCCAACGACTCCGAAAAATCGGAAACCGGACTCCAAACGGGCAAAATGGCCTACGACCACGAAACGTAGCCCACAGCCACTGAGAGATGATCTATGAGACCTCTCTCTCCCTTCTGGAAGACAAATAGAGAAAACCGAGCCTGGTTCGCAAACCGAGGCAAAGCATAAAAGAGTTCGGAAGTCCAGAGGCAAGGCTTGCAGCTGAGACTCTGAAACCTTTGAACGAGCACGATATGCAACATCACCAAGCGCTCAATCGGTAACATCTGAGTCTTAAGGTCGGTCAAAAATGGGGTGTCTACAGTTGCCCCTCTTTGATAAAACTCGAAAGTCATAAGTGACGGAGTGAATGTCAAAAGCCGAAGGCGACCCATTTTTGAAAAGGCCGAATACTTAGACAAACATACAAGATAAACCCAGATGTACCCACAGGCAGGGGGCAAAATGCAAAACGTTATGCACAAGGCCAGATGTGACTTGATGATCATGCAAATGTAGCAAGCTGTAATGAAGCAAGTATTCGCAAATAGATGCAATAGTTTTAAGCAAGAATGCAAAGCAACGACTACATTTTATGCAGTTAGGAATGCAGAGAACTATTCAATTCTCGTCGTGTCTCACACGAAGAAGATACAATACCTGCGTGGTTCGTCTGGTCGCACCAGCCTCAAATGAACCGTACATATAATATCGAACCACAGGTGTTATTTTTCTCCCTGACTATGGTTGCAGCTTTCCCTATTCTGCAATAGGGTGACAGACTAGGTTGATTCAGTATCCAGAATTGAGGCGCACACATATGCTATCTCAATCTATGGGGCTGCCATACAGATTTCAAGCCAAGGATATACCCCCGGGTATTTAAACCAGACTTTAGTCTCGGAAATCCTGAACCTTTGCGTTTTAGGCACGAGCCATTCGAACTCTAGTTTCCACTGTCTCAGTTGGTCTCCTAGGAACTCACCGCTAACACAGGCAGGTGGTTATACCAGACCACCGGAAGTCGTTCGGGCATGACAAACACCAAAGGAATTGCACCTTTAGAGGATTTAAGATCTCCTAGATCGGACAATAAAACAGATATGATGCAATGGATGTAATAGACGTAATGTAATAGATAATAGATGCGATGCAACAGAGAGTACAACATATTCAAAATGGTGACATACGCCAACCACGCTGGACTCGTGAGTGGAGGAAGAACAAAGAAAATTAATCAGGAGCGCGTTCCACGCAACCTAAGATAAATTCCAAGCACGCTGAAATCGTGTGAGGAAGGGGACAAAGAGAGAAACATAGGGATTTATCCAAGTGTTTCGGAATGGTATAAGTATTGGAACATATTCCGAACGCTTTTAACCGAAGGAAGAGAAACATAGGGACGTATCCCGGTGTTTCAGAATGGTGTGAGCATTGGAATGTATTTCAAACCCTTTTAACCGAAGAGGGAGAAACATAGGGACGTATCCCGGTGTTTCGAAATGGTGTAAGCATTGGAACGTATTCCGAACGCTTTTAACCGAAGAGGGAGAAACATAGGGAAGTATCCTGGTGTTTCAGAATAAAGATGCGGGCATTGGAACGTGTTCCAAATGCTCTAAACCAAAGGAGGTCTAACCCGTCGCATGCGCGAGGAGAAAGAATGATAATTGCAAGTTAAAAGGTGCATAACAATGTAAGTAATGAGCATAACAATGCTAGATAGATGTGTATAATCAATGTAATGAATGAGCATAACAATGCTAGTGGAGTGGGTGCATAACAATGCAATTAGAACGTGCATCACAATACAAGTGAAGTGGGTGCATAACAATGCGGGTGGAAGTGCATCGCAATGCAAGCAAAATGGGTACATAACAATGCAAGTAAAGAGTGTTTATGACGATGCAATATAGGTGCACAAGGCAGTGCGAGTGAGGTGCACAAGAGAAGTGCAATAAAATGCACTTTCTATGCGAGTATGGGGGCATTTTTTTATGCTACATGGAAAGCATATTCTATGCGATATTGAAGACAAGCATCTTCTATGCAGAACCGAAAGCAAGCATATTCTATGCATGAATCATAACGATGCGCGGCACGCATGCAACAAAAGTGTATATGAAAGTTCACATGCTATGTAATAGAGGGGCATCAAACATGTAGTCTGGTCCGATTTACCTCTCAGAGGACTTGGCAACACGCTCGGCTCAAAAGGGGACACCTTGTCTATATTGGCGAGAGATAACATCTGCAGTTGCTTTAATCGCTGTTCTGACTTGAAGCAGGCTTAAGCTTGGGGTCGAGATACACTCATACTCCAGAGAAATGGCGAGGCCTGAAAAGGTATATCCGGAATACAATCACGAAATTTTCTGAAGTTGAAGCACACTCAGATGCTTCCATTTGCCCTCTTTTCTTTTGCTTTATAGTCTGGAACCCATGTAGCTTCAGATAGGTCCTGGTTTTACTATTCTCACATGACCTGGGTTGAACCGTGCGGTTTTATGAAAGAACGAAACTTTTTTTGCACAAACGTGAAGAATGACCTGACACTTTGAGCACAAAAGCGATTTTATTTTTGAAATTGAGAGATGAGTTTTCGACGGTATTGGGCCTCTGTTGAACCACGACAAAATGACTCAACAAGGAAATAAAAGGCACACAACCTAGACACATCGAGTAACACTTGAAGCGACTCAAAACAAGAATCGAGATAAAACAAAAGACACGACACTCGGGCGTGCAGGGAACTGTTTCACCGGGTAGTTTTTCCCACCTTTTCTCATTTGTGATTCTCACATCACTCGGCCCTCAAGCTCTGTTTTTTCTGAAAAAGCCCTTTTCCCACTTTTTCTCTCATCGTACATCTCTCTATTCTTCAATCTCTCATTTTTCAATCCCTCCCCTGGGTGGTTGATGGATAAACAAGGAGTTGCGGGCTCTTGCCCCTAGCATGCTGCTAGATTCTCATTCTTCCGTTTACAACTAGTAAATTCCTCCCATAGAAGGGTTGCGCTACAACTGGGTGTGTAGCAAATCTGCAGCTAACATCGGTTGATGATGCTTTGCTGGGGAGTTTGGACGTGATAAGATCTGTCCAGATAATGGAGTGAAATATCTTGCCCCATTCCAGTTTGTGCTTCGCACTAGGCTTGATACCTCGTTTCTTGGAGGATGAGAGAGCTTTCTGCATTTTGCTGTTTACTTCAGTTGTGCCCTTTCTGGCAGGTAGAGTGCCCTTCTTGGCGAGTATGGTGAAAATAGGGGAAAGACAGGAAGCCTGACTTAACTGTGCCCCTAGTTCATCATTTCGACCATTTTTGTTTTTGCTTTATACTAAAATAGTTTTGACCAACATGAGAGTTAGATTAATATGCTTGTCCAACTTTTTGATTTGAAATCACGCAAGTCAGGCTATGAGCATTGAAAATTTTCTTTTTTTTGGGTCCAGGAAATGGTCCATTTTTTTTTTTATAGAAAAGATGGAAACTTTTTCGAGAAAATTAGTCAACCTTAGTAAAAATTTTCAAAAAACTATTTTTGCAAACGGCCACTAACTCAACGAGCATGAAACCTACTCCTGAGATGCACAACCTCGGATCCAAAGGAAAACTGCCCCGTGCTTGAAGAGAGCTGCATGGCAACGGAAAGTTGCCCCTTGTTTGAACGACACTGCGGCGCATTGAATAGCAATGGAAAGTTGCCCCTTGTTTGGATGGCATCGCAGCGCAAATTAGTCAGTCCTCAGAGTGACGAACACAACCAAATCCTCAAATACAGAGAAGACAAAGATGACCAAAACCATTACATGGACACAGTCGAATTTTGAAGTGTTTTACGGCTGGACTTCAAGATGAAATTGCCTACGTATCCCAAAGATGGGAATCAAGCCTCACGTAGTTCGGGGTTAAGGTACACTCGGGTATTAACCTCTCCTTTTCAGGCTCTAACTTTTGCCAATGCGCCCGTCGCGGGTCTTCGACCTTGCGAGCTTTGTTCTTCTTTTCTTTTCAAATTTTTTTTTAATTTTTTTTTTCTCTTTTCTTCTTTTTTTTTTTTTTTCTTTTTTTCCTTTTTGCTTTTTGTATATATCTTTTCTTGCTCTAACTTTTGCCTGGGCCGCCCTTTCCAGGTTTTCGGCCCAGCGAGCCTCTCAAAGGATAACAGTGTAACAAGTCCATGCCAAATGGTTTTAGGATCTCGAAGCTATCCGTATCCAAGAGAGTGGCTGTTGTATCGATTTGCAGAAGGATCCATCTTCGGCTCTTTGAGCACATCAGACATTTTCGCCCTTAGTTCGAGGGGTGTTTCTGTTCTAGCTTCGCAAGCTTCTTCTGATGTGGTCTGATCTTCTTGATCTGAGTTTGGTGCCTCTTGTTTGAGGGCTGCTTCAAATCTGGCCACACAGGCCTCACATTGTAGTTGACCGTTGAACATTCTAAATCCCAGTTCAAGGTTTGAAAGTGAGGGGTCGAGTCTCGAGGCTGAGAGCGATCCTAAAACGTAAAATCTCAAAACAATTCTACAGGTCTTAAGTAGGACCGCATAAAACATTTTTGAAAGTTTTTAAAAAAGCGACAAATGGCTTCATGAAGGCGATGTAGAACCAATCTGGATCAAGCAGGATCCTTCGATACTCACATTAACAAGCATGATTTCATTCATTAAGGGTTTATACGCCTCTCTTTCTCTTAGTTGATCAAATTTTTGCAAAACCGAAATTCCTTCCTCTTCGTTTTCCGCTTGATGTTCAAAAGGTTTTGAAAAACTTAGGTCAATGCAATGAGTTCGAGGCACAGAAAAGTAGGCAAAAAGTATTGTCGTTTCATTCAAACTCTCTGGCACAACTGGCACAAGGCAGAAGCAAGCACAAAAGCGTAAAAAACCACTGCTGTTTCGTTCAGAATCTGATGGTGTAACTGGCTCCACAGCAGAAACAGACTCAAGACAAAACGAAAAGACAAACGCGAAACAAAATGGTGACGCCCGAGGTAACACCCCCCGGAATCACCCGACCTTTGTAAAACAGGACTGACTCGATACAACAAGACAGACCCTACTGACTCAGTATGAAAAGACTGACTTAAAACAAAAGGACGGACTCAAAACAAAACAACAAGACTGACTCAATAGCCAAGTCAGAATGTAGCAAAATTGGTATTTGCATATTGCTCAGAACAGTACATGCCATTCCCACGTCTGGAGTTAATCAAGCGCTACCCGCAGGTGGTTCATCCCCCGATCACATCACATTATCCCCCACAAGTTCAGCGATCAAGTCTTGGATAGACTTTTGGGACTGGTGCGGGGATGACCCGTTGTCAATCAAATTTTGTATCTCGTGGCGAAGACGGACATAGCTATCGGTGTCATGACCGGTTTGTTGATGGAAAGCCTGATTGTAGTCGGGTCATGCTTTGGAGGAGAGGATCGGGTAGAGGCCGTTGCTCTAGCGGTTTGAGATGTCCTTTCTGAGTAGTACCCCGGGGCTTTAGACAAAGACATATAGAGTGGGGTGAAAACCCTCTTGCCTCGGGGTAGATAGTCAAGTTCGGGGTTTGAAGTGGATACACCAACAAAGGGGTGGCTGCTCTTGGTGTGGTGGTGGCGACCATACCCGCCGGAAGATCTTGCGTGCGTCCTTGTTGTTGGTCGCATTGAAGCTGCGTAAGCGCCCTCTGGGCTGCTCCTTCTCTGGTCAATGAGGCCTGCTTCATAGTGTCCTCGTCTGTACTCCCATCTCATGCAAATCGAAAAGGTAGGGAAGGGAGCACGATCATTTTCTGATTAGTTTGGGCTGGAGGTTGCGCAACCATCCGTGTCGATCCTTATCCGTTGGCCTAATGGTCATCATTGAGGCCTTGGCCCTCCAGACCACGAATTAAAGCTCTCCTTAAGCTCTGCCTCGTCGTCTCAAGATCACGGGTCGTAATCTCGATTTGGGTATTGTATGAATATTGTGCGGCGAAGGCCTCGCCATCACCTTCGTTTCACTGAATCCTCTAATTTGGTGTACGGATGGCGCAACACCGGCAGTCTTGCCAAAAAGGGAAGCTTCGTAATCTTGTCAAGCCCATCGGGCGCAGAACATCTGAAAACAAACTCAGGTGGACTATGGGATCTCCTGACTCGTCAAAACCGTCGATGTGAGGCATCTTGAACCTGTCCGGCAGTGTCACAACTGCGTCGGTGTACCCGTCCTCAATGTCCGGGATGGATTTTACCCCCTGGGATTTCTTGAACAACTTCTCAAGCTTGCTCAATTTCAACGCTGTAGGGTCGACCTCAGTCTCGAAGGGTGAGTCCAGTAGATTGGTAGGTGTTTTGGACAGCTGGGGTAAGATCGGGGGCGGAGCTGCCCCTGTAGGAATGTCTGTACCCTCCTGGGTATTCTGAACATTCGTCGTTTCCCCGGGTGCGGGAGCTCCTGCTGGAGGAGGAACTTGTTGGGAAGCGAGCCTTGGCTTTCTTCTTGACACAGTGATGAGCTCGGCTTCTTGAGCCATGATTGCGACTTCTTTGCTTGGAAAATTACGCTTGGCGGACAGCGTCTTGCTGCATGAGTTTCATACTTTTTTGCATCTGACGCATCATTGCCTCCATCTCTAACGTGTTCTGCTGATCCATCTAATGCCGGTATCTATCTTTGCGATGGCGAGATCCTGACCTAAGCATTCCTTGGCGGGGTGGATAAGAGACTCTTGATCTGTAGCGGTGATCTGCTTGGTAGCCCTTTTACCCTGCCTATGGTAAAGGAACACTGATGGCCCTTGAACTGAATCTCTGACCTAACAAAGTCTATCAGCACAAGTTTGATGAACCTCGGGGGATATCGGAGCCTTCTGAAGCTATAGTTCCAGGACTACCTAGCGAAAGAGAAAACAGATAGCACCTCCGCTCAACTTCACCAAAACAGATACGAGCATAGCAGGATGACTGTGCCCTCTACTGAATTCTATCCCCAAAATTCTGCCTCAAATTTGATACCCTCGGGTAAAACTGAACCCCAAAATATTGAACTAGTGCCCGCTGGACTGATGCCCAAACCTGGAAACTGATACATGCATTCTTGTAGAGACGCACTCTAAAAGCACATAACAAGCAAGTGAGAGCCAAAACACCCCTATGTTGGGGTAGGGTTTCCCTATCCTATTTTGTCAGGAGCTAGGGTTTTACTACGCACGCAGCGGTTTCAAACAACCTATATCGAGTAAACAACCTGTCCTAGTTTGGAATGGTCACTACGGATTTCGATATGCGCTAGGTCGAATGGTCAAAAAGGGTGCCCTGGTAAAACCGGGGTTTGTGTTCCCATACTGGCAGAGCCCACAACCGGTCAGCCTTATGGACATGTCTTGACAAGACAAGCCTCCGGCAAACTGTTCAGGAATAGTAGATAGCAAACACGGTGTCCTAGGCGCATCAATGCAAATGCAATGCAAAGAATCACACAAGTGTAGTCAAAACCAGATATCATGAGTTCGAGTCAAGTTCTCTAAATCTCCAGCAGAGTCGCCAGAAACTGTAACAAGCCTGCGGGGGACCTCGCTATAGCTCGGACTCGATTGTTGTCACGGTTCTTAATCTGAACCAAAGAGTCCAAATCCGGCAAATCGTTTTGAGAAAATTGATTTTTAGAAAAGAAGTGCCAAGCATGGACTGCTTTGCCAGATACAGAGTCGCCACCTAAATATTTTATTTTTGGGAAATTTAGAAAACCCTGACTCGTTTACCTAAGGCCACGTGTCCGTCATCACCAAAGTTGCCTGGGCTCGGGAACTTGGGTACGATTGGGGAAGGTCACTTCGTGAGCACCCCCGCTCGCCCGATCAAAGATCGGCCTCTACTAACCATGATATCTAGTTTTGAAAACATTGTGTGCTCTTATTCCAGTTATTAGCCTAGATTTACTATGTGATGCGCACAGCATACAAATATAGACTGGGTCGCCTAAATTGAAACAAAACATTTCATGTTTATTTATTTGAAAATGGTTTGATGGTGCTACTCGCAAGTAGGCTAAGACGTGGATTTGCCACCCTCGGGTGGGCTTTAGAAAACATGATTTTGCCACTATCTAGTGGGCTTAAAACACACATTTGATTAATTGTTCCAATCCAAATAACCCAACCTTCACCCACAGGCATTCAGGCAGTTATATCACATAAGCAATTAGCCTCATGGTAAGCATGCTATTCATGGCAGTCACTCACACGCATGCAAGGATGCTAAAGCATAAAAACTCACCGAGTATTCCAAGCCAAAACAGAAACCGATTAGAAATCATGCATGATCCTAACTATACAGAAATGCCTAATGCAACACATGCAAAAATGCAACTAAGGCAGGCTCGGCTATTCTAAACATGGCATATGAGATGCAACAGGTATCAAGTATTAAATTTGGAATTGAAATACAAATGCAGTTAGTATGATGCGATGAGCCCGGTGCATGTAAGACAGATGAATGAATGCAAACATGCTATCATACTGTATGCTAATTGAAACATGCCCTAGTCTAACCATCATAAACAGGTAAATAAAAGGAAAGAAAGACGTGGGGTTGGAAGACATACATCACACTCACGCACACTTATTACAATTATGCCCTCGCACAGAGGGTCCGAATAAAATAATATACAGTCCCAAATGAATAGTACAATCAAAATAAATAATACAGTCCAAATATGTACAAAACCCTAATTAATTAACAAACTTAACTAGGAAAGCATTAAATTGGCATGCAAGCCAAGGACTGCCTCGACTTTGCTTCGGATGATGAATGATGCATGTTTGCATTTGCTTTAAGCGAAATCCTTCTTGTTGCCCCAATTAGCCTCTGTTTGCAATTGTTCTTGGAAGGCGCGCCAACCTCCGGAAAGTTGCTGATTCTTGATTTGCTGCAACAGAGAACAACAGAGGGGCATGGCAAAGTATTTTCACACATGTATGCATGCCTCGATCCTCGTGCCACCAATCACGCATCTCGATGCATAATGGCCGAAGAGTCGAATTGCACAACTCAATATGGAATGAATGCACATGAAAATACAACTAAGACCTAACTCCATCATGGACAATCCGGAGTGTCGGTGACCGCGGAATTGAGACACGTTCCATCACTCGGAGTACGAAACGTACCTCGTTTCCCATGCTCGGGCTAACTTCTATCCCAAACACAATGTAATATGAATGACATGCATGGATGCAACTAAGATACAACCTAACATGCACAATGCTATGAAATGGCATACACGATGCACGAGGTAACATGGCATACACAATGTGCTAATCTATAACCTAGCATACACAATGCTGTGAAATGAAATAGCATACATAATGCATAATGGGCTTACACCAACGCAAGTGGACCTCAGCCACACTGACATAGAAGGCCATTAGATGAAAATGGGACACTCGGGATGCGTGCACACATGCACGCAAACCGAGAACCGAACCTAAGACACAAAATGCCACTCTATCAAGGCATGGCAAGGCATGGAATATGGCATATTAGCATGAAAATTTCAGTAGCGAAAAGTGATGCAAAACAGCCCCGAAATATGGAAACACGGCACCCGATGCATGAAATGAGACTCGAAACTCGAAACTAGGCGCATGGAATGACTTATAGCTATACAAAGCATGCATTATTTGAACATGAAGTATGAAGACAGAATCAAGACAGTCCCAAAACAAGCATATTTCAAGTTTTAAGCATGGCCAAAAGGTGAACACAAATAGGGCTAAACCAACATGAAAAAATGGCCCTGAAAGAGAGATAAAGAAGCAAGTGGAAGCTTCTGGCCATAAATGGCCAAGATCCCTTCAAAAAAGTTGACGAGGGGCTCAAAATGAAGCACTTTACAGTTTACAACAAGCCACTAAAACAAACACAAGTATGGCTAAACTATTATGCAAGAAATGGGCCAAAAGGGAGACAAAGAAGCAAGTGATGGTTTCTGGCCTCAAATAGAGGAGGGCCTTTCAACAAAGTTGAAGAGGGGCCCAAAAAATGGTATTTTACAATTTGTGACCAAACCCAAAACAGTGCACATACAAGCTTAAAATACTATGCAAAATAAGGCCTAAAAAGAGGTTTAAACACAAAGAGCAAAAAGGGAGCTTCAAACAGCAAAATTACCTTGATAAAAAATGAATAGGGGGTCAAAATAAGGCTATTTACAGTTCAGACCAGAGCCCAAAAATACAAGAACAAGGAGCTAACAAAACATGCAAAAATAAGGCCAAAAGAGGGATAAAGAAGAAAGTGGCAAAAGGAAGCCTCAAATAGTGAAGAGCCCTTCAAAATGTTGAACAAGGGCTCAAAGTAAGCCACTTTTCAGTTTATAACCAAGCTCAAAACAGTTTAAAAATAGGCCTAAAATACTATGCAAGAAAGAGGCATACAAGAGAGGTAAAGAAGCAAGTGGTAGCTAGAGACCTTAAACATGGAAGGACCCTAAAACAAACATGAAAAAGACCTCAAAATAATGCTATTTTCAGTTACGGTCGGAGCCCAAAAATGTAAGAAAGTATGGCTTAGAAAGCATGCAAAAGAAGCTTAGAAAGAGGGAAAGTATGGCTCACCTTTGTAGACCAAACTTCAACAGCCTCTTGGTTTGAGAAAAGGTGCTCCTTGCCTCTGGAAAACCAGCTCCAAGTGTTGGAAAGGATGGTGGGGAGGTGGTGCTATGTGGTGGTGTAGAAAGGGGCAAAGAACAAAGGGGTTTTGATGTTTGGAATATAGAGAGAGAGAAATTAAATGTAGGAGGCTTAAAAAAAATTTTCTAACCCCTCAAAAAGGAGCTGGAGGCCCTGGATATATAGGCATAAAAGTGGGGGAAAAGGGGGGGAAATGAATTTCAAATTTCCCCCAAAGTCTGACCCCGGATACACAATCTGGGAAGCAGAATCTTGATTTGTAATGTACCAAAAAAGAGGAGGAAGGCCGGCCTGTTAGAAAGGTTGCAGGGGGGGGGCCGGCCCTCCCCCTGGCCGGGCGGCCAAGGGTCAAAAGGTTCAAGAAACATTAGTGGCCGGCCACTTCAGATTGGTGGCCTCCCATGTGTGCTGAACACAACCATGTGGTCAAAAACTGGAGAAAGTGAACTAGGAGAGAGAAAAGGCCACTTTTTTTAGGGGTTCAAAAGGGTCAATGACAATTATTAGCTGGCCATATGATATTGGTGGCCTCCCAGGTGTGTACAACACAAATATGTGGTTTAGGGTTAGAAAAAGTTGCCTTAGGGTGGTTAACATTGGCTTTCAAGTGAGAAAAACGGGCGACGAAGGGCGATGGAGGAATAAAATTTGTTGTCAGAACAATTACTGGCCTCTTATCCTTCTACAACCTTCCTAATAGTGAAAATAAGGTCTCCACCAAAAATGAGCCCAAACTGATGCAAAATGAAGGTTCGAGGGCAGAGCACCCGAGGCCCAGCTGGCTATTAGGCATAGGAAGTGGTGTTCGACCACAAAGTCGGTCTCTCGGACCTCAGTGTCCCTAAAAGGGGGGAAATAAGGTATGTGCCAAAGAACCGGAGCAAACGGAGGTGGTTAAGCGGTCCCGAACCGAGGCACACGCCAGCGGCTCGAAAAACTAAGCGAGACTCCAAGCGGGCAAAATGGCCTCGACCACAAAAGCGTAGCCTCTGCTTTGAGAGATGACCTCTGAGACCTCTCCTCCTACGGAAGAGAAACAGAGAAAATCAAGCCTGGTTCGCAAACCGAGGCAAAGCATGAAAGAGTCCGGAAGTCCGGAGGCAAGGCTCGTAGCCGAGACTCTGAAACCTCTAAACGAGCACGATATGCAACATCACCAAGCGCTCAATCGGTGACGTCTGAGTCTCAAGGTCGGTCAAAAATGGGGTGTCTACAGTTGCCCCTCTTTGACAGAACTCGAAAGTCGTAAATGACGGGAATGAATGTCAAAGCCCAGAGACGACCCATTTTTGACAAAGCCGAAGACTTAGACAAACATACAAGATAAACCCAGATGTACCCGCAGGCAGGGGGCAAAATACAAAACGGTATGCACAAGGCCAGATGTGACTTGATGATCATGCAAATACAGCAAGCTGTAATGAAGCAAGTATTCGCAAATAGATGCAACAGTTTTAAGCAAGAATGCAAAGCAACGACTACATTTCATGCAATTAGGAATGCAAAGAACTATTCAATTCTCGTTGTGTCTCACACAGAGAAGATACAATACCTACGCGGTTCGTCTGGTCGCACCAGTCTCAAATGAACCGTACATATAATATCGTGCCTCATGGTGCTGGAGATCTCTCGCTTCTTCTTGGTCGAACCACAGGTGTTACTTTTCTCCCTGACTATGGTTGCGCTTTTCCTATTCTCCAACAGGTGTGAGACTAGGTTGATTCGGTATCGAAATTAAGGCGCACACATATGCTATCTCAATCTATGAATTCCATCTGATTTCAAGCCGAGGATATACCCCTGGGTATTTAAACCAGACTTTAGTCTCGGAAATCCCGAACCTTTGCGTTCTAGGCACGAGCCATTCGAACTCTAGTTTCCACCGTCTCAGTTGGTCTCCTAAGAACTCACCGCTAACACAGGCAGGTGGTTATACCAGACCACTGGAAGTCGTTCGGGTACGGCAAACACCAAAGGAATTGCACCTTTAGAGGATTTAAGGTCTCCTAGACCGGACAATAAAATAGACATGATGCAATGGATGTAATAGATGTGATGCAATAGATAATAGATGCGATGCAACAGAGAGTACAATAGATGCAAAATGGTGACATACGCCAACCACGCTGGACTCGTGAGTGGAGGAAGAACAAAGAAAATTAATCAGGAGCGCGTTCCACGCAACCTAAGATAAATTCCAAACACGCTGAAATCGTGTGAGGAAGGGGACAAAGAGAGAAATATAGGGATTTATCGGTGTTTGATATGGTATAGAAGTATTGGGCGTATTACAGCGCTTTTAACGAAGGAGAGAAACATAAGGGGCGTATCACGGTGTTTGAATGGTGTGAGCATTGGAGCGTATTCGACGCTTTAACCGAAGATGGAGAAACATAGGGACGTATCCCGGTGTTTCGGAATGGTGTGAGCATTGGAATGTATTCCGAACGCTTTTAACCGAAGAGGGAGAAACATAGGGATGTATCCCAATGTTTTGGAATGGTGTGAACATTGGGCGTATTCGAGCGCTTTTAACGAAGAGGGAGAAACATAGGGGCGTATCCGGCGTTTGAATGGTGTGAGCATTGGGCGTATTCGAGCGCTTTAACAGAAGAGGAGAAACATAGGGGCGTATCCGGTGTTTGAATGGTGTGAGCATTGGGCGTATTCAGCGCTTTTAACCGAAGAGGGAGAAACATAGGGACGTATCCCGGTGTTTCAGAATAAAAGATGCGGGCATTGGAACGTGTTCCAAATGCTCTAAACCAAAGGAGGTCTAACCCATCGCACGCACGAGGAGAAAGAATGATAATTGCAAGTGAAAAGGTGCATAACAATGTAAGTAATGAGCATAACAATGCTAGATAGATGTGCATAATCAATGCAATGAATGAGCATAACAATGCTAGTGGAGTGGGTGCATAACAATGCAATTGGAACGTGCATCACAATGCAAGTGAAGTGGGTGCATAACTATGCAGGTGGAAGTGCATCGCAATGCAAGCGAAATGGGTGCATAACAATGCAAGTAAAAAGTGTTTATGACGATGCAATATAGGTGCACAGGGCAGTGCGAGTGAGGTGCACAAGAGAAGTGCAATAAAATGCACTTTCTATGCGAGTATGGGGGCATTTTCTATGCAACATGGAAAGCATATTCTATGCGATATTGAAGACAAGCATCTTCTATGCAGAACCGAAAGCAAGCATATTCTATGCATGAATCATAACGATGTGCGGCACGCATGCAACAAAAGTGTATATGAAAGTTCACATGCTATGCAATAGAAGGGCATCAAACATGTACTCTGGTCCGATTTACCTCTCAGAGGACTTGGCAACACGCTCGGCTCAAAAGGGGACACCCTATCTATATTGGCGAGAGATAACATCTGCAGTTGCTTTAATCGCTGTTCTAACTTGAAGCAGGCTTAAGCTTGGGGTTGAGATACACTCATACTCCAGAGAAATGGCGAGGCCTGAAAAGGTATATCCGGAATACAATCACGGAATTTTCTAAAGTTGAAGCACACTCAGATGCTTCCATTTGCCCTCTTTTCTTTTGCTTTGCAGTCCGGAACCCATGTAGCTTCAGATAGGTCCTGGTTTTACTATTCTCACATCACCTGGGTTGAACCGTGCGGTTTTATGAAAGAACGAAACTTGTTTTGCACAAACGTGAAGAATGGCACAGCACTTTGAGCACAAAACGATTTTATTTTTGAAATTGAGAGATGAGTTTTCAACCAGGTATTGGGCCTACGACTGAACACAGCAAAATGACTCAACAAGGAAATAAAAGGCACACAACCTAGACACATCGAGTAACACTCGAAACGGCTCAAAACAAGAATTGAGATAAAACAAAAAGACACGACACTCAGACGTGCACAGGGAGCCTGTTTCACCGGGTAGTGTTTCCCACCCTTTTTCATTTGTGATTCTCACATCACTCGGCCCTCAAGCTCTGTTTTTTCTCAAAAAGCCATTTTCTCACTTTTTCTCTCATCGCACATCTCTCTATTCTTCAATCTCTCATTTTTCAATCCCTCCCCTGGGTGGTTAATGGATAAACAGGGAGTTGCGGGCTCTTGCCCCTAGCATCTTTGCTAGATTCTCTTTCTTCATTTACAACTAGTAAATTCCTCCCATAGAAGGGTTCTTCTGGCGGGTGTGTAGCAAATCTGCGGCTAACATCGGTTGATGATGCTTTCTTTGGGAGTTTGGGCGTGATAAGATCTGTCGAGATAATGGAGTGAAATATCTTGCCCCATTCGTTAAATTAGCCGCTTGGCTTGATACCTCGTTGCTTGGAGGATGAGAGAGCTTTCTGCATTTTGGTGTTAACTTCAGTTGTGCCCTTTGTGGCAAGTAGAGTGCCCTTCTTACCGAGTATGGTGAAAATGGGGGAAAGGCAGGAAGCCTGACTTAACTGTGCCCCTAGTTCATCATTTCTACCATTTTTGTTTTTGCTTTCTACTAAAACAGTTTTGACCAACATGAGAGTTAGATTAACATGCTTGTTCAACTTTTTGATTTGAAATCACGCAAGTCAGGCTATGAGCGAAAATTTTCCTTTTTGGGTCCGAAATGTTCGATTTTTTTTTTTTTTTTTAGAAAAGATGGAACAATTTTAGAAAATTAGTCAACCTTAGTAAAAATTTTCAAAAACTATTTTTGCAAGCGGCCACTTACTCAGCGAGCATGAAACCTACTCTGAGATGCACAACCTCGGATCAAGGAAAAGCGCCTGCTTGAAGAGAACTGTATGGCAACGGAAAGTTGCCCCTTGTTTGAACGGCACTGCGGCGCATTGAATGGCAACGGAAAGTTGCCCCTTGTTTGGATGGCACCGCATCGCATTGTAGTCAGTCCTCAGAGTGACGAACACAACCAAATCCTCAAATACAGAGAAGACAAAGATGACCAAAACCATTACATGGACACAGTCGAATTTTGAAGTGTTTTACGGCTGGACTTCAGGATGAAGTTGCCTACGTATCCCAAAGATGGGAATCAAGCCTCACGTAGTTCGGGGTTAAGGTACACTCAGGTATTAACCTCTCATTTTCAGGCTCTAACTTTTGCCAAGGCGCCCGTCGCGGGTCTTCGACCTTGCGAGCTTTGTTCTTCTTTTCTTTTCAATTTTTTTTTTCATTTTTTTTTCTCTTTTCTGCTTTTTTCTTTTTTTGCTTTCTTCTTTTTTCTTTTTTTTCTTCTTTTTTTCCTTTTTGCTTTTTGTATATATCTTTTCTTGCTCTAACTTTTGCTTGGGCCGCCCTTTCCGGGTTTTCAACCCAGCAAGCCTCTCAAAGGGTAAAAGTGTAACAAGTCTATACCAAATGGTTTTAGGATCTCGAAGCCATCCGTATCTAAGAGAGTGGCTGTTGTATCGATTTGCAGAAGGATCCATCTTCGGCTCTTCGAGCACATCGGACATTTTCGCCCCTAGTTCGAGGGTGTTTACATTCTAACCAAGCTTCTTACGATGTGGTGCGATCTTCTTGATCGACTTTGGTGCTTCTTGTTAGAATTGCTTCAAATCGCCACAGGCCTCACATTGTAGTTGACCGTTGAACATTCTGAATCCCAGTTCAAGATTTGAAAGTGAGGGGTCGAGTCTTGAGGCTGAGAGCGATCCTAAGCTGTAAAATCTCAAGAGCGATTCTACACAGGTCTTCGCAGGACCGCGCAAAACATTTTTTAAAAGTTTTTAAGAAAACGACAAATCGCTACTTGAAAGATAGTGTAGAACCAATCTGGATCAAGCCGGATCCTTCCGATTTACATTAACAAGCATGATTTCATTCATTAAGGGTTTAGCACGCCTCTCTTTCTCTCAGTTGATCAAATTTTTGCAAAACCCGAGGAATTCCTTCATCTTCGTTTTCACCGCAGTGTTCAAAAGGTTTTGAAAAACTTAGGTCAATGCAATGAGTTTGAGGCACAGAAAAGTAGGCAAAAAGTATTGTCGTTTCATTCAAACTCTCTGGCACAACTGGCACAAGGCAGAAGCAAGCACAAAAGCGTGAAAAACCACTACTGTTTCGTTCAGAATCTGATGGTGTAACTGGCTCCACGGCAGAAACAGACTCAAGACAAAACGAAAAGACAAACGCGAAACAAAATGGTGACGCCCGAGGTAACACCCCCCGAAATCACCCGACCTTTGTAAAACAGGACTGACTCGATACAACAAGACAGACCCTACTGACTCGGTATGAAAAGACTGACTCAAAACAAAAGGACGGACTCAAAATAAATCAACAAGACTGACTCAATACCCAAGTCAGAATGTAGCAAAACTGGTATTTGCATATTGCTCAGAACAGTACATGCCATTCCCACGTCTGGAGTTAATCAAGCGCTGCCCGCAGGTGGTTCATCCCCCGATCACATCACATTATCCCCCACAAGTTCACTGATCAAGTGCCGATAGACTTTGCAGGACCTGGTGCGGGGATGACCCCGTTGTCAATCAAATTTTGTATCTCGTGGCGAAGACGGACGCAACTGTCGGTGTCATGACCGGTTTGTTGATGGAAAGCACAGTACTTAGTCGGGTCATGCTTTGGAGGGAGAGGATTGGGTAGAGGCCGTTGCTCTAACGGTTTCAGATGTCCTTTCCTGAGTAGTACCCCCAGGGCTTTAGACAAAGACATATAGAGTGGGGTGAAAACCCTCTTGCCTCGGGGCAGATAGTCTGAAGTTCGGGGGTTTGAAGTGGATACACCAACAAAGGGGGTGGCTGCTCTTGGTGTGGTTGTGGCGACCATGCCCACTTCAGAAGATCTTGCAGCTGCGTCACTGCTGGTGGTCGCATTCGAACTACGGGTAAACGCCCTCCTAGGCTGCTCCTTCTCCTGGTCAATGAGGCCCTACTTCATAGCGTCCTCGATCTGTACTCCCATCTCATGCAAATCTGAAAAGGTAGGGAAGGGAAGCACGATCATTTTTTGCATTAGTTTGGGCTGGAGGTTGCGCACAACCATCCGTATCTGATCCTTATCCGTTGACCTAATGATCATCATTGAGGCCTTGGCCTCCAGTGAACCCACAGTGCGAAGCTCTCCTTAGGCTCCTGTCTCGTCGTCTCAAGATCACGGGTCGTAATCTCGATTTGGGTATTGTATGAATATTGTGCGACGAAGGCCTCGGCCATCTCCTCCCAGCTTCGTTTCACTGAATCCTCCAATTTGGTGTACCAGATGGCCGCAACACCCGACAGGATCCTGCCAAAAAGGGAGAGCTTCTGTAATCTTGTCAAGCCCATCGGGTGCAGAACATTTGAAAACAAACTCAAGTGGACCATGGGATCTCCTGACCCGTCAAAACGGTCGATGTGAGGCATCTTGAACCTGTTCGGCAATGTCACAACTGCGTCGGTGTACCTGTTCTCAATGTCCGGGATGGATTTTACCCCCTGGGATTTCTTGAACAACTCCTCAAGCTTGCTCAATTTCAACACTGTAGGGTCGACCTCAGTCTCGAAGGGTGAGTCGATGGGTGTAGGTGTTTTGGGCGGTTAGGTGTAAGATCGAGGCGGGCTGCCTGTGGGAATATCTGTACCCTCTGGGTATTACGAACATTCGTCGTTTCCGGGTGCGGAGCTCTATTTGGAGGAGAACTTGTTGGGAAGCGAGCGCCGCTTTCTTGTGCGGCTGGTGATGAGCTCGGCCTTTGAGCCATGATTGCGACTTCTTTGCTTGGAAAATTTCGCTAAGCAGCGGCGTCTTCTTTGCATGAGTTTCATACTTTTTTGCATCTGACGCATCGTTGCCTCCATCCCTAACGTGTTCTGCTGATCCATCTAAGCGGTGGTATCTATCCTGCGGAGAAATTGAGACCTCGGCTTTTGTTCCTTTGGCGGGGTGGATAAGAACTCTTGATCTGTAGCGGTGATTTGTGCTTGACTGGCCCTTTTACCCTGCCTCTGGCAAAGGAACACTAATGGCCCTTGAACTGAATCTCTGACCTGACAAAGTCTATCAGCACAAGTTCGATGAACCTCAGGGGATATCGGAGCCTTCTGAAGCTATGGTTCCAGGACTACCTAGCAAAAGAGAAAACAGATAGCACCTCCGCTCTACTTCACCAGAATCTGAGCATAGCGGGATGATTTGTGCCCTCTCTTTCTGCCCCCAAAATTCTGCCTCAAATCTGATACCCTCGGGTAAAACTGAACCCCAAAATATTGATCTGGTGCCCACAGGCCTGATGCCCAAACCTGCAAACTGATACATGCATTCCTGTAGAGACGCACTCTAAAAGCACATAACAAGCAAGTGAGAGCCAAAACACCCTTATGTTGGGGTAGGGTTTCCCTATCCTATTTTGCCAGGAGCTAGGGTTTCACTACGCACGCAGCGGTTTCAAACAACCTATATCGAGTAAGCAACCTGTCCTAGTTTGGAATGGTCACTACGGATTTCGATATGCACTAGGTCGAATGGTCAAAAAGGGTGCCCCGATAAAACCGAGGTTTGTGTTCCCATACTGGCAGAGCCCACAACCGGTCAGCCTTATGGACATGTCTTGACAAGACAAGCCTCTGGCAAACCGTTCAGGAATAACAAATGGCAAACACGGTGTCCTAGGCGCACCAATGCAAATGCAATGCAAAGAATCACACAAGTGTAGTCAAAACCAGATATCATGAGTTCGAGTCAAGTTCTCTAAATCCCCAGCAGAGTCGCCAGAAACTGTAACAAGCCCGCGGGGGACCTCGCTACAGCTCGGACTCGATTGTTGTCAAGGTTCTTAATCTAAACCAAAGAGTCCAAATCCGGCAAATCGTTTTGAGAAAATTGATTTTTAGAAAAGAAGTGCCAAGCATGGACTGCTTTGCCAGATACAGAGTCGCCACCTAAATATTTTATTTTTGGGAAATTTAGGAAACCCTGACTCGTTTACCTAAGGCCACGTGTCCGTCATCACCAAAGTTGCCTCGGCTCGGGAACTTGGGTACGATTGGGGAAGGTCACTTCGTGAGCACCCCCGCTCGCCCGATCAAAGATCGGCCTCTACTAACCATGATATCTAGTTTTGAAAACATTGTGTGCTCTTATTCCGGTTATTAGCCTAGATTTACTATGTGATGCGCACAGTATACAAATATAGACTGGGTCGCCTGAATTGGAACAAAACATTTCATGTTTGTTTATTTGAAAATGGTTTGATGGTGCTACTCGCAAGTAGGCTAAGACCTGGATTTGCCACCCTCGAGTGGGCTTTAGAAAACATGATTTTGCCACTATCTAGTGGGCTTAAAACACACATTTGATGAATTGTTCCAATCCAAATAACCCAACCTTCACCCACAGGCATTCAGGCAGTTATATCACATAAGTAATTAGCCTCATGGTAAGCATGCTATTCATGGCAGTCACTCACACGCATGCAAGGATGCTATAGCATAAAAACTCACCAAGTACTCCAAGCCAAAACATAAACCAATTAGAAATCATGCATGATCCTAACTATACAGAAATGCCTAATGCAACACATGCAAAAATACAACTATGGCAGGCTCAGCTATTCTAAACATGGCATATGAGATGCAACAGCTATCAAGTATTAAATTTGGAATTGAAATACAAATGCAGTTAGTATGATGCGCCGAGCCCGGTGCATGCAAGACAGATGAATGAATGCAAACATGCTATCATACTGTATGCTAATTGAAACATGCCCTAGTCTAATCATCATAAGCAGGTAAATAAAAGGGAAGAAAGACGTGGGGTTGGAAGACATACATCACATTCATGCACACTTATTACAATTATGCCCTCGCACAGAGGGTCCGAATAAAATAATATACAGTCCCAAATGAATAGTACAATCCAAATAAATAATACAGTCCAAATATGTACAAAACCCTAATTAATTAACAAATTTAACTAGGAAAGCATTAAATTGGCATGCAAGCCAAGGACAACCTCGACTCTGCTTCGAATGATGAATAATGCATGTTTGGGCTGCTTTAGCACGGAAATCCACTGCAATGCCCCAATTAGCCTCTGTTTGCAATTGTTCTTGGAAGTCCCGCCAACCTCCGGAAAGTTGCTGATTCTTGATTTGCTGCAACAGAGAACAACAGAGGGGCATGGCAAAGTATTTTCACACATGTATACATGCCTCGATCCTCGTGGCACCAATCACGCATCTCGATGCATAATGGCCGAAGAGTCGAATTGCACAACTCAATATGGAATGAATGCACAGGAAAATACAACTAAGACCTAACTCCATCATGGACAATCCGGAGTGTCGGTGACCGTGGAATTGAGACACGTTCCATCACTCGGAGTACGAAACGTACCTCGTTTCCCATGCTCGGGCTAACTCCTATCCCAAACACAATGTAATATGAATGACATGCATGGATGCAACTAAGATACAACCTAACATGCACAATGCTATGAAATGGCATACACGATGCACGAGGTAACATGGCATACACAATGCGCTAATATACAACCTAGCATACACAATGCTGTAAAATGAAATAGCATACACAATGCATAATGGGCTTACACCAACACAAGTGGACCTCAGCCACACTGACATAGAAGGCCATTAGATGAAAATGAGACACTCGAGATGCGTGCACATATGCACGCAAACCGAGGACCGAACCTAAGGCACAAAATGCCACTCTATCAAGGCATGGCAAGGCATGGAATATGGCATACTAGCATGCAAATTTTAGTAGCGAAAAGTGATGCAAAATAGCCCCGAAACATGGAAACACGGCACCCGATGCATGAAATGAGACTCGAAACTCGAAACTAGGCGCATAGAATGACTTATAGCTATACAAAGTATGCATTATTTGAACATGAAGTATGAAGAAAGAATCAAGAAAGTCCCAAAAAAAGCATATTTCCAGTTTTAATCATGGCCAAAAGGTGAACACAAATAGGGCTAAACCAACATGCAAAAATGGCCCCGAAAGAGAGATAAAGAAGCAAGTGGCAGCTGCTGGCCATAAATGGCCCAGATCCCTTCAACAAAGTTGAAGAGGGGCTCAAAATGAAGCACTTTACAATTTACAACAAGCCACAAAACAAACACAAGTATAGATAAACTATTATGCAAGAAATGGGCCAAAAGGGAGACAAAGAAGCAAGTGATGGTTTCTAGCCTCAAACAGAGGAGGGCCCTTCAACAAAGTTGAAGAGGGACCCGAAACATGGTATTTTACAGTTAGTGACCAAACCCAAAACAGTGCACATGCAAGCTTAAAATACTATGCAAAATAAGGCCTAAAAAGAGGTTTAAACACAAAGAGCAAAAAAGGAGCTTCAAATAGCAAAAGTCCCTTGATCAAAAATGAAGAGGGGGTCAAAATAAGGCTATTTAAAGTTCGAACTAGAGCCCAAAATTACAAGAACAAGGAGCTAACAAAACATGCAAAAATAAGGCCAAAAGAGGGATAAAGAAGCAAGTGGCAAAAGGAAGCCTCAAACAGTGAAGAGCCCTTCAACAATGTTGAAGAAGGGCTCAAAGTAAGCCACTTTTTAGTTTATAACCAAGCTCAAAACAGTTTAAAAATAGGCCTAAAATACTATGCAAGAAAGAGGCATACAAGAGAGGTAAAGAAGCAAGTGGTAGCTAGAGACCTTAAACATGGAAGGACCCTAAAACAAACATGAAAAAGACTTGAAAATGATGCTATTTTCAGTTAGGGTCGGAGCCCAAAAATGTAAGAAAGTATGGCTTAGAAAGCATGCAAAAGAAGCTTAGAAAGAGGGAAAGTATGGCTCACCCTTGTAGACCAAACTTCAACAACCTCTTGGTTTGAGAAAAGGTGCTCATTGCCTCTGGAAAACCAGCTCCAAGTGTTGGAAAGGATGGTGGGGAGGTGGTGCTATGTGGTGGTGTAGAAAGGGGCAAAGAACAAAGGGGTTTTGATGCTTGGAATATAGAGAGAGAGAGAGAAATTAAATGTAGGAGGCTTAAAAAAATTTTTCTAACCCCTCAAAAAGGAGCTGGAGGGCCTGGATATATAAGCATAAAAGTGGGGGAAAAGGGGGGGAAATGAATTTCAAATTTCTCCCCAAAAGTGCAGCCCCCCAGATACACAATCTGGGGGGAAACAGAATGCAGATTTGTAATGTACCAAAAAAGAGGAGGAAGGCCGGCCTGTTAGAAAGGTTGCAGGTAGCCGGCTAGCCCTCCCCATGGCCGGCCAACCAAGGGTCAAAAGGTTCAAGAAACATTAGTGGCCGGCCACCTCAGATTGGTGGCCTCCCATGTGTGCTCAACACAACCATGTGGTCAAAAATTGGAGAAAGTGAACCAGGAGAGAGAAAAGGCCACTTTTTGGAGGGGTTCAAAAGGGTCAATGACAATTACTGGCCGGCCATATGATATTGGTGGCCTCCCAGGTGTATACAACACAAATATGTGGTTTAGGGCTAGAAAAAGTGGCCTTAGGGTGGTCAGCATTGGCTTTCAAGTGAGAAAAACGGGCGACGGAGGGCGATGGAGGAATAAAACTGGCTGTCAGAACAATTACTAGCCTCCCACCCTTCTAGGACCTTCCTAACAGTGAAAATAAGGTCTCTACCAAAAATGAGCCCAAACCAATGCAAAATGAAGGTTCGGGGGCCGAAACGCACAGCCCGAGGCCCCAAAAACTGACTGTTAGGCATCGGAAGTGGTGTTCGACCACGAAGTCGGTCTCTCGGACCACAGTGTCCCTAAAAGGGAGGAAATAAGGTATGTGCCAAAGAATCGGAGCAAACGGAGGTGGTTAAGCGGTCCCGAACGAGGCACACGGCCAACGGCTCCGAAAAACCGGAAGCTGGACTCCAAACGGGCAAAATGGCCTACGACCACGAAACGTAGCCTACGGCCACTGAGAGATGATCTACGAGACCTCTCCCTCCCTTCTAGAAGAGAAATAGAGAAAATCGAGCCTGGTTCACAAACCGAGGCAAAGCATGAAAGTGTCCGGAAGTCTGGAGGCAAGGCTCGCAGCCGAGACTCTGAAACCTCTAAACGAGCACGATATGCAACATCACCAAGCGCTCAATCGGTGACGTCTGAGTCTTAAGGTCGGTCAAAAATGGGGTGTCTATAGTTGCCCCTCTTTAACAGAACTCGAAAGTCATAAGTGACGGGAGTGCATGTCAAAGCCGAGAGACGACCCATTTTTGACAAGGCTAAAGACTTAGACAAACATACAAGATAAACCCAGATGTACCCGCAGGCAGGGGGCAAAATGAAAAATGGTATGCACAAGGCCAGATGTGACTTGATGATCATGCAAATGCAGCAAGCTGTAATGAAGCAAGTATTCGCAAATAGATGCAACAGTTTTAAGCAAGAATGCAAAGCAACGACTACATTTCATGCAGTTAGGAATGCAGAGAACTATTCAATTCTCGTCGTGTCTCACACGGAGAAGATACAATACCTGCGTGGTTCGTCTGGTCGCACCAGCCTCAAATGAACCGTACATATAATATCGTGCCTCATGGTGCTAGAGATCTCTCGCTTCTTCTTGGTCGAACGACAAGTGTTACTTTTCTCCCTGACTATGGTTGCAGCTTTTCCTATTCTCCAACAGGGTGACAGACTAGGTTGATTCAGTATCCAAAATTGAGGCGCACACATATGTTATCTCTATCTATGGGGCTGCCATACAGATTTCAAGCCGAGGATATACCCCTGGGTATTTAAACCAGACTTTAGTCTCGAAAATCCCGAACCTTTGCATTCTAGGCACGAGCCATTCGAACTCTAGTTTCTACCGTCTCAGTTGGTCTCCTAGGAACTCACCGTTAACACAGGCAGGTGGTTATACCAGACTACCGGAAGTCGTTCGGGCACGACAAACACCAAAGGAATTGCACCTTTAGAGGATTTAAGGTCTCCTAGACCGAACAATAAAACAGATATGATGTAATGGATGTAATAGATGTGATGCGATAGATAATAGATGCGATGCAATAGAGAGTACAATAGATGCAAAATGGTGACATACGCCAACCACACTGGACTCGTGAGTGGAGGAAGAACAAAGAAAATTAATCAGGAGCGCGTTCCACACAACCTAAGATAAATTCCAAACACGCTGAAATCGTGTGAGGAAGGGGACAAAGAGAGAAACATAGGGATTTATCCCAGTGTTTCGGAATGGTATAAGCATTGGAACGTATTCTGAACGTAGTCCGGAGGCAAGGCTCGCAGCCGAGACTCTGAAACCTCTGAACGAGCACGATATGCAACATCACCAAGTGCTCAATCGGTGACGTATGAGTCTTAAGGTCGGTCAAAAATGGAGTGTCTACAATAATGCACATATAAATCATATGTATAACTATCACTACAATAATTTACATTTTTGGCGACTAAACTTTTTTTAGTCGCCAAAAGTTATAGAATAGGCAACTGAAAATTACATTGGTCACCGTTGAATATGGTTTTTAGCTACTAATTTTTTTTGATAGCTGTATCTTAATTATTGACGACTAAAAAAAAATTAGTCGCTAAATATGTCACAATAGGCGACTAAATATTGTTTTAGTCGGCATTAGATCATGTTTTAGGCTGCTAAAATTTTTGTTAGTCGTGGTATACCAGTTTTTGGCTACTAAAATAAATTTAGTCGCCAAAAAGCTAGCACACTGTTTGCTATTAAACTTGGCGACCAAAGTTTTGGTCGGCAAATATTTATTTTCGGTGAATAAAAAATTTTTAGTCGTTGCAAAGTAATTTTTGCCTACTAAAATAATTTAGTCACTAAATAAAAAGTATAAATTTTACTTTAATCTTTGGTGACAAAAAATTTGGTCAGGGAATATTTCTTTTCGGTGACCAAAATACCTTTAGTCGCCAAAATGGTTACCTTTGGCGACTAAAATATTAGTCACTGTTTCTTAAATGTTTGACTACTAAATAAATTAGTCATTATAAATTAGCCTTTGGCGACAAACAACAAGTTTAGTCGCTAAAGGTATATAAAATTTTAGTGGGAAACATTAAAAGTTGGCGCCCAATTCTTCTTAATATTTTCGAAAACAGAGGATCTTTTCTTTTCTCTCTCTCACACACTTACAGAACCAGTCACCACCAGACCTCACTTCACTGTAGTCGCTCACCACCGTTGCTTACCATAATACAAACAAGTTCTCTCTCTCTCTTCCCCTTTCCTTATTTCTCCATCAATGTCTACACTACTTACACCCAAACAAAAGCCTACAGTCACTTGCACTCCCTCTACTCACAGACTCACCATCCCTGCTAACATTCATTGCCGCTAACCATTGCGACTCTCGCTACCGTCGGTCACCATCGCGGCTCCCTCCTCTCATCCACATTCAGGTTTTTCTTTCTCTCTATCCCTCTTTCTCTCTTTCTCTCTTTCTCTCTCTCCCTTCCCTCACCATTGCGGATCTAGGGTTTGATTTTATTTTTGATGTTGTAAGATTTTGATAAAATCATTTTAGGGTTTTACTCTTTTTCTACATTTGAAGCAGATATGAGCTCCAAGTTGTGCTTAATTCCACACTTTTGTTGCTCCGAGTGGTAAATTCGATCATTGTGTACATTATGACTCATGATCTGCATTATGCTCCACTGTTCCATACAATAAATAAAATGGAGAGTACGATTCCGATTTGATTATGGGATATATTTAGAAGTTCTGTTAAATGCCAGTCAGGCTCTTTGCCTCTCTATCTCTCTCTATATATATATTCTCTGCTCTTTTGAGATCTGATTTACCTTAAAATATTGCTAGTCAATGGTGATTTGATACATACTATTTCTATAAATATATATATATATATATATATATATGTATCTGTAGTTCAGTGGTTACACTGGCTCTGAAGATATACATAAACACGCAATCACGAGCCTCTAATTTTTTTCTTTCTGTTGATCAAGCTCAAACTATAAGTCTCTTCAATCTCTCCATATATTCATTCATTTAGGGATCATAACTAGTACTTTGAATGAATGGCTGAAATGTACTGATTTTAATTTGTTTTTCTTCATTGTCTGGTTTTAATTTGAAAAATTGAGTTCGTTTCACTTTCGAATCCATGCTTTTCTCGAGCATATTTAGAACAAGTTATGAAGTTTTTTGTAACTTATTTTAGATTTTCTTTTGTAATTTTCTTTTTTCATTTGCTGTGAAATTTAGGCTTTTTTTTTGGATCATTGCTAGATTGAAATAAAGGTGTTGTGATTGGAGAAAAAGAAGATGATTGAGAGCAAGAGGTTTTAACTCGGGATCATTGGCGTGCTGAGCCTATCAGTGATATCGTCAGTTTCAATTGTGATATGCAATAAGGCCCTTATTACCACATTAGGTTTTAATTTTGGTGAGTTGCTTACAATCAATTGCTTACATTATGTTTTCTATATATTTTTCTTTATTGGATTTACTATAAATTCAATGAAGTGCACCATATGAGAATTGTATATTCCAAAGCTATAACTAAACCATTTAGTAGGGGAGCTATGTAACCAATATATAAAGTACATGCAAAATTCTGAAACAAAGGGTTCAATTGTGCTATTGACCAATACCCAAAAAAAAAACAAAAAACAAAAAAACAAAGAGAGGGAAAATTATTGAAAAGTCCTACTAATTTTGATTTTGATTTATAACAAATACTTAGTTTCACTTAGAAGATTAGGAGATAAGAACCAATTTTTAAATTTTAACAATTTGTAATGAATATTTTACCCTTAATTTAAAATGATATTTATATGATTATATTTATTGTATACCAGTGTTATTAAAGGCACGCCTAGGATATTGATTAAATGCATTTCTTTGCATTGTTAACTACTGCAGGATATAAATTTTAGGCTCAAGAATTCATTGACACCGTTGATATAGATGCTTTGACAGTGTGTATTGGAAATGTCCATAGAAAATACCCTGCAAGTGGCCCAAATCTCAGACTTGATTTGCTGAAGGTGAAGTATAGTTATCAATTGCTTGATTTTGAGTTATTGCATTAGAGTGTTAATTTATTACTAATTAATTTATATGCACAAAAAGTTCACCTCTATTATTAATATACAACATTTGACAGAGCTTCTTATTCTCCCATGTTGAATTTTTGGTATTTTCATTGGCGCCATGTGTACATTGTGCTTTATTAAGCAAGTTATTTCATATTATTATTATTATTATTATTATTATTATTATTATTATTTAAGTGACTGCTGATGGGAAATGAGTACTTTTGCTTTCTAGCCCCTTCTTTTCCCGATAACCAAACAACCCATAAATATAGTAATGGGTAGCTTCCTTGTGCAAAAAATAACTTATGAGAACTGATGGTACATAAGTGAGACACATAGAATGGGAGTTAAAATCGAAAATACCTTAAACTTAGTCGAAAAAGGGGGTTTAGGGGGGCAAAAATGCAAAATAGGTCCCCAACCACTGTTGGGATGTAACATGCAGCTTCCTCATGCCAAAAATGACTTGTGAGAACTGATGGTACGTAAATAGGACACGTAGATTGGGAGTTATAGTCGAAAACGCCTTAAACTTAGTCGAAAAAAGGCTTTCGGAGGGTGAAAATGCAAAACAACCTTCGAACCAATGTATGGCTATCACATGCAGCATCCTCGTGACAAATAGAACCTGCAGCCATAGACGACATGTAATTCGCACTCATAGTTTGAGAGTTAGAGCCAAAAACGCCTTGAACTTAGTCGAAAAATGGGCTTTTGGGGGCGAAAATGCAAAACAGCCTCTGAACCAATGTATGGCTATCACGGGTAGCATTCCCATGACAAATAGGACCTACAGCCACAGACGACATGTAATTCGCACCCGTAGTTTGAGAGTTAGAGCAAAAAACGCCTTGAACTTAGTCAAAAATGGGCTTTCGGGGGGTGAAAATGTAAAACAGCCCCTAAACCAATGTATAGATGTTACAGGCAGCATCCTTGTGACAAATAGGAACTGTCGTGTAGACGGCATGTAATTCGCATGCGTAGTTTGAGAGTTAGAGCCGAAAACGCCTTCATATTTGTCCAAAAAGGGCTTTGGGGGTGCGAAAATGTGAAACAGCCCCGAACCAATGTATGGATATTACGAATTTGTTATATATTTACTTTTTTTTATTATTTAATCAAGTTATTTATTTATTTAGACAAGCCTCTGAACCAATGCACAACTTTTGTCAATAGGGCACAAATGATGTGCAGAAGAAGAGAAAGATAAAAAAGAACAAATAAACTTACAACATTAGAGAAAGAAGAAGAAAGCAAGGAATTGGTAGGGCAATATTAACCATGACATGTTTCCTTAAATTATATAAGAGGTATGCCTGTTTAGAAGAGAGAAACAGAGGCAGAGTATATATACATTTGTCAAGAACAATAACTTTTCCAATACTCCTAATGCCTCAACTCATCTAAACAACCAAAATGTTAAAGTCAGAATCATGTTGTTTAGAAAATTAAAACACTACCAAAAACTAAATAGGATTAATTTTCATGAAGACGTGTTTACCAAGTCTTGTATTTAGTTTTTACATAACAAAAAAGCTCAACCTCTTATTACTTATCAAAGACTTTTTGAACAGAACCACAAAAATTGGTCCACCACTTCATCGATGATTTCAGACAACCACTTTATGGATGGGTTCAGACCACCTTACAAAGTTGAATTGGACCATGTATGAGAATTTGAACATAACAAATATGGTAGTAGAATTTGTCATGGTTGATCACCAATCAATTGAAATGCAATGGACTAATTTCAAAATTCTTCCATATACTTTTCAGTCCAACTGCATGGATACAGTATTTGTTTTTCTTGATAAGGCCACATCATTAGATACTAAAGCTGTTTTCCATGAGAAGAAGAGAAAAGTGATGGAACAATAAAGTAGCAACTCCATTAATATGTCTTCTACAGTTCATGGAACTGGATTGAAAGTAAAAAAAATTAAAAACACAAAAGTTTTACATAGGACAGATTACAGTCATCACCAAAAGGCTATCAGTCATGCATTACTATTAGTTTTAAAAAAACATGAATACATAGCTACATTGAAGCATGCATTTCTGAATATTGATGTGTGCATTTTTTTTTTTTTTTTTTTTTGGTAGATGGCTTTTGGCGTGGACTTGTGGATACTCTTTTTTTGTGTATAAAGGACAATTTCGACTTTTGCATAATCTTGATAATTTTGTCGTCCTCCACTTTTGTGTGGATTATTATTACTCGTACATATATTTTTTGGCATCAACTTGACAATTACTGGTGTGGTATATAGAATTCCTTTTGTCGTGGTACAGATTATGAAGTATATACATTTTTTGTACACAGAGGGCTTGATTTTGTAACTTTTGCAGTTATGTTTTGAATGGAATTATTATTTTAGTTTGGACTATATAGTATAGGTTGGACTATGGTTTGTATGCAATTTTACATTTACAGTTATATATTTTGGATGGTTGGAAGTGAAATGGATGCAAATCTGCTGTGGAATAATTGATAATATATGTATTGCTTTGTTCATATATGTAGTACAAGTTGCACAAAATACATATAGGCTGTAAACAAATTAGAATTTCGAGAGAAAGCATATAAATTTTTGTTTTTAGCAACTAAACAATTCGTAGGCGTAAAGGAAGTATATAATTTAAATAGTTAGTAGCTAAAAAAAAATTACAATATTTTTGGCGACTAAAAGTTTAGTAGCCAAAAAAACAAATCACACTTTAGGCGACTAAAATGTTTAGTAGCTACAAAATTGCAAACAAACTATAAAAATGTTTTGGCAACTAAAGGTTTAGTAGGTAAAAACAATTCAGACTTTAGGCAACTAAAAGTTTAGTAGCAAAAAAAAAAAAACAAACATTAGGTGACTAAATTATTTAGTAGCCAAACAAAAATAATGTGAACAAGAAGTCATTTTTGGCGACAAAAGGGTTAGTGGCCAAAAACAAATCAAACTTTCGGCAACTAAAAGTTTAGTAGCAAAAAAAAATCAAACTTTAGGCGACTAAAATATTTGGTAGCTAAAAAAATTAACATGACAAAAAAATTATTTGGCAACTACAATTTTAGTCGTAAAAAATAATTCTCAACTTTTGGTGACAACAAACTTTAGTCGCTGAAACTATTATAGATAATTTTCCTTTAATGCTTTTGGTGACTAAAAAAATAGTTGGCAATTTATTACTTTTGGCAACTAAAATATTTCTAGTCACCAAAAACCTTTCCCAACAATTGGTCACCGACTAATGTGGTGACCAAAACTTTTAGTCGCTAAAAATCTTTGCCTACTAAAACATGACTTTTGGCAACAAAAAATTCAGTCGCCAAAAGTGTTATTTCTTGTAATGTACGCGCAATATAACATTTAATATTAATTTATTTGATAAATTAAATAGATATACGTTTAAAAAATGTACAAATCTTTATATATATATATATATAAACAATATTTACTAATTTTAACTAAAAAATTGTATAACAAAAATTCATATAAAATCTCAATTTGGTAACAAGAGACTTGCATTTGCTAACAATGTACATTGATTAAATTAAAATTTTATGTTCTTATATTGCATATTATTTTAAGTATTAATCTTATTTTGTGGAGAATTACATAAAATTGCAAGTGAAAGAACCTAGTAATGATGAGCCAAAGCGTGTGCAACTTGAGATAAAATTTAAAAGCAAATTGAATATAAAATTTTCAAACATTTGATTAAATATAAAAAAAAATAACTAAAAGTACTTACAATCAAAAGAGAAGTAGAAGATAAATACTAATAAAACACGACTGTAGAAGTTTTTTGTTCTGACTATCACAAACTCATTAAGTAAACATATAAATAAATAAATAAAATGACATATTTGATTTTTTCAAGCATAGAAAAAGAAATTATATATTTATTTAATTAGCCAAACCAACCATTTTTTTTGAAGGAAAATCCTTTGTAGCTCGAAATCTCTCTGCCGCAAATGGCTCGACTACTTAAAACGATGTCGTTTTGGGCATTTTTTTTTTCTCCTCCTTCTGAAATAGAGAGCGGAGAGAGAGAAGAAAAGGAAGAGAGAGAGAGAGAGAAGAGAAGAGGAATAAAGAGAGAGAAGGGGTCGATCGCCGCTTCCGATTCTTCTCCTCCACCCTGCCTCCGATCTTTGATCTTTGCCTCCGATTTGTGTATGATGATGATGTGTTGAATTTTTTTTCTTCAAATTTTTACATTTTTTTTTGGTTGATCTTTACGGTGGGTTTGGTTTTTAGTTGATCTTTATGTGTGATGATGATAATGTGTTTGGTTGATGATGATGATTCTTTCTTTCTTTCTCTCTTTCTCTGCTGTGTTGATGATGATATGTTGGGTGGGTTTGATTTTTGGCTGATGATGATGATTCTTTCTCTCTCTCTCTCTCTCTCTGTGCTCCTCTTTTCTTCTTTTCTCTTCTTTCTTCTTCTTCCCTGTTTTTCTTCTCCCAGTTATGGAAAGAATGAAAAAAAAAAAAAAAAATCAAAACGACGTCATTTTGAATTCGGGCCAATTTCGAGCTTGGAAATTTCGAATTACGTAGCGGAACTATTTTTTGAAAACATAAATTGTAAACACAAAAACACAAAAATAGGAATATTGATTTTTTTTAAAAACACACACACAAATTAAGTAAACAAAGAAATCAAATTTTTAAAAACTGAATTTATACACACACACACAAAAAAAAAAAAAAAAAAAAAAACTTAAAAAAGTTAAACAGGGAAAAATCCCAAACTTTTTAAGTCTAAGTCTAAAAAATTGCATACATTTTTCTGCTTCGCAATTTTAAAAAAAAAATCGAATATAAAAATACAGAAGCACACAAAATTTTAAAAAAAATAAAAATCCAAAATACATAAAACATTGAATTTGAAACACATACACCGAAGTAAACAAACAAACCAATTTTTTTTTAAAAAAAAACAAACAAAAGCTAAAAAAAGTGAAACAGAAAAATCCCCAATCTATTTAAGTCAAGTCTACCTTGTTTGGGAACATGTTATTTTAGTCACTTTTTGACTTTTTGGCTAAAATATGAGATAAAAAAATTAGTAGGTTTGAAATGACTTTTTGATTTTTTACGAAAAGATGTACAAAAAGTAGAGAAAAAAAATCTTTGACTTTTTGTATAAGTTATAGGCTTTTTGATTTTTTTAGTAAGTTTTTGACTAAAACTATTACATGCCAAACGAGGTGCACACATTTTATGCTTTGCAATTTTTTTTTTAAAAAATTGAATATATAAAAATATAGAAACACACAAAATAGAAAGATATAAACCCATGACATTTTGCACCCTCATTGTCAAAGAGATTTTATTGAAAACATACCCAAAAAATAAATTTGAACACACCCATACAAAATTAATCAACCAAGCAAACCAATTAAGAACACTGATATTTTTTATAAAAAAAAAAAAACACACACACACACACACAAAATTAAACAAACAAAAATTAATCATCCAAATCAACCATTTTTTTGAAAACATAAACTATAAACACATAAACACAAAAATAACACAGATTTTTTGTGAAACCACACACACAAATTAAGTAAACAAACAAACCAAAATTTTAAAAACTGAATTTATACACAAAAACAAAAACAAAAACAAAAAAGGCTTAAAAAAGTTAAACAAGGAAAACTTCCAAACTTTTTAAGTCGAAGTCTAAAAAATTGCATACATTTTCTACTTCACAATTTAAAAAAAAAAATGAATATAAAAATACAGAAGCATACAAAAAAATTTAAAAAAATACAAATCCAAAACACATAAAACATTGAATTTGAAACACACAAACGGAAGTAAACAAACAAACCAAAAAAATTTTAAAAACAAAAAAAAGCTTAAAAAAGTGAAACAAAAAAAACCCCAATCTATTTAAGTCAAGTTTGCCTCGTTTGGAAACATGTTTTTTTAGTAACATTTTGACTAAAATATGATTTAAAAAAACAAGTATGTTTGGGATGATTTTTTGATTTTTTATGAAAATATGTGCAAAAAGTGGAGAGAAAAAGAAATTTTTGATTTTTTGGTATATGTTGTTGGATTTTTTATTTTTTTAGTGACTTTTTGGCTTCTAAGCTAAAAAGTGATGTTGCCAAATGAGGCATAAGTCTAAATAATTGCACACATTTTATGTTTTGCAATTTAAAAAAAAAAAAAGAAGTTGAATATATAAAAATATAGAAATACACAAGATAGAAAAGTATAAACCCATGACACTTTGCACCCTCATAGTCAAAGAGATTTTATTGAAAAAAAATAAAAATAAAAATAAATTAAAACACCCATACAAAATTAATCAACCAAACAAACCAATTAAGAACATTGAATTTAAAAAAAAAAATACATACACAAAATTAAACAAACAAACAGACCAACCAACTTTTAAAAAACTGAATTTATACACAAAAACAAACAAAACTTTCATGAAGAGAATAAAAATTATAATGAATTGTATAACACAAAACATTTAAAGATAAAGAGTTTTGTTATACACTTACAGTAAAAAAAAATTAAAAAATAAATTTTATGAACACTGATTTTTTTAATGTTGTGTCCCCTCCCCCTCCACCCAAAGAACCTGAATACTATTAAGAGAACAAATATATAAATAAAAACAAATTTTACGAATACTAATTATTTTTATAGTGTGTTTTTTTCCCCAAAAAAATTGATTACGTAATTGAACTTTGTAATGAAGAAAATAAAAATTATAATTAACAGATCTGTATAATATTGCTATACTTAACAGATCTGTATAATATTGTTAATATTGAACAAATCTGTTGGCAGTTTTAAAACTATCTAAAATTGTCTGGAATTGCTGGGCAGTTTTTTCAAACTGTTTGAACCTATTGGAAAAGCACACTGTTTGGACAGAAAAATTTAAATAATTTCCTCGCAAGAATTTGAAAAAATTCAAATAAATTTTGTTCAAAAAATTAAAGTTAGAACTGACCCGACTCACAACCCGCTTGGGATGGCTCGTCGGTGAGGTCGGACGGAGGCGGCTGACATGTGCGTGTGTAGTGGTTTGGGCTAAGGCCCACTTTGTCCATAATTCCTCCCTTTTACAAACTTAGGGTGTCCCTTGGGGCCCAACCCAAGTGTTGCCACCTAGAACTAATATACACACATAAGTTCTCTTATGTTACCAATGTAGGACAAGCCTTATAAGGAAATTCACATTTTATTCTTTAATTGTCCATTACACGAACCCAAAAACGACGTCAAGTTCCCATTCACTCATGAATGGTTTTGATGAACCGTCTTCACCTTGTGACTTGCTATGTGGTAAGGAACACGTCACCTCTTTGAACCCACTCAAATTTGGGCTCAAAGTTGGCCCAAAATAAGCTTATAAACACCATTATTTCCAACAATCCCCCACATGAATGGAATTTGACGGAGAGAAAATGCAACAACATGATCTAATAACAGAAAGTATAGAAATTAGAAATATTCTGTAAAGGATAGGTAGCTTTTGGCATTGAACCTTCCCTTGTAAGACATTATTGGATTTACTAGCTAACCAGTGAATATGATGTCTTGAACTGTTCAGCCGTTTGTGTAAACCAAGACAATAGAACTCACATAGTATATTACCAGACATAGTTTAGTTTTCACTATTGTGTTCATGTTGGCCCTGAACAACCTGATCTTTCATAAGTGCTCTAGAGAATTGTAGCCATTCACAAATCTCATAGAATCGGCCCAGTTCACACTCATATAGGTGATTCTTATGAAGAGCATCATGTTATATTCCACTAGGTATTCATAGATATAAGAATCATTAAAAATATTACTTAACCTAAAACGCTACAAACATCACTATTTCATCATAGAAATGGGTAGGAGTTTGATTCCCCAGTAATCCTTATGAGTCATACGCAACTTGATTGTCCCTTTAAACGTAGATCTTGAGATCTCTAGTCAACTAGATTGGGTTGCCATTGTAGTAACTCTTATTTAATAGGCTTAAGTCCCATTCCCCTCGATGAATTCTCAACTAACTCTCTTGCTAACCCTTTGGTTAGTGGATCCACTATGTTATCTTTAGATTTCACATATTCAATGGAAATAATTCCATTAGAGAGTGGTTGTCTCATGGTGTTATATCGACGACGAATGTGCCGTGACTTACCGTTATACATATGACTCTGTGATCTACCTATTGCCGATTGACTATCACAATGTATGCAAATGGCAGGCATCGGTTTTAGCCACATTGGAATATCTTCAAGGAAGTAGCGAAGCCATTCTGTCTCTTCCCTAGCTTTATCTAAAGCTATGAATTCGAATTCCATAGTAGACCTAGCAATGCAAGTCTATTTGGAAGATTTCCAAGATAAAGCCGCTCCACCAAGAGTAAAGACATACCCACTGGTGGATTTTGAGTCTCTAGTATCCGATATCCAATTTGCATCACAGTATCCTTCAAGTACTGCTGGATATCTAGTATAATTAATCCCAATGTTACGAGTAAATCGAAGATATCTTAGAACCCTTATAATTGCTTTCTAATGTTTTACTCTTGGATTACTCGTATATCTACTTAATTTACTTACTACATAGGCTATATCTGGGCGAGTGCAATTCATCAAGTACAGTAAGCTTCCAATAATTTGGGCATACTCTAATTGAGAAATACTTTCCTATACATTTTTAGAAAGAAACAAATTAACATTCACAAGTGTTCTAGCAAGATGTTCATCATCTTTGCTAAATTTGTCAAGTATTTTCTCAATGTAATGTGATTGTGACAAAGCATAACCTTCTAATATTTTGGTAATTTTCATACCAAGTATTACATCAACAATCCCCATGTCTTTCATATCAAAATGTTTATTCAATATTTTCTAGATAGTTTTAATAATATCATTATTACTACCTATAATGAGCATATCATCCACATAAAGACATACTATAACATAACCCTTGCTTCTGTTTTTAATATAAAGACATTTGTCACATTCATTAATTTTGAATTCATTTGACATCATTGCTTTGTCAAATTTTTCATGCCATTACTCTGGCGGTTGTTTTAAATCATGTACTGATTTAACCAATTTACACACTTTCTTTTCTTTTCCTAGAACAAAAAATCTTTCTGGTTATTCCATGTAAATTTCTTCATCTAACTCACCATTTAAGAAAACGGTTTTCACATCTATTGGATGAATTTCTAGATTGTACAAAGATGCAATGGCAACTAACATTCTAATGGATATTATTCTAGTAACTGGCGAGTATGTGTCGAAATAATCAATACCTTCTTTTTGTCTATATCCTTTGGCCACAAGTCTTGCCTTATATTTGTCAATTGATCCATCTGCTTTCATTTTTCTTTTGAAAATCCACTTGTACCCAAGAGGTTTACAACTTGGTGGCAAATCCACCAATTCCAAAGTGTGATTTTGCAAGATGGATTCAACTTCGTTGTTTACAGCTTCTTTTCATAAAGGTGCCTCAGGATTGGACATAGCTTCTTTAAAAGTTAAAAGCTCATTTTCTAACAAAAATGTTAGAAAATCTAGACCAAAAGATTTTGAAGCTCTAGCACGTTTACTACGCCTAGGTTCCTCTTCCTCATTTTGATCTATCTTTGCTCTTGTACTTGATCTTGACTAGTAATAGCATCATAAAATCTTTTGTTAATACTAGCCTCTTGTCCAGTCTTATTTAGAAATATATGTTCAAAGAAAGATGCATTACAAGATTCAATAATAGTATTTACATGCATTTCGGAATGTTTTGACTTATGAATCAAAAATCGATATACACTATTATTCTTGGTATAACCAATGAATATGCAATCAATAGTTTTAGGACTTATCTTAGTCTTTTTAGGATTATGAATAACCACTTTATCCAAACACCCCTATACTTTTAAGTATTTGTAGGATGGTACTCTCTTATGCCACATTTCATAAGGTGTTTGATTTACTTTCTTTCGGGGTACTTTATCAAGTATATAATTAGCAGAAAGTATCGCTTCCCCCCCCACAAGTTCTGAGGTAATCCAGAACTTATTAACATGGTATTCATTATTTTTTTTAAAGTCCTATTTTTCTTTTCAGTAATTCCATTTTGCTGAAGTGAGTAAGGAGTAGTGGTTTGATGAATTATTTCATGTTCTTTACAAAACTCACCAAAAGGTGATTCATATTCACCACATCTATCACTTCTTAGCTTTTTAATTTTCTTACCAAGTTGATTTTCTACTTCATTCTTTAATTGAATGAAAGTTTTCAAAGCTTCATCCTTGGTTCGGATTAAATAAACATAACTATGTCTAGTATAGTCATATATGAAAGTGATAAAATATTTTTTTCCCACCTCTAGTTTGAATTGATTTGAAATCACAAATGTCACTATTAATTAATTCAAGTGGCTCCGCACTTCATTTAATTGAATGAAAAAGAGTTTTAATTAATTTTGCCTGAACGCAAATTTCACATTTATGATTTAAATCAATGTCAAATTTAGGTAAACATTCCGTATTAATTAATCTACGCAAAGATCCATAATTAACATGTCCTAGTCTACTATGCCACAAATTTGAAGACTCAAGCAAATAAGAAGAAGATGTGTTATTATTAAAACAGATAGTACAACAATCATTACATTGAGTTTGAAAAGACCATCAGACATGTAACATTTTCTTACATACATCCCGTTTTTGGTAAGTACAAATTTTTCATTTTAAAAAACTAGCCTAAACCCATTTTTACTCAACAAAGATCTAGAAATAAGATTTTTGCAAATTGAAAAATTGCACTGTTTGGACAGAAAAAATTAAATAATTTTCCAGCAAGAATTTGAAAAAATTCAAATAAATTTTGTCCAAAAAATTAAAGTTAGAGCCGACCTGACCTACAACCCACACCCGCACCCGGCACGGCTTGGCTGGCCGGTCGGACGGACGGAGGATAGCGGTACACGTGTGTATGGTGGCTTGGGCTAAGGCCCACTTTGTCCATAACTCCTCCTTTTTACAAACTTGAAGTGCCTCTTGGAGCCCAACCCAAGGGTTGCCACCTAGAACTTATATACATACATAAATTCTCTTACGTTGCTAATATAGGACAAGCCTTACAAGGAAACCCACATTTTATTCTTTAATTATCTATTCCATGAACCCGAAAACGACGTCAAGTTCCCATTCACTCATAAATGGTTTTGGCAAACCGTCTTCACCGTGTGACTTGCCATGTGGTAAGGAACATGCCACCTCTTTGGACCCACCATAAAAGACGTGTGGGAACCACTCAAATTTGGGCTCAAAGTTGGCCCAAAATAAGCTTATAAATACTATTATTTCCAACACAGGAAACTGACGTCATCGCCGCCATGGTGCTTTGATCAACGCCGTAGTGCTTCAATCTGTATCCATGCATTCTCTTTTTGTTTAAAAGTCGTCTTAACTGCTGTAGATCGTTTCTTGGGAACAATCTGATGCCAATCACATATCCTAACCCTAGATCCGTCGAAGTCGACCTCAATTCCAATGGTGGCAATGGCGCAAGCTCCACCTTCCTGATATCAAGGGAGATCTTACCTCAGCTTTTATGTTTTTGTTCTATTTTTGATTCATTAGAATATGTGAAGAAACCATGGTGTTTGGATTTAAACAAGTTCTTGAGTTTTGCATTAGTTGAAGGAGACACAGTGTTGAGTCTGTTGAAAAATTGTGATGGAAGATATAAAAATAAATAAGAGAAGTGGTGGAATGCCAGACATTGTTTGAGCGTGAATTTCAACAGATGAGTTTGTTTTTTATTTAAACATATGAATTTGAACATATCAAATTTTAAACAGATAGAGAGAAAAGCCTACAAACATATTTTTAATAGACATAAAGAGAAACCCATAGACAAATTTTAAACAAATAAAGAGAAAAATCCACAGATTTTAAACAAATAGAGAGAAAACCCACAGATTTTGAACAAATAAGGGGAAAATGAACAGATAAAGGAAAAAATTAAATAGATAGACATAAAAATTGAACAGATAGTCAAAAAAATTTGAACAAATAAATATAAATTTGAATAGATAGAAAATAATTTGAACATATAGATATAAATTTGAACCGATAGTAAAAAAATCAATAGATAAAAAAAAGTCAATAGATAAATTAATGAGTAAATTGAAAATAAAATGTCCTCCAAAACCAATAAAAAGCCTTCTCATCAAACAATTTCACAAAGAGTGGACCTTTCACTAACAAAAAAATATTTACTAAACCTAATACTTTTTACTCTTATTAGATTGAATTTATCACAAATTTTCTCTTTAAAAAAAGGGACATGTTTATATTTTAGATTATAATATATAATAAAGATGATGCAATCGTTAGGCTATAATTATCATATTGGTCTCTTTTTTACACAAAAGATTAGGAAACAAAAAAAAAAAAAAAAAAAAAAGAAAAGAAAAGAAAAAGAAAAGATTAAAAAAGAAGTCTGTCATAGGCTCCATAACCTTATCCAGCACTGTCAGTATTGGACTAAAAAAAACGAGACCTATGATAGGCTTCATAAAAGATAAAAAAAAAAAATTAAAAAAAAATAGAACAAATCATTAAAATGAGACTTACGATAGGATCTTAACCTGATCTAACACTATCTAGTTTACGATTGGACTAGAAAGAAGTCTATCCTATAAAAAGGGAAAAATATGAGGGAAAATTACAATACAATCTATCTTTTCAAAAAATAGAATAAAAATCAATTAAGTGGTCAATATTACACACTTTAATATTTAAACTCATAAACTTTTTCATTAATGTATAAATATTTTCCAAAATGTCACTAACATGTACTTTTCTCAAAATGTCCCCTTTTTTTTTATAGGTGATTTACACACACAAAATTTAAAAAACTTGAACATAATGAATCATCAAAATGAGACCTATAGTAGGTTTCATAACCCTAACCAACACTATCCAGTTTATGATTGGACTAGAAAGAAGTCTATCCTATAAAAGGGAAAATTTAAGGAAATAACAATTCAGTATGTCTTTTCAAAAAAAAAAAAATCAATTAAATGGTAAATCTTACATACTTCAATATTTAAATTCACAAACTTTTTTATTAATCTATAAATATTTTCTCAAAATGTCACTGACGTACTTTCTTCAAAATTTAACAATAAATAAATAATATTCACTCTTCTTTCAGCCTCTCACAAATTTCTTGCGAGAAACTAAATACAAAAATCGAAATGTGAAATTAAAAATGTATCTAGTGTGAATGTAATTGCTTAAACTTTGAATTATCAGTAATTGAGGTGAAAACACAAATGCATTTGGTACATACATGGTTGATATTATGTTAGGCTGAGTTGGAACTCACAAGTGCTTATTAAATGTCCTTTTTTTTTTATTTATTAAGAAATGGGTTAATTACAAATATACTTCTTGATATTTATTTAAAATATAAATTGTTTCTTATAATTTAAAAAATTACAAATATCTCCTTGTTAGAATTTTTTATTTAACAGAATTAAGTAAAAAAATGAAATTCATAATTATTTTCCTTTACAATAATAAAATTATCTAAATTATTAATTGAAATATATTTCTAACATGATTAAAAGCTGTTAATTGAATTGATAATTTATTAATAAAATGGGTAATTTGTTATGAAATTAGAAATCGCATGAGGAGAAATGTAATTTTCAAAACTACAAAGAACGATTCATATTTTAATCAAATCTTAAAAAATGTATTTATAATTTATTTTTTTAAAAAACAAAAGGGATATAACTGCACAGTGAGTGCAGTTAAAAGTTTTTCCCACTGTGCAATTATTTCCCAAAAAAACAAACACACATTGTACTATTGTACAATATTGTATCTCTGATGAAATTGTGTTGTATGATTCCAATCTTTAGATTTCAATTGTTCTAAAATGTCTACCGATTTTTAGATCTCACTTAGGTTGAGCATAAATTTGAATAAAAATTTAAAAAGAAAAAATAAAAAAGTGTGTAAAATGTGATCAATCACAAAGTGGTGCTACACAACCACTTCAAATTAATAACAGTCAAGAAGACATTTTTGACAAGAAGGTAAGACAATAAGTGAAATCTCAAATTAGTGTTATAATAAATTTTTTTTTTTCTAAGTTTGTCATGTGTTTGGTGCAAGTCATTTTTTGTGCTTGGTGTAAGGGTGAGTTTGGAGTCTAGCTAAAAAGACCTATATATATATATATATATATCTTTTATTTTATCTTTAGTGATTTTTTCCTTTTTTTTTTTTTTACTTTTTTTCTTTTCAAATTTGTCTAGTTAGAAGGGTCTAAAAACTAAAAAAGATTTTAAAAGTTCAGAATATAATATTTTTATTTATTTATTATTATTATTATTTTTTGATCCATCTCGTTGGGTAGAACCTAAAAATGTAAACAATTTAAAAAAATTTTAACAAAAAAATAAAAATGAAAAATTAACACAAAAAAGTTACAAAAAAAGTTAATCCCAAACATACTCGTTTGGAAAGTGGTTATTTTAATTGATTTTTTAAATTTTTCTACGAAAACACATATAGAAAAATAGAGAAAGTAATTAGTGAATAGCCAAAAAGCTATCATCCCTACCGGGGTGGTTTGACGGACTAAGTTATATGAAGGTGTACCGAAGAATTTTCTATTAAACAATATTTCCAAAAAAAAGAATATTTTTAATTGAGGAGTAGGAATACTTACGCTATGTTTAATTTCATTTTGATTATCTATTTTTTAATAAGAATTTTAAAAATTAGAAACTAGTATAGTGAAAGAAAAAAAAAATCATTATTATTTTCATGTATGTAGTGTGGGGGTAGGATTAACTTATGCCTAGTGTATAAAAAAAAACTCATTAATTTATGTTATATCATAAAAGATGTATTATATTAAATTTAATTATTTTTAAATTATTTAACATGCATGATTATTATTATTGATCATTTTTCATTTAATTTTGTCTTGAAAATATAATCTTACGATTCTCAATCTAATACTATAAACTGATCTACGAGTCTCTCCTAACGGTTTAAAGAAGATCTCAATTTTAATGATTTTCATCAACATTACAAATGAAAATAGTGGATGAGTTTTACCAACTAGGCATGCAATGTATCTTATGAGGCAGGACACTCTAAAAAGTGGTGTTGGATTCGCAGGATCTACCACGAATTTCAGTCTACCTGAATGTTATACCAATGTTTATGTCCATGGACTGTAATGTGTGCTAGAGAGTGAAAATCTCCCAAAACTTTTTGAGAAACACACATACATGTAGTCATACATACATCATAACTCTTAACCACTTCTCACAGCAAACCACCTCCCCCTAACACTCTCGACTATAGGAGAAAATTAAAAAATATATCAAAAAAGTTATTATTAATGATGCATGGCGAAAACATTTGTTGCCGGTATCAATCTGAGTCGTTAGGTTGTCAATTCTAAGTATTCTTCTGAGTCTGCATACCTAGTTCTGAACTATATATATTGTTCCCACGTTAGCTTCGCACTTAATGAGCCATCCAACCACTTCACTACCTTCAGCCTTCTAACTCTCTCATTATCTCCTCCCTCTCTCTCTCTCTCTCTCTCTCCAACCCATCAAACACCACTTTCTACATCACATTTTGAGCCCAAAATGAGTGTCCAAAGTCCCCTTTCTGGTGACGGAGAAGCCGAAAACAATGTAAAAACAAGAGAGGGAGAAGGAAAGAAGCCCAAAAAAGTGCCATTGATGAAACTCTTCGCATTCGGAGACGCTTTCGATTACTTTCTGATGTGGGAGTTCCAATATTCTAATTTTAATTTTTTAATTTTTTGATTTGAAAAAAAAATCTCAACATTTATTAATTTTTCCTAACTTACAAATCTTTTTGACTTCTCTCATACCTACTGTTTAGTGATAAGATTGTTAAATTAATTTAATATAAAAAAATCCAAGAAAAATAATTTGTATATTAAAAAAATATCTAAAATATAAATTCTTATTAAATCTATCTATTTATCTATATCTATATATTATATAAGTAAAAGTGGATTTCTAACCACAAGTTTTGTGAGAGTTCTAATATTTTAAACTAAAATTTCTAATTTTTGATTTTAAATAATTAAAAGAATCCTCTATAGCTCTCATTCAAGCAAAAATAAAATAAAATTAAAAACATCTCTCTAGATTTATGATTTTCAAATGGAAAGTATATCAAATATAAAAATAGAAATTATACTAATCCATTTTTTGAACAAGCTATTTTAGTAATTTTTGACTTTTAGCTAAAATAAGAGGTAAAAAAACTAGTATGTTTGAGATGACTTTTGACTTTTTACAAAAAGATGTGCAAAAAGTAGAGAGAAAAGGGAATCTTTGACTTTTTTGTATAAGTTGTTGGCTTTTTGATTTTTTTAGTAACTTTTTGACTTTTATACTAAAACAGCCACTTGCCAAACGAGGCCTAAATATGGAAAACATTCCATTAATTTAAATTTAAAGTTATAATGATTTATCCCTTAATATATAAATTTTAAATAATGATCTATTTTATGATTTATCTATATATCTATATATTATTATAATTGTAAAATATTGTCATTTCATTAAGGTTGAAGTTGAAATTCTTTTTCTCATTTTTTTTATTTTGTTTAACTTTTTGTTAATCGTGTTACAATATGATTGGTTTATAAATTAATTTTATATTCTTAAAATAATATTTCAAATTTGTATTCTTACTTAAATTATGGTATTATAATAGAAATAAGATCAATATTCATTCATTAAATTTTGCATCCTTTATTAAATTATAAAATAAAACTTAAAATTTAAATTATTCTTCAAATTATATTACTACAATTAGAATGAGATAAATATTCACATGTGTCATAATATTGTTGGTCTAAATATAATTTGTTTTAAATACATGTATTCAAATTATTAATGGCTATTAATTTTTTTTTCTTTTTTTGTTTTAAATTTTATAAAAAAAGAAATTATATCCTTCTAAATTATAAGGACTTCAACAATAATATTTTTTAATATATGTATATATATATTTTGGACAAAAGAATAAAATATAACTTTTTAGTACTTACCAAATATGGTGGATTTTGTTAGATTTTTTCCTCTCAATTGTCAATTAAAGAAATTAAAATAAATAATAAAGATTTCTTTGGCTCAAATTGTTAAAAGTTACTTTTGCTAAAATAAATTAGAAAGGAACGTTAATTTTTTTTACTAAAAGTGATAGTCCGTTAAATTTTTTTTATTTAAAAAAAGAGTTATAGGTGATAATTTATTGTTTATCTAAAATTATTTTTTGATTAAATGAAAATACCATATTAAATTTTTTTTCTTACTTTTTTTTTATTCAAATACTTTTAGTTTGTAAAAAAAATTTGTTTTTATTCTATTAAATATTTTGTTATAATTTTTAAATTAAAAATAATTTCTAAAAAATCATATTTAAATTATTTATGCTATTGTAAAAAGTAAATTTTTTTAATGTCAACTTAGTGGTAGTTTGGGAAATACTAAATAAGTATATATTTTTTTATTTTTTTATGAAAACATGTACAAAAAAGTAAAAATGTGATGTGTCCCAAAAAAGATAATTAGGTATACTTTTTTACTTTTATGAAAAGATGTGTAAAAAATAGAGATGTGATGTGTTCTAAAAAGATTAAAAAAAAAAGTGAGCTAATATGACACTTTTCAAACAACCCTTTATTCGATGATCCCTTTTTAAAAGGAGTATTTTTTAAATATTTTCAAGAAAAATTTTATTGGAAATTTTAAGTATATTGCTTTTTCTTTTGTTCAATATTTAATTTTTAAATAATTTTATTTATTATTTAAAAAAATAAATTAGCAAATAATTTATATATTTATATATATAATTTTGTTTTGATTTATCAGATTATTTGATGTTTCTGCTCAAGTCTACTCAAATTTAATTTGAATTTTTGCATAAGTCCTTACTTAATTAAAAACTATGTTATTCAATCTTTAAAAAATTTTAAGCTCGACTCAAAGTGATGGGATTGAGCTCACATAAATTTGCAATTCTAGCAAGGGGATTGAAAATTACATGATTAAATTTGTGATAAATTAAAAATAATAAATAAATTGTGATAAAATTGAGGGACTTAAATTGTAAATTTTAATTTTCTTTGTTTTCCTAATTTGCATACAAAAATTTAATTATTTATATTATTTTTTATAAATATATATATATATATATTTATTCATACCGTGCATAACATGAGTTACCACTAGTTTATATATAATGCAATGTACTTAGAATTTTCATTTAAAAATTTTTGCCTAATAAATGCGATCATTGATGTTGTTTTCTAATAGCATCTCCAACGGTTTAGCAAAATTTTCACCACATCTGAGTAAAAAGTTGATTTTCTTGATCGTCTGGCGTAGCTCAATAGTTATGGTTGTAGTGTGCATAAAAAGGAAAGGGACATCAATGGGTCGACCGGTTCAAATTTTTTGAACCGTTTGAACGATAATTTGAACCATTTGAACCGGTTTGAGCCAATTTTTCCATGAGTCGGTGGACGTTGGTCACCGGTGGTCACGAGGGTCCACCGGGTGGTCGACCCGTAGTGTAAAATTTTACAAATTTATGCTTTGGCGGCTATGCACAGTGAATTGATGAAAGGAGCAAGCCGTCCTCAGTTTGGTGAAACGTTTGATGTTTTCTCAATTTGATACTGTTTTGGTGCAACTGTTGAAGCACAAAAAGTAGCTTTTTTTTCATCAAATTTGAATTTGATGTTAGATTTGGTGCACGGTTGGAGATGGCCTAAGTACATTCTGAATAGTTGTTTTCTGAGTACATTCTGTTTATTTATTTATATATGGCTTAATTACAATTTGTTTTTTATATCTAATTTTGTGTTGCAGTATTCAATGGATTTTGTATATCTCAGTGTGGCGATATTATTTTCATCATGGACTGGTATGAACTAATTAATATTAATTATTCATTTTTTTTTAAATATATTGAGGTGTGTGTATATTAATGTGCATTTATGTGTATGTATATATAGAGGTGGCATGTTGGATGCACACAGGAGAGAAGCAAGCGGCAAGGATGAGGATGGAATATCTAAGGTCCATGTTAAATCAAGACATTAGTCTTTTCAACACCGATGCTTTTTCCACCGTTGAAGTCATTTCTGCTTCACTAGTGACATCATTGTTGTTCAAGATGCCATTTCCGAGAAGGTATGACTCTATTTTTAATTTTTAATTTATTTTTTTTGAAAATATTATTGTTACAAATTTTTAAAAATTTGATTTCTCTCCAATATCCTCAACTATCCGATTCGAAATATGGAATGGTTGTAGAGCCTACAATCCCATTGTTGTGAGGCTTACAATCCTTGCCCGCTATTTTTGGACTATACAGTACAATAAATTGGAGATAAATTTTTTAGTAATATTAGAGATTTCAAAAATTATATCAAAAGTTCTATCAAATATCTCACATGGGTATGTAACCTACACAATGTGAGTCTTATGTAAGTTTCACATTCATGTGAGATATTTAGTAGAATTTTTAGAGTCTAGCATTTTTATAAATTTTTTCATCAGAATACCGTGACTGTTATATTTTTGTGATTAAATGTCATTTTAATAGAGATATTGTGTTTTGAAATAATAACTCCCCATACAATCATGTAATTTTGCATATTTTTCTATCTGTATATCATTGCTCTTCTTTAAATATTAGGAGTGTGAAAATATTTGTTTGGAAAGAAAATAAATTATAGACCTAACCGAATTCGAGTTTAGTCACATTAGTATGTTAATTGTCATGAATTTCTTATGATAACATTGCACTCATCTAGAATAAATGCAGTACTCTCAATACTGCATTCTAAGTATTTTTTTTTAAGAAAAGAATATGATATGTCTATATATGTATAAATTTTTTAAAAAAAAATTACAACGGGCTTGTCTTGTTTCCTAATCCCAATTATAAGGAAAATTATTAAGTATTCTCAGAGTATCACGTCTTCATACTCCTTTACTAACCATCATTTATTATATCCTTTCATATTCTTCAATCGTTCAACACAAAATCATAAGTTCCACATTCTTTACTAATTATAATATCTTGAAGTACCACGTAGCCGTGTTAATACCCAATAACTTCCCCAATTATAAAGGGGAAATTTTGAAATTTCATTAGGCATTAAAAGAAAACCTTCATTAACGAGACAACTAGGTGTCACAATTAAATTTTCTGCTGTCATTAATACCCTTTCCTACTTTTATTAATTAAAGGGCGGTGGTACTACAAATTTAGAGTGGTACTATATGCTCCAATTAGTGTACTAATTAATATATCAATACTAGTTATGACATTATTATTGACCCTACTCATAATACAAATTACAAATACCAAAAACATCTTAAATTATGCCACATCATTAATTGATATACTAATTAGTATATTAATTAGTGCATATAGGATTACTCACAAATTTATCAGAACCAACATTTTAATGGTTTCTGTTTTATTTTTCGGTCTTCCACAATTTTATTCAAATCAACAAACTCTTACAAGAAATTTTTTTTAGAGGCCATTGATAGACCTGTAGAGTAAACACTTAATGATATTGGAAAATTATATCCTCACACATCAAAGTTAGTTAGGGATTCGCAATCTTGTAAATTGAGTGAAAAGTATACCCACTAACCAATTTGGATTACCCTACACCTTAAACTCTTATTATTGTAACTAAACACAATTAAACTTAATTAGTTGTGTCTATATTAGGTTGAGATATAATTATTTTTATTGTCAAAAATAATGTCACAAATACATCACAATCATATACTTTTATAGCCCAAGAAAACATATGATTGTAATGCATTTGTGGCATTATTACTCACGATAATAAATAATTTTGGGGTTTAATTTTGGAATATTTTGGGTTTTGAGGTGGCATCTCTTTAGTTTGTATTCATATTGGTCCTCTTTATCTGCATTCAACAGTTGAAAGGACTAGAATCCAATCCAAAATTTATACATCCCTGAAATGGAAATAGAAAAAGGAAAGCTAACCTATGCATAGCATAGAAAAATACGGAAAAATTGAAAAAATTCATGACAAAAATCATAAAATATGGTGATTTTATTAACTTCATCAGTAGAATAAAAATCAACAAATTACCTTTTCTGTCCAAGGGGGGTAATCTTTATCCCTCAAAGATTAATTTTGAGGGATAATGTCTGACAAACCTTTTACTTATCTGAAAATGATTCTGACCCCAGTAAATGCCCAGCATTTATATGGATTGGTTGAGTAAAAGTCTCATTTGGGAATATATTATTTTAATATTTTTTTTTATTTTTTAGTTAAAATATGAAATAAAAAATTAATATATATATATATAATAATTTTTTAATTTTTTATAAAAATATATGTAAAAAGTAGAGAGAAAAGAAAATTTTTGATTTTTTAGTATAAGTTATAAGTTATTGATTTTTTTAATAACTTTTTAACTTTTAGGTTAAAACTGTTACATGCCAAATGAGGTCTTAGTGTGAATTATGTCTTGTTTGGGAGCAAACTATTTTAATAATAAAGAGAGTGATATGATAATTTATAATATTTTTTAACTTTTTAACTAAAATGTATAGTTGACAAACGAGGCCTTATTTGAGTTGTTTCTAACTTTTTTGATCTTGACATTTTGTACTATTTTGTTTGATATAGATTTTACTTATAACTTATTAGGTAAAAATAATTAAAATAAATTTTTTTTAAAAATTAATTTTTAAAAGATGTGTGAGAAGTACTTTTGATTTTTACTTTTGGATTATCAATTTTAACAAAACAGCACCTGGGTTGCACAATTTGAAGTTTAATGGGGAAATAACATATCAGTTGAAAAATGAAAAAAAAAAAAATACAGATTAATGATAAAGTTTATAAATTGTAATTATTAAAATCAAAAAAAAAAAATTCATGTATTTATACTTATTTTTGAAAAATTAGCCTGATTTGTAATTTTCTCAAGTTTAATCAGCTTTGTTGGATCAAATAATATCTTTTTTTTTTTTAAATCTCTATATTCCAATGCATTTGAAATTATAAAATTAAGTAATAATCTTAAAATATAATCTTATAATTAAAAACTTATTGAGACAAAGGAAAAAAAATTAAAAATTAAAATTAAAATATGATCTACAATTGGATTGGACACATACATCCAATTAGGGTAGATGCAACAGAAGTGGACAATATTCAATGCCCTAAAACAATGACAGAAAACATCCCATAAATAAAATAAAAAAGATTAAAATAATTTTTTATTAGAAATGCGTGAGAGAGAGAGAGAGAGAGAGAGAGAGAGATTGTGTGAGTGGTGTGCGTGTGCAGCGAGGGAGGGAGAGAGAGAGAGTCAGAGTAAATAAGAATTTTTTGAATTTTTTTTTTTGAGCTAATCTGAGTCGCAGATCTTTAGTGGAGTGACATGGTCTAATTTGAATTATTTTTTAATATTGTGTTTGATTGAAAGATTTAGGAAGAAATTTAGAAAGAAAAAGAAAAATGTATGTGAACTAAATGAAATATAAGTATATTTTATTTACATTTCATTTAATTTTTTTCTTTTCCTTTTTAAATTCCTTCTCATATTTTTCAACCAAATACAATGGAAAGAAAGTGCTAGATAGAGGGACAGCAGAGGATTTGAGCTCAGATGCAACATAAGTGGACAATATTCAATGCCCAAAAACAATGACATAAAACATCCCATGGGTCAGAATAGAGTGCTGCTAAGGACCCCCAGTGGGGGTCGCGCCCCCAGTGACGTGGCGCGCCCCCACTGGCTGATAACTCAAAAAAAAAAAAAAAAAAAAAGTTTTTCTGGCCAATCACAGGCCGACAACTCACTTTAAGGATGACCCATGGGGTCTAAAGTATTATCTTGGTCGTAATATTCAATGCCCCAAAAAAGCGTGACAGAAAACATCCCATCATGCAACTAGCGCAAGTTGGGTCCACCATGTAATAATATATGGACCTGTTTGTAGAAATAGTGAAAAGATTTATAACTCATACCTATATAACTATGGACATAAGTTGATTTCTGACTTATAAATAAAGTATCTCCTGCCCTACTCAAAGAATAAACTGATTTCTGACTTCCAAAAAGTTATAAGGTATAAGCTATAAGTTAAACCAAATATATCAAAATAACTTAAATTAAACTGAAAGCTGAAATAAGCAGCTTTTAAGCTGCACCAAACAGGCACATGATGTACTTTCTTTTTTAATTAAAAAAATTGTCTCCATATTAATTTTTATTTTTTTGGACAATTAGGGGGACAAACAAGGCCATGGATGAATGACATTGGGCCTCTTTAGTATAATTTTTTATAATTAATTTTTTTTGTTTTGATTGATTTTTTGAAAATTAATTTTTTTATTTTTTATGTTTATTTTTAGTATTTTTTTAATATTTTAAGTCAATTTTTTACTTTTTAAATGCATATAACTTAGATGCACATAAAAAGTAAAGTATTTGTGAAAACTATTTAAAAATTTAATAAATATATAAGAATACTAAAATATATTGTATTTTTATATTTTTAAATATTTTTTTTATTTGATGAATTTTAAAAACTTTTTTTTATAACTATTATATTTTTTAAATATATCTAGATTAGGTGTAGTTAAAAATAAAAATAAAAAAATTTAAAATTTTAAACAAAAGATAAGAAAAATTTTAAAAAATTAATTTTTGAAACCAAACAAGGTGATGCTTGGACATCTGCATTTGGTTACCCAATAAAATGAGCTGAGGAAGGAATCAATTTAGGAAAATTTTGTGGTGTCAGAAAAATTATTAGAAATTTAAATATATGGAGGAGATGTTTCTATTTTGGAGCTACATTGAAAGTGAATATTGACCATTAATATTGAATTTTCAATATTTTTTTGATGTATTTTTTCTGAAATTATAGCATTTTTGTTTAATTTAGTCTTTTTGCACCAATACATGTGCTAGGAAAAAGATTGTACCACATGTACTATTTACATGCATGATTTTCAGGATCATTAAATTCTGTTTTTTCGAATGGGTAGTTGGGTGCAATATATATATTTAGGGAAAATGTTTTAGAATTCTATAAAAAAAAAAAAAAAAAAAAAGCCCTAATTTGTCCCTTTTTCTTTTTTTTTTTTTCACTGTCAGCTCAATAGAGCTATCCCTCTAGAGTTCTATATCACACTACAAGAAAAATCACCTTTGGTGACTAAATTTTTAGTTGCCAAAGGTCCATTTTTAGTCGCCAAAAGTCACCTTTTTACCTTCCCCGACTAAATTTTTTAGTCGCCGGTTTTGTCGCGAATACATAGTCGCCGAAGGTTTTGGTGACTAAAAAGGTTTTAGTCGGCAAAAAGACAGGTCTTTAGCGACCAAAGTTTTGGTCGCCAATAGTTGATGGAACGCCGACCAAACTGTTTAGTCGCCAAAACAAATACTTTTGGCGATCAATAGTTTAGTCGCCAAAGGTTGTTCGGTGGAAAAAGAAAAAAGAAAAAAAAAGCTAACTTTTTTGCTTTTTCTGAGATTCAAACCACCAACCTTCAACCTTCTAAACCTTTAGCAACACACTCCCTCCACTATGCCACAATAACATCACATAAATATATATGCAAAATATATTATTTATATAGTATATTAACCTGTATTAATATTAAACTATATATATAAACATAATTATTTTTATTCAATATAATTTATGTAAAAAATAAATTATTTATTTAAAAAAAAAGGAGCTACTTTTGGCGACTAAATTTTTTTTTAGTCACCAAAAACCTTAGTTTTGGCTACTACCAATAATTTAGTCGCTAAAAAAATTAATTTTCACCTAAAAATAACCACTTTCGGCGACTAAACTGATTTTTAGTCGCCAAAGCCGCCACTTTTGCCGACTAAACTCAATTTTAGTTGCCAATTGTCCACTTTTAGCTACTAAATTTTTTTTAGTAGCCAAAAACCTTTACTTTTGGCTACAATTTTTTTTTTGTCAGTAAAACACCTACAATCGGTGACCAAACCATTTTTTAGTCGTAATAAGTATACATTTGGCTACTAACATTTTTAGTCCCCAAAAGTCTTCATTTTTGGCTACTAATTCAATTTTAGTCACCAATTGTCCTACTTTCAGCGACGAAATTTACATTTTTGGTCGCTAAAACTGCTTTTTGTTGCAGTGTCATTACTGATATTTGGTGGAGTAGCTTTGCTGCAATAATGAATACAATCATCGGAAGTGATACAGAACTCTAGAAATAGAGCTCTAAATTGAGCTCTATTTACATGCTAATGAAAAATAAAAATAAAAACACAAGCACACATATCACATAAATGGGTGGATTTCATCCATTACAACTCTTGTTTTAGAACTCTTCTTTTAAAGCTACCAAATATTTTTGTGTAGTCATTTAGTGTTGATATATTTTAGATTATTTGAAAAAGTAATAATTTATTATTCGGCATGCATGATTGCTTTAATTCGTGTATTTTTATTGTGAGAGTAATTTCATTTTTTTAATATCTTTCGTAGCAATTGTAAAAATAAAAAATAAAAAATTTTGAGTAAGATCTGCATAATAACATATTCAATATATTATATTTTTTTGAACTCAAAGTCATTTGAAGCCTCTCTCATTGACAAGAATTTGTTATTAACCAATCGTTTAATGAAATGGTGATCACTTAATTTACATCAAAATTATACTTCTAATGCCTTGAAAAAGAGAAATTTCAGAATTTTTTGATTTTATAAATTTTTTATATTTATTTTCATTGGTATTTGGCATGATTTTCTTAGCACTTGTGAAAAAATATATTTATATTACACTCATGGTATATCATAACGGACCATATTTATTAAATATTTTACTATAGAAATTTGAGAAGGTAAAATAAATACCAAAAAAACAAAGATATTTTTGAATTGTTCATTATTTTGTTTTAAAAATATGAAAAACAAGAATAAATACAAAACAAAATGAGAAAATTTTAAAAACGACTAACAACATTATAACATTTACATATGTTGTTAAATTACACTAAAACCCCTTGAGATTTAAATTTAATATATATCAACCCTTGATATTTGGAAAATTACATTCTCACTCTTGTCGTTAATAGTCTCATTTCATAAACTCTTGCTTATATAAAAGATAACAACTCCTTGTAGAAAAACAGAGAAAATTACATTAGAAAAAATAATAATAAAGCAAAGGAAAGAAAAAAGAAGAAAAAAACAAGAAGTAAAGCAAAACAAGAAAAGATAGTGTATGAATTTAATATCTTTTTATACAAACATGTATTTCGTCTAAATAATTACAATGACGGGGAGTTAGTGTAATTTTCCAAATGTCAAAAATGATGTGTTAAACCCAAATCTCGAGGGTATAAGTGTAATTTTACCCTACATATATGTTGTCCAATTAAAAGGAACTTAACTATCTATTGATGACTAGCATCATAGCATAGGAGAAAATTATAACTTATAATCCTTTCTTAAAAAGTCAAAATTTTGGAACCTTGTTAAAAAAAATTCATCTCTAGAAGTTACACTACAAGAAATAACACTTTTGCCGACCAAAAAATTGGTTGCTAAAAGTCTATTTTTAGTCGGCAAAAGTTATCCGCGACCTATTTTTTTGGTCGCTACTTTGGTCGCCAATTGAGGGTCGGCAAAAGGAATTCGCGACCAAAATTTTGTTTGGTCGGGAAAAGTTGGATTTGCTGACTAAATTTTTGGTCGCTAAATATGTCATTACTACGACTAATCCATTTTGTCGCTAAAAAGTGATATTTCGACCAAATATCTTAGTCGCCAATTGTCACATTCACGACCAAAATTTGGTCGCCAATTATCATATTCAACGACCAAAAGTTTGGTCGCCAATTATGTGACACTCCGACCAAAAATTTTTGGTGCCAATTGCGACATTCTCGACAAAAATTTTGGTCACCAATTGTGACATTCTCGACCAAAAATCACATAAAATAATGTAATAATGACTTATTTAAAATTAAAGCTTATAAATAAATAAATGTTTTAGCTTTAAGTGATCCTAGTCAAATAAGTCACACCTTTTTTATACAAAATTTTACAGAGCAAGAGAAATAACACTTCCATCTAACTTTAGAAATTATTTTACCATGTCTCACAGTATCACCCCTTGTATGTCTAGCAAACATTGGCCCTGTTTGGTCCAATTTATTGGAGCTACTTATAAATAAATCTTTTAGTTTTTTTTTTCCCACTGAAAATCTATGTCAAAGTATATGGTATAGCTTCTTATAATTTATGAGGAAAATATAATTTAAATAAGTTAGAAAAAAAATTATCTCAAAACTGGGGGAGGAATATTTACTTTTAGCTTTTACTTTCTCAAATAGATTAAGTAATGCTTTCAAATCCAAAATAATTAAAAGTTTCTCGACAAACTTCTTGAAAAGACAAACGAATATCCAAGTGTACATAGCATTTGAAGGTATGGATATCTAGTCACGAGTGTAATCCATACCTCAAAATGCTAGAAATCAATCTTATGCTTTCGTGAAATAACTTTTAATTTTAATTTAATTATGATGGTTGTTGGTACCAAAAGTAAAAGAAAGGCCAAAAACATACCTCAACATTGTAGCCATGGTTAACCAACGTAGCTTTTACAGGATAATACTCTCTTCTCAAGGGCTTCAAGCTTTTATTACGAACAACTTTGGTCGTTACAATGTCAATCGGAGACTGCGATTTTCCATTCAAGCATGTCGTGTAATGAAGGCTCAAGCTTCCCCATTTGTCGTACGGTGCTACAGGAATAGTGAACTCGAGTTGTTTCAAGCTCGGGGATAAAAATTTAACAAAAGTAATATCATCGGTTTGAAAGTAAACAAAATTAATCATTTGTTGGTTGAGAGGACAAGAGCAATATTTTCTTTTGATCTTAAAGCTACATTTGGTTATCAAAACTATTATGCAAAATCGTGAAAAAAATAAATAAATAAATAAAGCAAATAGACAATATATATGTACTACATCCATGGAAATAAGGACATCAAATTCACTATGTATAATAAAAATTATAGAACTCTAAACTTATCAATTGAACTGCTCATGAATTCGATTTGTTCATGAATTTAATTAAGAAAAACTTATTAGATAGTCAACAGTATCATGTTGCATTGATTCTTACATAGGTCATCCGTATCATTCTTTATTTCTCAAAAACTTAAAAAGGTAAGTAAATATTGTCCCACTCATAATGTTTTTTGTTACAACACCAATTGAATTTTCTACAATGATTATTGCAAAGGATAACTGTGTTTTGGACTTAAACTATCTGTGTAAACCACCAATAATGTTGTTTTGGGACTAAACCACTTAACCTACTATGGCAATATTATTGCAAGGGTACCCTGACCTTAGAACTGTGTTTTCTTTACTTGTATGAGAAACACAAATGGCCTGACTCACATCTGTATAACTTGTAAGGGTATATATAAAGTATAGTATAGTATAGTACCTCTGTTCCACCTATATTCATTCCTGACCAATGCCTTCCCACTAAGCCTAAACGGTCCATTTTCAGAATGCCCCAACCCCAAATAAAGAACAACCGTGCCTTACGACCAAAATAAAAATCAAAATTTTAAATAATTAAAATTAAAACTAAATACCCATAATGTGGGTGTGTATGTGGAAGTGAGAAGTTTGAGTACCTCCATTTAACCAGATAACAAGAGGCTTGGAAGCCGGATTTGATTCAGCTTCAAGAACCGGAGCTTGCTTTCTTGGGATCAACGGTCACATACCTAGAAAATTCTTTGATCGACTTGGGGTTGGCTGTAGTTGATGAATTCTATTCGATGCGAGAGGGAAAATGAAGAAGAAGACTCTACTACTTCCATGGAAAGGTAAATTAGTAAAAAGAGATGGGGTATGGATCTCGCAATCTGACGGATCACTCACAAATCTGTGTGGATCGACTAAGATCTCGGCCTCGGTTGTCGGACCTCCACGCCGAACATGGATGACGTCAGTATCTCGTAGCATTGGCTAGGGTTTCTGATCGAGAACTCTGTGTGGTGTGTGTGTGTGTGTGTGTGTGTGTGTGTGTGTGTGTGTGTGTGTGATGAAATAGAAAATGTAGGGAGAGACGGTGGTTCTAGTGGCAAAGTAGGTGAGGAGGAGGCGGGTCGCCGGAGGGAAAGGGAGGCAGTGGTTCTGTTCTGCATATTTTAAAGAGGGAGAGGAATGGGTTTAAAGAGAGATGATGTTTGGTTGTGAAGGAGAATGTGTGTGAGAGAGTGAAAAATCTATTTTTGTTTAAACAGAGAACAAACGAGCGTTATTTCCCTCTAAAATTTTTACACCTTTGGCGACTGAAAATAAATTTGATCGCTAATTAATTTTATAAATCATTTGAAATGACTTCCTCAAAATATTTTTTTTGGCGACACAAATATTTTTTAGTCGTTGAAAATAAATTTTTGGCAACCAAACTTTTGGTTGCCAAAGATAAAAAATAAAATTTTATTTTTCATTCAGCGACTAAATTATTTTAGTTGCCAAAACTATCTATACAATGACTAAAATATTTTTTAGTCATTGAAATTAAATTTTTGCCGACCAAACTTTTGGTCGCCAAAGATAACAAGTAAATTTTTGTTTTTAATTCGGTGACTAAATAATTTTAATTGCCAAAACTATCTATACAGTGACTAAAATATTTTTTAGTCGCTAAAAATAAATATTTTACGACCAAACTTGTTTCGAGGGGTGTGGTAGAGAGAAGGTTGAGAGAGATCAGGAATCGAGACGAAGACTCAAATCTGATTTAGATCTCAACAATCCTTCGGATTCGGCAGAGGCACCAGTGGAGGAGAAGGAGGATAAGCCCAGCTGGTGCGGTGGGTGTTTAGGAGAGAGAGAGAGAGAGAGAGAGAGAGAGAGGCACCAGCAGTGAGGTGGGGGTGAAGGAGAATCTGTGTGAGAAAGAGAACAATCTGATTTGTTTAAACAGAGAACAGGCTGGGACAATTGGTTTCCCTCTAAAATTTTCACACTTTTGGCGACAAAAGTAGTTTTTGGTCGGCAAATGTTAATAATTGGTGACTAAAATTTTGTTGTAGCCAAAGCTTAATTAACGGCGACTAAAATATTAGTCGCCAAAAGTATTAATTTGGCGACTAACTTCTTTTTGGTTTGAAAAAATAAATATACGACGACTAATTTTTTTTTGGTCGCTGAAAATAAGTTTTTGGCGACCAAAATTTTGGTTGCCAAAGATAAAAAATAATTTTTTATTTTCCATTCAACGACTAAATAGTTTTAGTAGCCGAAACTCAATATACGGCGACTAAAATATTTTTAGTCGCTGAAAATAAGTTTTTGGCGACCAAGTTTTGGTCGCCAAAGATAAAAAAATAATTTTTTTATTTTCCATTCGACAACTAAATAGTTTTAGTAGCCAAACTTAATATCTGACAACTAAAATATTTTTAGTTGCTAAAAATAAGTTTTTGGCGACCAAAATTTTGGTCGCCAAAAGATAAAAAATAATTTTTTATTTTCCATTCGGCGACTACATTGTTTTAGTAGCCAAAACTCAACATATGGCACCTAAAATATTTTTTGTCACTAAAAAAAGTTTTTGCCAACCAAACTTTTGGTTGCCAATTCCACAACCAACTTATTTTTTATCTTCATGACTAACTTATTTTTTGGTTGCCAAAATGTGAGCTTCCGTGACCAAATTTGTAGTTGGTCGCCAAAACCATACCACTTTCTGCGACCAACTCATTTTTTGGTCGCCAAAATATGACCTTTTGCAACCAACTCATATTTGGTCGCCAAAAGTAATGATCATTCGCGACTAATTAATATTTGGTCGCCAAAAGGTAACTTTTAGCTACCAACTTTTATATTGGTCGGAAAGTGGTCGCTAAAAGTCTGATTCTTGTAGTGTTAGCATTAATTTTAAAACAATTAAATGGGTCTCTCCAAATTTTGTTTCACACAATACATTTTAACAGTAATTTTGAGTTATATGTATAAAAAGATGAAGTTATTATCCCTTTTTTTATTAAAACATATGTTTGTTTTTATTTATTTCAGTATCTACTCATTATTTGCATTAGTTTTAATCACTTAAACTTTACTAAAAGAAAGATATTTGAAATTATGCTAAATTTGTAGTGCTATTATATTTTTCTCAAATATTAAGGGAGGTTAGGGCTATTGTTAGTGTTAAAAAATAATATAAAAAGTGTATTAAAATATGTGAAAGATACGGTTTAGGAATAAGCTATTTTAGTAATTTTTTATTTTTTTGATTAAAATATAAGATAAAAAAATTAGTATATTCGGAACATTTTTTAATTTTTCTTTAAAAACGATAAAAAATATAGAAAAAATGAAAATGTTAAGTTTTTTGTATAGTTGTTTGAATTTTTTTAAAAACTTTTATAGTGAATTTTCGACTTTTAATTTTTTTTTAATTCTTTCCAAAAACAAACCAAAATATTTTGAAATCGTAAAAATATATTAAAAATATAAGTATTTTGATATTTTATGTTTTTAAGGTTAGGGATGATAAATGAGCGAGCAGTTAAATGTTCAAATTTAATTTGATAATTTTAATGAGTTTTAAAATTTGTTGAAATTTGGTTAGTTAAGCTTTTGAGTCGATCTAAAACAAATTTTTAGTGAGCGAGCTCGGCGGTTTGATATTTTATGTAATTTTATGCTTATTAAACTGAGGTTAACGAATAATTAACTGTTCAAACTTGATTTAAAATTTTTAATAACTTCTAAGATATTTTTAAATTTAACTTATTTATTTAATGAATCAAGTTTAACAAGTTAAACACGAGCCAAATTGAAGTATTTGGTGGTTTATCCATGACTACTTAGAGCATCCACAATGGAGCTGTTAACTCTCCACTAATGTCAGATGTTAAACTTTTGGCTAGCAAAGCTCCATTTTGTTCATACAATAATGGAGCTGCTAAGTTGTTCATTAGTGGTCAAAATTAGTGACAGATGTTAAATAGTGTGTTAATTGTAGCCAACATTTTAGCCGAGGAGAAAGGTACGTCTTTGTGGGGTCGCCCAAATTAATGTTCATTGAGTTATCCTCGACGTTCGGACCCTTCAAGTAAAAAAAAAAAACAAAGGTCGACCATGACTGTTGGGACGTCCTGATGCTACAACTAACTATTTATACATATATTTTAACATACCCTTTTATACACTTTAATATATCTATTATACCACTACTCACATATTATTCACTCATTAAATTAACAAACTCTTAACACACATTTTTAACCCATTGTGATGGTCTTAGGCTGTTATCTATCCACCTATTCTATCCTATTAAAAAACGATGAAAAAAAAGAAAAGAAATGTGATTATTGTCGTAATTTTAGCATCAAATTGGGAATTGAATTTGAAGCGGTGGGAAACTTCATTCATTACATAAGCGATTCATGGCAGGATTCACAATCAGTTCATTAGGGTTTAGCGATCGATCTCGTCACTCTTTCTATTGTTCCCTTGATTGCCATTCTTTGGTGTCATCTCGCCTTTTGTCGCCATGGTCTCATTGTGTTCGCAAATCTTATGTCTACGCTGGCGAAATCGCCCAAGGGGTCCTCTTGAAACTCTCTCTCACACTTCATCAAACTACATTGTCGATAGAGATTCATATTGAATGTCAAATTTTAGAGATTAATACAATTTTCAATTAAATTATATGAAATTCTCATGCCAAATGATGAGGTTTAATTTATGCAAGGTTTAATTTAGATTATTGGGGAATTTACAAAAAAAAAAAAAAAACTCCAAGTTTGAGTCTTACAACAAAATAGACCATGAGTTTTCAATTCTATCAATTTAAATCCTAAATTTTTTGAATTATTTTTAATTTAAACCATTTGTGTATTTTTATTAAGTAAAATTGATGGAAAAATGTGTGTTTTAGTCATTAAACTTAATGAAAAGGATATTGTTGATATTTTATGTATATCTATATTGAATTTAATGACTAAAATACTCTTTTTGCCGTTAGTTTTACTTGACGAAAATAGACAAATGATTTAGATTGAAAACAAATCAAAAGATTATAGTTTAAATTAAACTCAAAGGTTTATTTTGTTATAAAGCTAAAACCTTGGTGGTTTTTTTTTTTTTTTTTGTAATTGTAATTGTAATTGTCTCTAGATTATTTATGCAAAGTTTGATAGAGAATGATGTAACGATAATATTTTTAAAACTTTATAAGAAAAGGCAAATGACGTGGCAAAGGTTGTCAATTTGTCATTAGCCCACAGAAGTTAGAAAATTATATGTAAGGGGCGCCGCATTGATGCCTGAGTGCAGTGAAAAATGGGCAAAGGATCCTGCGTTTTTCTGGACGAGCGCAGGTAAAGAAGCTAGTTCAAGACTACAAGTTTAGGGTAGCCACTTGGAATATAGGAACCTTAACTGATAAGATGATAGAATTGGTAGATGTTATGATTAGGAGGAGAGTTAGTATAGCTTGCGTACAAGAAACTAAGTGGCCGGGTGAGAAAGCTAGAGAAATTGAAGATACCGATTTTAAACTATATTATAGTGGTAAGGATAGACGCAAGAATGGGGTAGAAATCATAATTGTCAAGGGTCTTGTAGAGAATGTAGTGGCGGTCATTAGGAAAGATGATAGGATTATGTTAGTTAAACTAGTTATTGGAGGGAATATAATGAACGTTATTAGTGCATACGCTCCTCAAGTAGGATTAGATGACCAGACTAAGAGGGATTTTTGGGAGCAAATGGATGAGATTTTACAGGAGATACCCGTAGGAGAGAACCTGGTTGTAGGTGGAGATTTTAATGGCCATGTAGGCATAGATAAACTAAGCTATGAAAGGGTGCATGGTGGATACGCTTTTGGTGATAGACATGAAATTTGGAGAGAGTATCTTAGATTTTATGCGTTGGCTTCGATCTGGTAGTGGCTAATATTATGTATAAGAAGAGGGATGAGCATTTAATAATCTTTAAGGGTGAGTCAGTTAAGAGCCAAATAGATTATTTCTTAGTGAGAAAAGTGTACCACCTAAAATATAATGATTGCAAGGTGATTTCTAGAGAGCCTGGCCTTTCAACATAAGATTTTGGTACTAGATTTATGTTTTAGAGGGCAATACCAAGCTAGAAAGGCTAGTGGGCGTCATAAGATGAGATGGTGGGACCTAAAAGGGGATAAACAAGAAATATTTAAGAATAAAATGGGTAAGGAAGGTACTTGGGATTTGGAAGATAATGCTAAAACTATGTGGAATTCAATGGCCAATTGTATGAGGAGAATCTCAAGGGAGGTGCTTGGAGATTCGAAAGGGACGGGACCCAACTCTAGAGAAACTTGGTGGTGGAGGGAAGAGGTTCAAGTGGTAGTTAAGGCAAAAAAAGAGTGTTTTAAAAAGTGGCAGAATGATAGAACTGAGGAAAACCTTAAGAGCTATAGATTGGCTAATAAGGAGGTCAAAAAAGTGGTGAGAGAGGCTAAGTTGAAAGCTTATGATGACCTATACACTAGACTAGATAGTAAGGAGGGAGAGAAGAAGGTATACAAACTTGTTAAGATACGGGAGAGAAAAATAAGAGATTTTAATCAAGTTAAGTGCATCAAGAGTGAGGATTCTAAGGTATTGGTGAAGGATGAAGAGATTAAGGAAAGATGGAAGAACTATTTTGAGAAACTATTAAATGAGGAATATGGAGGTACGGCAATAGGAGAAGAAATAGCCAGTAATACGATAAACCAAGACTATAGGTTCTATCGCAGTATTAGGAACTTTGAAGTGGATATTGCACTTAAGAAGATGAAATCAAATAAGGCTTTAGGACCCGATGATATCCCTATTGAAGTTTGGAAGTGTTTGGGTAAAAAGGGGTTGCTTGGTTGATTAGGTTATTTAGCAAAATTTTGTCGACTAGGAACATGCCAGATGAGTAAAGGAAGAGTATTTTAGTGCTAATCTATAAGAATAAAGGAGATGTCTAGAATTGCAACAAGTATAGAGGAATCAAGCTAATGTGTCATATAATGAAAGTGTTGGAAAGGGTGATGGAACGCCGATTACGAGATCTAACAAAAGTGTTAGAGAATCAATTTAGATTTATGCCTGGCAGGTCAATAATGAAAGCGATTTATCTTTTGAGGAGAGTAATAGAAAAGTATAGAGAAAAGAAAAGAGACATTCATATGGTGTTTATCGACCTTGAGAAAGCATATGATAGAGTGCCCCGGGATATAATATGGTAGGTATTAGAGAAGAAAGGGGTGACAAAAGGTTACATTGATATTAGGGACATGTATGACGATGTGGTGACCACTATTAGATCGCCTGCTGGAGAGACAAATGAATTTTCTATCACTGTAGGGTTACACCGAGGATCTACCTTGAGTCCTTATCTTTTTGTTTTAGTTATGGATGAGTTGACGAGAAATATTCTAGATGACGTGCCATGGTGTATGCTTTTTACAGATGATATTGTGCTAGTGGATGAGACTAGAGAAGTTAACACAAAGTTAGAGATTTGAAGAAAAGTTCTTGAATCTAAAGGATTCAATAAGCGAGGACTAAGGCAGTACATGGAGTGTAAATTTAGTAACGAGAACAATGAAAGCGGGAGAAGTGAAGATTGAGAACCAAGAATTGCCTAAGAGCAAACATTTTAGTTATTTAGGGTCAATTATCACAACAATGGAGAGATTGATGAGGATGTGGCCCATAGGATTAAGGCGGGATGGTGTAAGTGGAGAAGTGCATCTGGGGTATTGTGCGATAAACAAATACCCACTAGACTAAAAGGTAAGTTCTATAGAACGACTATTAGACCAGCGATGCTGTATGGGACGGAGTGTTGGGGAACCAAGAAATAACATGTAGATAAGATGAGTGTGGCTGAGATGAGGATGCTCAGGTGGATGTGTGGCAAGACTAGACAAGATAGAATTAGGAATGAGTGTATTCGGGAATGGGTAGGAGTAGCACCGATAGAAAATAAGTTGAGAGAGAATCGATTGAGATTGTTTGGTCACATTCAACGAAGACCAATAGAGGCAGCAGTGAAGAGATGCGATACTGTAACAGTAGATAGGAGTGTTAGGGGACGGGGTAAGCCTAGATTAACGTTGGCTAGCGTTGTAAATAGAGATATTGATCTACTTAATTTGACTAACGAAATAACCTTTGATAGGGCCGCGTAGAGAAGAAGGATTCATGTAGCCGACCTCATTTGATGGGATTTAAGGCTTGATTTGGTTTGGTTATATAAAAGTTTTTAAGGATATACCTTGAAATTCACAATTATTTTTGATATTTTCCTCACCTTAATGACAGCTCTTTGAGCTGTTGTTGGCATTACCTTATTTTAAACTCCAAATTTAGTTTGTACGACATTTGATTGATTTATTTTTTTTGAAGTAAGAAGTGTCATCTCAAATTGTTCTATATGGAAATTTCGTATGTGAATTCTGTATGTTTACAACTTTCTTTACTAAAATGGACTTGATTTCATGATTTAAATGATCTAATTCTAACATAATTTTCTGTAAAACAAACTTTTCATAGAATGTATGTTTTTGGCAGAACACTTCTGTAAATTAAGTGATGGTTCAGCTGATTTTTCTTGTTCTTGAAAAAACAAAGAAGAAGACATGGGCCTTTTTTTTATGTCGATGTGGTCAAAATTAATTCGTTAATTGGGTAATTTGGAGAGCATTCACTGTAGAACAGATCTCTCTCTCTCTCTCTCTCCCTCTCCTGATTTTATGCAATTCTCAGGTGAGAGGAAATGTGAGAACAGTTCAAGCATTTGCAGGAGAAGAAAAGGCAGTGAGATCGTATAGAGCAGCACTCTTGGACACTTACAAGTATGGGAGGAAAGCAGGACTAGCCAAGGGCCTGGGGCTTGGCACCTTGCACTGTGTCCTTTTTCTTTCATGGTCATTGCTTGTTTGGTATACAAGCATTGTTGTTCATAAGAACATTGCCGATGGAGGAGATTCTTTCACTACCATGCTCAATGTTGTCATTGCCGGACTGTAAGTCTTTGCCCCTTTCTCTTTATTCAAGCAATTTTTTGAATTAGTCCATTGTGCTTCTTATTGTATTTCGATGAATCTACGAGTTGGTCCATTGAAATTGGAAGTTAGCATATGAACAAGTCCTTCGTTACATCTGGTGCCTCCATTTTGCATTTTCAGTAAACATGATTTATTATACATCTTGGGCCTGTTTAGATGTTACTTCGGTATGTTAGATTTAACATAAAATTGGAAGCAAGTTTATTATGCTTTTCCCATACCTATTAAAATTTGGGCCTATTTGATTATAAAGTGATAATAATTAATCACGTGAAATGACATTGGTCTGCAACTTTGGCAGTGACACTTTCTAGAGCATAGGCTTGTGCATTTAAACACTATAAAACAGAATGGTGTGATTTTGCTTTTTTGTTTTATTTATAACATTCATATGTACCCTGCATTAACCAACTGTTTGCTTAGTGTAATATGAATCAAATTGCAACGAGTCATGATAGGTTACGATAAATGCATATATTTGGTGTACCAAATGGCATGTTGAATTTTAGCTCCTTATTATCTGCAAAATGCCATGTTTGTGCTAAACTAGAAACAAAGGCTTTCAATTCCAAGCTTCATGATAAGATAATTGCATCAAAACAAGCATATTATATTATAAGGTCCTATGGCTTTACAGGTCACTTGGACAGGCAGCGCCCAACATCTCTGCTTTCATCCAAGCAAAGACAGCTGCTTATCCCATATTTGAGATGATAGAGCGAAACACAATAAGCAAAACGAGCTTGAAAACCGGCAGGAAACTAGTCAATCATGAAGGCCATATCCAATTCAAGGATGTATGCTTTAGCTACCCATCTCGTCCTGATGTTATGATATTCAACAAGCTGTGTCTGGACATACCTTCTGGGAAGATTGTAGCCCTTGTGGGAGGAAGTGGGTCGGGAAAAAGCACGGTTATATCTTTGATTGAGCGCTTCTATGATCCCATCTCTGGACAGATACTATTAGATGGAACCAATATCAGAGAGCTTGACCTCCAGTGGCTCAGGCAACAGATTGGGTTGGTTAATCAAGAGCCTGCACTTTTTGCTACAACCATTAGGGAGAACATTCTCTATGGGAAAGACAATGCCACCCTCGAAGAGATTACACGTGCTGTGAAACTTTCAGAGGCAATCACTTTCATCAACACCCTTCCTGATAGATTGGAAACCCAGGTATATGGAACTGTTGATATATATATATACATGAAATTTGAAAATTGACACTGTAAAGTTAGCAAGTTGTGATCTTAATCTTTAAAGCTGTGTTTGGATCTAGAATTTGGGGAGGGATTTGGAGAGGGAAAGGAAAAGAAAAGGGAAATGTGACAAAAGTTTATCTTCTATTTCATTCACTTTTCTTTTCTTAATTCCTTTCCCTCTACAAATCCTTCCTCAAATCCTTGATCCAAACACTGCCTAAGAGAACATTAGGATAGGAGGTTTTTTTTTTTTTGGGGTGAAAGGAGTAACAATTGAAGTTCATTTGCAGGTGGGTGAAAGGGGAATACAATTATCGGGTGGACAGAAGCAGAGAATTGCAATATCACAAGCAATAGTAAAGAATCCTTCAATACTTCTGCTGGATGAAGCTACAAGCGCTCTAGATGTGGAGTCTGAGAAGAGTGTACAGGAGGCACTTGATCGTGTGATGGTAGGACAGACAACTATTGTTGTGGCCCATCGGCTTTCTACTGTTAGAAATGCAGATATAATAGCTGTTGTTCAAGGTGGAAAGATAGTGGAGACCGGGAGTCATGATCAGCTCATTTCAAAACCAAATAGTGCTTATGCATCACTTATTCAACTCCAAGAGGCAGCTTCCTTGCATCGCCTCCCTTACTGTGGACCTGCAGTGGGACGGCCACTCAGGTATATACATTGAATTTCTGAAATAATATCAATTCTTTAGATGTTATGTTTGCATCAAACAGAAATGGAGGGCATTTATTCTCCATTTGGTATTAGTGGCTAAATCTTCAAAATTATTTTTAAAATGTTGCACAGAAATTACGTTAGTGGTGCAAGGAAGACCAAGCTATGTTGACCGCATACTCACTCACTATGTTACATTCTCAAAAATGAAGAAATTTGTCTTTCTTACTTCATTTCATATTTACATTTAGGGTCAGCTAAAATTTCCAAAATATGCTGTTTGCTGCCGTTGCATACAATGGCAGTCTTAATGCACGAGGTTCCCACTACTGTGGGGTCGGGGGATTGTCAGATGTACTACTTTATCAAAAATACCGACATCAATACTCACAGTTGTACATTTCCAATGCAAATTGTTATGATGTTTCTCCCAAAGATTCCATTTTCTAGTGAAACAAAAGAATACTGTTGCTTTTCAAATAGCAACTTTAACATACATAAAACTAATTTCCTGAAAAATCTGACTAAAGTATCAAAATCTTGTTTGCTTGTTTTATTTTTATAGCATTAAATATTCCCGTGAATTGTCACGCACAACAAGCCGCAGCACAAGCTCTCACTCTGATAAGATGTCTGTTGGTCGAATTGGAGTTGATGGTTTAGAGATTGTTAAACCACCACTTGTGTCGAATAAAAGATTTTATCCGATGGTGGGTCCTGACTGGATGTATGGGGTTTCTGGCACAATTTGTGCACTCATTGCTGGAGCACAGATGCCTCTTTTCGCCCTTGGTGTCACTCAGGCTCTTGTATCTTACTACATGGACTGGGACATAACATGCCGTGAAGTCAAGAAGATTGCACTCCTCTTCTGTGGAGGTGCTTTCATAACTGTCATTGTTCATGCCATCGCACATCTCTTTGGAAACATGGGAGAGCGGCTTACACTTTGCGTGCGAGAAATGATGTTTTCTGGTAAATTGGACAATAGCCATATGTGCTCCTTGTATTCCTATTGTTTTTTTTATAAAAAGATTTTTTTATGTATGAAGAGGCATTTGGATGAACACAATATTGTTTTAAAAATTGAAGTACCAATGTTTTCAAACATTGAAAATTATTTTTCACATTGAATTCACCTTCCCTTGTTGCCTCGATGATGAATTGGTGCCTTTATATGGTGACAGAAACCAAAAATACTGGTATATACCCTTATATTTATGAAGTTAAAATAGTCCTTCATTTGTCTTGAAGAATTTATTTTATTTTTCTTGATTTTCTTCTGTATTTGGTTGCAGCCATTTTGAGAAATGAGATTGGATGGTTTGATGACACAAACAACACAAATTCCATGCTCGCATCTCGTTTAGAGAGTGATGCAACTTTGTTGCGTACTGTAGTTGTTGATTGCTCTAGGTTCTCATAGAGAATGTCGGTTTGGTTGTTACCTCATTCATCATTGCCTTCATTTTGAACTGGAGGGTCATGCTTGTTGTCATGGCCACATATCCACTGATCATTAGCGGTCACATAAGCGAGGTTTCCTCCTCCCTCCAATTTTAGCTTGCAGATTAAAATTGATCATTGATATTTGAAAGCTTTATCACTAATTTGTTTGTTTGTTTGGTGTTCTGTTTTTTCTTTTTTCCCTCCAGAAAATGTTCATGAAAGGCTATGGTGGAAACTTGAGCAAAGCCTTCTGAAAGCGAACATGCTTGCTGGTGAGGCTGTGAGTAACATCCGTACTGTTGCTGCATTCTGCTCGGAAGAGGAGGTCCTTGACCTTTATGCTCGAGAGCTTGTTGAGCCTTCAAGGCGTTCATTTACTTGTGGTCAGATTGCTGGCATTCTCTATGGAGTCTCTCAATTCTTGATCTTCTCATCCTACGGCCTTGCTTTGTGGTATGTCGTTTTAGCTTCGTCTGTTTTACCTTTGCCATGGAAAACATGGTTGGATAACATAAAAAGATGTAGCATTGATGCTAGATCAAGGAATGAAATTCGTTTCAGTTAGCTTGTAAACAGAAATGTTTTTGAAACATAAGGGAAATGGGAGAAAAATTTGAATACATTTGAAAAATGTTTAGAAACAAAATCTAAAATCAATATAAATTTTAATACATTCTCAATAATTAAATAATTAAACATATTGTGGTCTGTGAATATTGGAAATTTATAAACAAAAGGTTTAGATGGGGAACAGGTTCACCATTGTAAGAAAAAAAAAAAAAAAAAAAAAAAAAAAATAAATAAAAGCAAAATTGTAGTAGTAGGGATTTTTTCGGGAAAAAAAAATACTTTGAATAAACAAAACAAAAAGAAAAAAGAAAAAAAACAGGGAGAGAATAAGTGACTTAATTATGGTTGTTTATCTTCTTCTTTTGACAAAAAGCGGCAAATATAAATGGGCATTGCTAAGTATTCTTAATGTGTGTTGAAACAACTCATTGTTTCGATATGTTTGACAATGTTTTGTAACGCTTTTGTGGAAACATTGGAATTTTGGTATTCTACTAATGTTTAGTTTTGGTTTCCTAAAAAAGGAAAACATTTTGGCCATTTTGATGGAAAGGAAATGAAATTTTGTTCTTTGTATTAGATGCATAGCAATTTTTTTGGCATGGGTATTTGGAGCCTTTCATGGTGCCCTTGCAACAAATGAATTGTGAGACAGATGATGATGGTTTCTGAAACAGTACTGACCAACACCATCACAATGGTTAATCTTGTATTATCGGCTTGTAGGTTAAATCTATTATATGCTTGTTTATACTTTGTGCAGGTATGGTTCTGTTTTGATGGGGAAGGAGATTTCTAGCTTTGAATCCATCATGAAATCATTTACCGTTTGTTTTGGGAGATAGAATGGAGGATTAATAGTAAGGGATTGATAGTGAGGATTGATAATGAGGAATTGTTAAATTATTTTTATATAAAATAATAAAACAAATAAAAATATATAAAAATTAAACATTATATTTAAAAAAAATTCCCAATATATAAAAAATAAAAAATTTCTAATCCTCTCACTATTTTCTAATACTATCTCTATCTCTTACCAATCCCCTTCCAAGGGTATTAGTAATACCAAGGGACTAATAGTCCCAAGCTATCTTTCCAAACAAACAAGGGCAATAGTAATATCTTGGTATTACTAGTCCCAATACCTCCCTATAGCCCAAAACAAACGGGGCCTTATGGTTTGATTATGATGGCACTAGCCATGAGGAGATCTTGGCAATGGCACCAGACCTTCTAAAGGAACCAAATGGTGGCTTCGGTCTTTGAGGTTCTTGACCGAAAACAGAGGTCAAAGGCGATATTGGAGAAGAGCTGACGATGGTGTCCAATTTCACTACCCTTCAAGGCCCAATGTACTCATTTTCAAGGGCTTCGATCTAACCGTGCATGCAGGCCAGAGCATGGCATTAGTTGGGCAGAGTGGTTCGGTAAAAGCTCAGTGCTCGCTCTTGTCCTAGGGTTCTATGATCCAACAGCCGGGAAGGTGATGATTGACAGTAAGTTATTTTCTGATAAATCTGTGCTCAACTCTATTAGTTTAAGAAACACGGATACAGACATGATGCTAACATATAAATTTTTTAAAAATTTAGGACACAAAACGTAGGGGTCACATACAAAATATATAATTTTATATATTTATTATATATCTTATATAAGAATAGATAATTATTATATGTCATGTATATGAATATTTAACTCAAAAGATAATAATTTTGAAGTCTAAAGAAAGAGAATAAGTATAAATTTACGTTGCTTTTGTTTTGTCATTGGATTCCAAATAATTTTATTTAAACCTGTAATTTGTTTCTTGTGTATCCTTAAGTGTTGGGAAGTGTCCGACGAGTGTCGGTATCGGACTACACACACTACCTTCTTAGAAAGGTCTGTACTTCTTAGCTATTAGTAATTTTTATCGAGTCTTAAAAGTGGTGTTGTTGACACTCACAGGAAAGATATCAAGAAACTCAAACTCAAATCTCTCCGAAGCACATTGGCCTAGTCCAACAAGAACCGGCTCTCTTCGCCACATCAATCTACGAAAACATACATTACGGGAGAGAAGGAGCCTGAGAAGCAGAAGTAATCGAAGCAGCAAAATTAGCTAATGCATAGTTTTATTAGTGCCCTTCCAGAGGGCTACTCAACCAAAGTTGGAGAGCGAGGAGTTCAACTCTCCGGTGGCCAGAAGCAAAGGGCAGCCATTGCTCGGGCTGTTCTAAACAACCCGGCTATCTTGCTACTAGATGAAGCCACGAGCGCTCTAGATGTGGAGTCAGGGCGAGTGGTGCAACAAGCTTTGGATAGGCTGATGAAGAACCGAACCACAGTCATGGTGGCCCATAGGTTGTCGACTATTAAAAATGCAGACCAAATATCGGTTTTACAAGCCGGGAAGCTAATAGAGCATGGGACTCATTCTAGTCTTGTGGAGAACAAGGATGGGGCATACTGTTGATCAGCTTACAGCAACAGTAACAACATTGTTAGCGGTAAAACCTCAAAAAAAATCTTCTTCTACAGTTGTTATTTTTTATTTTATTTTCGATATATAAATCTATTGTTTCTATGAAAAGACAATAATTATACATGTTGAGAAGTGATTTTACATTTTAGAATTGGGTTCGTTTACTTTACTCTCTTCATGTTCGTTGTTTGAAAGGAGTTTCGTGTCTAAGATAAAAATTTATGAAGAACAATGGATAGTTTAAAATGGGAACAATTGAACAAGAAATGTCTCCTAAACAATTGAACAAGAGATGTTCAGAAACTCTGTATAATTTTTGAAATGTTAATAATTAGGTATTAAACCTGAACCAGAGGGGTGCCAGTGTAAGAGCAGTGTGCTATATATACAAGATCAAAAATTAAGCTGACATTAATCCGAGAGACATGTGGCTTAAAAAAATATTAAGGAGTCCTTGTTATAAAACAACAGTAATTTAAGAGGTGTGTTTGTGTTTAGTGTTGCCAATTTCATCCACCTTCGACTTTTGACTTCAACTTATTTATCCAAGTCTGACTGGACCACAATAAATTGAACTTGGGTTAGGTTTAAATTGCCTGAAATACTCACAAATTTGAGGGTTTTTTTTTTTTTTTGGCAATTATGTTAATTAATTTATTAAAGTTTGACCTTATTAATTTTTTTCGGATTAAATATTATTAATAAATCAAAACAAATTACTTATATCATAAAAGAAAGATGGAGAAGAGAAATTAGAGAACTGAAAAATCGTTGTGGTTCTGTAATAGTATTTGTCATTTTGAGGAAAAAGGAAAAGTATTTGTGTTGTGTTATTTGTGTAAATAATATATAATAATGAATATGATCTAAAAAAAGAAAATAGCACCTAATTAGTACACATTAATGTGTGTTTGTAGGTAAAATTATCTACACAATTTTGGCTTGGGTTGCTTTGGTTTGTAATATGTTATTCAAGCCCCAAAAATTTTGAATTGAGTATGAATTACTTGAGTTGAACCTATCCAAATTATACCCTAAACAATGTCATGTTGACACATCATTGGGGCTTTATTTGGGTCCATACATCATTTCCCTACTTGTCATTTCCATATTCTTTAAATTATAATAAGATATATATATATATATGGGTAAATTCCACTTTACACCCTCCATTTTATATCCAATTTTATTTTGTCCCTTGACTTTATAATTATCTCAGTCAACCCCCAAACTTTCACTCAAATTGTATTTGGGTCCTTGTTTCGAAAACTAACAAACAACAATCATGTAGTAGTAGTAGTATAAATTACATTTTGCTCTCTTGCATTTTTATCAAAATATCACTTAGTCTTTAACACCTTTTATATTTTTATCAAAATCTCACTTTAATCCTATTATTTTAATCTCTTCATTTAATATAATTTTACTTAAAAATTAGGAAGTTGATTGAGACAATTAACAGGTTAGGAGTAAAGTGAAATTGAATTTAAAATGTAATCTACTCTCTCTTTCTATATATAGATTAAAAGAAATTAGTCACCCATTTTGGAACCAAAAATAAATAAGGTCACATTGATGTTTTGGCTTTTGTTTTCCATGTTTTGTTCTTGTGAGCAGTTTTGGCCCCTTAAAATCATGACTATTAGAGTTTTCCTAAGGTACAAATTTTGGCATTAAAAATGAGTATTGTTATCTGCTAAATAATTATGGCTATTTTGAAAAGTAGGTTAAAAGCCACTTTCTAACTTTTAACCTATTTCCCTCTCACCAAAAAAAATCAAAATAAGCCAAAAGCAACTTTTAACTATATTTTCAAAAACACCCTATATCTACATTTTAGACCTAATGATATGACACTCTATTAAATATCTAAGTCAATTATGTCTCTCTATTTATTCTTTAGATTATCAATCAATCATCTTATTAACACATCACTCGATCTAAAAATGAGTTTAGAAAAATAGACTTATATACCCTTTTTTGTATATAAAAAATAGAAAAAATTTACCACTAGTCTCTAACATGGACTCTCTTATTTTTCATCTACAAGTAATTCCTTCTAATAAACAGAGGGGTAGTTAAAATTGTTTTTAACATTTAGTACAAAAATTATAAAAGATTAAAAGCACCAAAAGCAATAACAATAATTTATAGTAGTTCATGCTTCTCCATATGATCCAAAAAGCAAAAAAAAAACAAAAAAAAAAAATAATTTGATGCGTAGTGTTCTCTATTCAAAAAGCAAATTTACAAAACAAAATGGGTTGAAAATTCCCAGTTGAAAATACAGTAAAAGAAAGCAAGCTTATCTCATCATCATCTTCAACAACTGTTTTGCTTAAGTGAAGGTCTGACAAAAGAGGAAAGTTTCTTGTACATTCAATAATTTTTTCAATCCAAGATTCAAAGTTTGATCATAAAATCTCAAATCCATGTTTTGGATTAAATTAACAGTTTGAGACCTTTTTCTTTTCACCATGTCATTCTTTATTAAGAAATTCTTATTGGATTGTTGTATAATCGACACAAACACAAACAAAAACCAATCTGGAAGAGGGGCTTGCAGACATCCCATTTTGACCATTCTCACATTTCTATCGCTGCTTAGCACACGATGATTGTGGATTGCATGTTCGTTTTTTCAGCAAGCCAAAGTCTTTACTGAAAGCCCTGCTGAGCCCGAACCCCACATTCCATTTCAGGCTATGTTTTGTACCAAAATCTTTCAAGTTTATAACCTTGTGGCTTCTAACCACTGATGATCCGTCTGCCATCAGGTTTGCCACCATTATAGCCCGCCACTACCAAAGGATTTTTTAGGGATATTTTTCATACTGCTCCAGTACTACAGTATAATGTGCTTGATCACCAGCATATGTGTAGGGGCCGATATGTGTTCCAAATGGAAAGCTTGTTTTCTATAACATAAGACCTTTCCCCCATTGCAAAGGGGTTAGGAAATTTTCAAACAAAATTCTCTCTCTCTCTAGATTTCTCTCTCTTTGTAATTTTGTATAAATTTGCTCACAAACTTGATGGCTTTTGTATATACACCCTGACCAAAGTTGTTTTCTCTTGCTTGTTGTTACTAAGACCCTCTTTGAGCTTTTGAAGGTGGTTGGGACTTGCTTTTTTGTTGCTCTAATTTGTGCCTTGGGTTTTAAGAGGTATAACTTTGCTTTGTTGTTTGTTTTCCATACTTGCTTTGCACATCTTCTTCACTCTGCTTTTGGGCTATTTTGGGGTTGGTTTTGAATCAGAAAACTTTAACTCTTGTGGCCTAAAAAAGTGGTGGGTTTGATGTCATTTCAGCTAGGGGGTGTTCACCTTTCATTTCTTGTTTGTAAAGTTTTGCACCTTTCGTCATCACTTTCAAACCAGAATTTTTTGCCCTTTAATCATCAATTTCATAGGTTTTCAAATGACAAAACTCATTTTTGAATGAGGCTAGCCTGTCCTCCTTATAAATCTTGTTTGCATGCCTAGTTAGCTTTGTTAAGTGTTAGTATATTTTTCTTAACTTAACTTAGGCCTAAGTTCACAAGAGTATTTACCCAAATAGCCTATTTTAGCTTAAGTGTTTGGGTTGGTTAGTTCATTTTAAGTCTTTGTTGCATGGTTAGTGCAATAGTCCTCAAGGGGTTGGTATGTTTGAGATCCAGACACTCTTGTTTGAGTTGATAGGTATCTTTTGCAGTGTTGTGTTTTCACCCATTTCAAAGACTACAGTAGACCTCGGTGAATCTCTTCTTGGCGCCGCTCTTTCATTTGCTGAGGTTGTTTCAAGCTTGGGATCC